>JBAMNC010001172.1:0-522954 GCA_037902135.1 Cetoscarus ocellatus
ATAAGTCCATTTTGAAGCAAACTATGACCAAACCGTCTGCACTAGCATGTTTCTCGGCCCATTTTACACCCAAAAAGTCATGTTTGAGCATATTTTTTTTTGGAGTCCAAAATGGAAAAAAAGTCATAGGTTAGCCTTAGTGTTTTTTCAAATCCTGAGCTGAGAAAAAAAGGGCTTATAAGTCAATTTTGAAGCCAAATATCACCAAACCGTCTGCACTAGAATGTTTCTTGGCCTGTTTTACACCCAAAAAGTCATGTTTGAGCATATTTTTTTTTGGAGTCCTAAATGGAAAAAAAGTCATGGTTTAGCCTTAGTGTTTTTTCAAATCCTGAGCTGAGAGAAAAAGGCTTATAAGTCCATTTCGAAACAAACTATGACCAAACCATCTGCACTAGCATGTATCTCGGCCTGTTTTATACCCAAAAAGTCATGTTTGAGCAAATTTTTTTTTTTCGGAGTCCGCAATGGAAAAAAAGTCATAGGTTAGCCTTTGTGTTTTTTCAAATCCTGAGCTGAGAGATAAATGCTTATAAGTTCATTTTGAAGCCAAATATGACCAAACCGTCTGCACTAGCATGTTTCTTGGCCTGTTTTACACCCAAAAAGTCATGTTTGAGCATATTTTTTTTCGGAGACTGAAATGGAAAGAAAGTCATAGGTTAGCCTTCGTGTTTTTTCAAATCCTGAGCTGAGAGAAAAAGGCTTGTTAGTCCATTTTGAATTAAACTATGACCAAACCGTCGGCACTAGCATGTTTCTCAGCCTGTTTTACACCCAAAAAGTCATGTTTGAGCATATTTTTTTTCGGAGTCTGAAATGGAAAAAAAGTCAGAGGTTAGCCTTAGTGTTTTTTCAAATCCTGAGCTGAGAGAAAAAGGCTTATTGGTCCATTTTGAAGCAAACTATGACCAAACCGTCTGCACTAGCATGTTTCTCGGCCTGTTTTACACCCAAAAAGTCATGTTTGAGCATATTTTTTTCGGAGTCCGAAATGGAAAAAAAGTCATAGGTAAGCCTTAGTGTTTTTTCAAATCCTGAGCTGAGAAAAAAGGGCTTATAAGTCAATTTTGAAGCCAAATATCACCAAACCGTCTGCACTAGCATGTTTCCCGGCCTGTTTAACACCAAAAAAGTCATGTTTGAGCATATTTTTTTTTGGAGTCCGAAATGGAAAAAAAGTCATAGTTTAGCCTTAGTGTTTTTTCAAATCCTGAGCTGAGAGAAAAAGGCTTATAAGTCCATTTTGAAGCAAACTATGACCAAACCGTCTGCACTAGCATGTTTCTCGGCCCATTTTACACCCAAAAAGTCATGTTTGAGCATATTTTTTTTTTCGGAGTCGCAATGGAAAATAAGTCAGAGGTTAGCCTTAGTGTTTCTTCAAATCCTGAGCTGAGAGAAAAAGGCTTATAAGTCCATTTTGAAGCAAACTATGACCAAACCGTCTGCACTAGCATGTTTCTCAGCCTGTTTTACACCCAAAAAGTCATGTTTGAGCATATTTTTTTTCGGAGTCTGAAATGGAAAAAAAGTCATAGGTTAGCCTTAGTGTTTTTTCAAATCCTGAGCTGAGAGAAAAAGGCTTATAAGTCCATTTTGAAGCAAACTATGACCAAACCGTCTGCACTAGCATGTTTCTCAGCCTGTTTTACACCCAAAAAGTCATGTTTGAGCATATTTTTTTTCGGAGTCTGAAATGGAAAAAAAGTCATAGGTTAGCCTTAGTGTTTTTTCAAATCCTGAGCTGAGAGAAAAAGGCTTATAAGCTCAATTCTAAGCCAAATATCACCAAACCGTCTGCACTAGCATGTATCTCGGCCCATTTTACACCCAAAAAAGTCATGTTTGAGCATATTTTTTTTTGGAGTCCGAAATGGAAAAAAAGTCAGAGGTTAGCCTTAGTGTTTTTTCAAATCCTGAGCTGAGAGAAAAAGGCTTATAAGTCCATTTTGAAGCAAACTATGACCAAACCGTCTGCACTAGCATGTTTCTCGGCCCATTTTACACCCAAAAAGTCATGTTTGAGCACATTTTTTTTTCGGTTCGCAATGGAAAAAAAGTCATAGGTTAGCCTTAGTGTTTTTTCAAATCCTGAGCTGAGAGAAAAAGGGCTTATAAGTCCATTTTGAAGTCAAATATCACCACACCGTCTGCATTAGCGTGTTTCTCGGCCCATTTTATACCCAAAAAGTCATGTTTGAGCATATTTTTTTTCGGAGTCCGAAATGGAAAAAAAGTCATAGGTTAGCCTTAGTGTTTTTCTCAAATCCTGAGCTGAGAGAAAAAGGCTTATAAGCTCAATTCTAAGCCAAATATCACCAAACCGTCTGCACTAGCATGTTTCTCTGCCTGTTTTACACCCAAAAAGTCATGTTTGAGCATATTTTTTTTTCGGAGTCCGAAATGGAAAAAAAGTCATAGGTTAGCCTTAGTGTTTTTTCAAATCCTGAGCTGAGAGAAAAAGGCTCATAAGTCCATTTTCAAGCCAAATATCACCAAACCGTCTGCACTAGCATGTTTCTCGGCCTGTTTTACACCCAAAAAGTCATGTTTGAGCATATTTTTTTTGGAGTCCGAAATGGAAAAAAAGTCATAGTTTAGCCTTAGTGTTTTTTCAAATCCTGAGCTGAGAGAAAAAGGCTTATAAGTCCATTTTGAAGCAAACTATGACCAAACCGTCTGCACTAGCATGTTTCTCGGCCTGTTTTACACCCAAAAAGTCATGTTTGAGCATATTTTTTTTGGAGTCCGAAATGGAAAAAAAGTCATAGGTTAGCCTTAGTGTTTTTTCAAATCCTGAGCTGAGAAAAAAAGGGCTTATAAGTCCATTTTGAAACAAACTATGACCAAACCGTCTGCACTAGCATGTATCTCGGCCCATTTTACACCCAAAAAGTCATGTTTGAGCATATTTTTTTTTCGGAGTCCGCAATGGAAAATAAGTCAGAGGTTAGCCTTAGTGTTTTTTCAAATCCTGAGCTGAGAGAAAAGGGCTTATAAGTCAATTTTGAAGCCAAATATCACCAAACCGTCTGCACTAGAATGTTTCTTGGCCTGTTTTACACCCAAAAAGTCATGTTTGAGCATATTTTTTTTGGAGTCCTAAATGGAAAAAAAGTCATGGTTTAGCCTTAGTGTTTTTTCAAATCCTGAGCTGAGAGAAAAAGGCTTATAAGTCCATTTCGAAACAAACTATGACCAAACCATCTGCACTAGCATGTATCTCGGCCTGTTTTATACCCAAAAAGTCATGTTTGAGCAAATTTTTTTTTTTCGGAGTCCGCAATGGAAAAAAAGTCATAGGTTAGCCTTTGTGTTTTTCAAATCCTGAGCTGAGAGAAAAAGGCTTATAAGTCCATTTTCAAGCCAAATATGCCCAAACCGTCTGCACTAGCATGTTTCTCGGCCCATTTTACACCCAAAAAGTCATGTTTGAGCATATTTTTTTTTGGAGTCCGAAATGGAAAAAAAGTCATAGGTTAGCCTTAGTGTTTTTTCAAATCCTGAGCTGAGAGAAAAAGGCTTATAAGTCCATTTTGAAGCCAAATATCACCAAACCGTCTGCACTAGCATGTTTCTCGGCCTGTTTTACACCCAAAAAGTCATGTTTGAGCATATTTTTTTTGGAGTCCGAAATGGAAAAAAAGTCATAGGTTAGCCTTAGTGTTTTTTCAAATCCTGATCTGAGAAAAAAGGGCTTATAAGTCCATTTTGAAGCCAAATATCACCAAACCGTCTGCACTAGCATGTTTCTCGGCCTGTTTTACACCCAAAAAGTCATGTTTGAGCATATTTTTTTTCGGAGTCCGAAATGGAAAAAAAGTCATAGGTTAGCCTTAGTGTTTTTTCAAATCCTGAGCTGAGAAAAAAAGGGCTTATAAGTCCATTTTGAAGCCAAATATCACCAAACCGTCTGCACTAGCATGTTTCTTGGCCTGTTTTACACCCAAAAAGTCATGTTTGAGCATATTTTTTTTTGGAGTCCGAAATGGAAAAAAAGTCATAGGTTAGCCTTAGTGTTTTTTCAAATCCTGAGCTGAGAGAAAAAGGCTTATAAGTCCATTTTGAAGCCAAATATGACCAAACCATCTGCACTAGCATGTTTCTTGGCCTGTTTTACACCCAAAAAGTCATGTTTGAGCATATTTTTTTTCGGAGTCTGAAATGGAAAAAAAGTCATATGTTAGCCTTAGTGTTTTTTCAAATCCTGAGCTGAGAGAAAAAGGCTTATAAGTCCATTTTGAAGCCAAATATCACCAAACCGTCTGCACTAGCATGTTTCTCGGCCTGTTTTACACCCAAAAAGTCATGTTTGAGCATATTTTTTTTTCGGAGTCCGAAATGGAAAAAAAGTCATAGGTTAGCCTTAGTGTTTTTTTCGAAGCCTGACCTGAGGGGAAAGGGCTTATAAGTCCATTTTGAAGCCAAATATCACCAAACCGTCTGCACTAGCATGTTTCTCGGCCTGTTTTACACCCAAAAAGTCATGTTTGAGCATATTTTTTTTTGGAGTCCGAAATGGAAAAAAAGTCATAGTTTAGCCTTAGTGTTTTTTCAAATCCTGAGCTGAGAGAAAAAGGCTTATAAGTCCATTTCGAAACAAACTATGACCAAACCATCTGCACTAGCATGTATCTCAGCCCATTTTATACCCAAAAAGTCATGTTTGAGCATATTTTTTTTTCGGAGTCCGCAATGGAAAAAAAGTCATAGGTTAGCCTTTGTGTTTTTCAAATCCTGAGCTGAGAGAAAAAGGCTTATAAGTCCATTTTCAAGCCAAATATGCCCAAACCGTCTGCACTAGCATGTTTCTCGGCCTGTTTTACACCCAAAAAGTCATGTTTGAGCATATTTTTTTTGGAGTCCGAAATGGAAAAAAGTCATAGGTTAGCCTTAGTGTTTTTTCAAATCCTGAGCTGAGAGAAAAAGGCTTATAAGTCCATTTCGAAACAAACTATGACCAAACCATCTGCACTAGCATGTATCTCGGCCTGTTTTATACCCAAAAAGTCATGTTTGAGCAAATTTTTTTTTTCGGAGTCCGCAATGGAAAAAAAGTCATAGGTTAGCCTTTGTGTTTTTTCAAATCCTGAGCTGAGAGAAAAAGGCTTATAAGTCCATTTTCAAGCCAAATATGCCCAAACCGTCTGCACTAGCATGTTTCTCGGCCCATTTTACACCCAAAAAGTCATGTTTGAGCATATTTTTTTTGGAGTCCGAAATGGAAAAAAAGTCATAGGTTAGCCTTAGTGTTTTTTCAAATCCTGAGCTGAGAGAAAAAGGCTTATAAGTCCATTTTGAAGCCAAATATCACCAAACCGTCTGCACTAGCATGTTTCTCGGCCTGTTTTACACCCAAAAAGTCATGTTTGAGCATATTTTTTTTGGAGTCCGAAATGGAAAAAAAGTCATAGGTTAGCCTTAGTGTTTTTTCAAATCCTGATCTGAGAAAAAAGGGCTTATAAGTCCATTTTGAAGCCAAATATCACCAAACCGTCTGCACTAGCATGTTTCTCGGCCTGTTTTACAGCCAAAAAGTCATGTTTGAGCATATTTTTTTTCGGAGTCCGAAATGGAAAAAAAGTCATAGGTTAGCCTTAGTGTTTTTTCAAATCCTGAGCTGAGAAAAAAAGGGCTTATAAGTCCATTTTGAAGCCAAATATCACCAAACCGTCTGCACTAGCATGTTTCTTGGCCTGTTTTACACCCAAAAAGTCATGTTTGAGCATATTTTTTTTTGGAGTCCGAAATGGAAAAAAAGTCATAGTTTAGCCTTAGTGTTTTTTCAAATCCTGAGCTGAGAGAAAAAGGCTTATAAGTCCATTTTGAAGCCAAATATGACCAAACCGTCTGCACTAGCATGTTTCTTGGCCTGTTTTACACCCAAAAAGTCATGTTTGAGCATATTTTTTTTCGGAGTCTGAAATGGAAAAAAAGTCAGAGGTTAGCCTTAGTGTTTTTTCAAATCCTGAGCTGAGAGAAAAAGGCTTATAAGTCCATTTTGAAGCCAAATATGACCAAACCGTCTGCACTAGCATGTTTCTCGGCCTGTTTTACACCCAAAAAGTCATGTTTGAGCATATTTTTTTTTCGGAGTCCGAAATGGAAAAAAAGTCATAGGTTAGCCTTAGTGTTTTTGCAAATCCTGAGCTGAGAAAAAAGGGCTTATAAGTCCATTTTGAAGCCAAATATCACCAAACCGTCTGCACTAGCATGTTTCTCGGCCTGTTTTACACCCAAAAAGTCATGTTTGAGCATATTTTTTTTTGGAGTCCGAAATGGAAAAAAAGTCATAGTTTAGCCTTAGTGTTTTTTCAAATCCTGAGCTGAGAGAAAAAGGCTTATAAGTCCATTTCGAAACAAACTATGACCAAACCATCTGCACTAGCATGTATCTCAGCCCATTTTATACCCAAAAAGTCATGTTTGAGCATATTTTTTTTTCGGAGTCCGCAATGGAAAATAAGTCATAGGTTAGCCTTAGTGTTTTTTCAAAACCTGAGCTGAGAGAAAAAGGCTTATAAGTCCATTTTCAAGCCAAATATGACCAAACCGTCTGCACTAGCATGTTTCTCGGCCTGTTTTACACCCAAAAAGTCATGTTTGAGCATATTTTTTTTGGAGTCCGAAATGGAAAAAAGTCATAGGTTAGCCTTAGTGTTTTTTCAAATCCTGAGCTGAGAGAAAAAGGCTTATAAGTCCATTTTGAAGCCAAATATGACCAAACCGTCTGCACTAGCATGTTTCTCGGCCTGTTTTACACCCAAAAAGTCATGTTTGAGCATATTTTTTTTGGAGTCCGAAATGGAAAAAAAGTCATAGGTTAGCCTTAGTTTTTTTTCAAATCCTGATCTGAGAAAAAAGGGCTTATAAATCCATTTTCAAGCCAAATATCACCAAACCGTCTGCACTAGCATGTTTCTCTGCCTGTTTTACACCCAAAAAGTCATGTTTGAGCATATTTTTTTTTGGAGTCCGAAATGGAAAAAAGTCACAGGTTAGCCTTAGTGTTTTTTCAAATCCTGAGCTGAGAGAAAAAGGGCTCATAAGTCCATTTTGAAGCCAAATATCACCAAACCGTCTGCACTAGCATGTTTCTTGGCCTGTTTTACACCCAAAAAGTCATGTTTGAGCATATTTTTTTTTAGAGTCCGAAATGGAAAAAAAAGTCATAGTTTAGACTTAGTGTTTTTTCAAATCCTGAGCTGAGAGAAAAAGGCTTATAAGTCCATTTTGAAACAAACTATGACCAAACCGTCTGCACTAGCATGTTTCTCGGCCTGTTTTACACCCAAAAAGTCATGTTTGAGCATATTTTTTTTTGGAGTCCGAAATGGAAAAAAAGTCATAGTTTAGCCTTAGTGTTTTTTCAAATCCTGAGCTGAGAAAAAAAGGGCTTATAAGTCCATTTTGAAGCCAAATATCACCAAACCGTCTGCACTAGCATGTTTCTTGGCCTGTTTTACACCCAAAAAGTCATGTTTGAGCATATTTTTTTTTGGAGTCCGAAATGGAAAAAAAGTCATAGTTTAGCCTTAGTGTTTTTTCAAATCCTGAGCTGAGAGAAAAAGGCTTATAAGTCCATTTTGAAACAAACTATGACCAAACCGTCTGCACTAGCATGTATCTCGGCCCATTTTACACCCAAAAAGTCATGTTTGAGCATATTTTTTTTTCGGAGTCCGCAATGGAAAATAAGTCAGAGGTTAGCCTTAGTGTTTTTTCAAATCCTGAGCTGAGAGAAAAAGGCTTATAAGTCCATTTTGAAGCCAAATATCACCAAACCGTCTGCACTAGCATGTTTCTCGGCCTGTTTTACACCCAAAAAGTCATGTTTGAGCATATTTTTTTTGGAGTCCGAAATGGAAAAAAAGTCATAGGTTAGCCTTAGTGTTTTTTCAAATCCTGATCTGAGAAAAAAGGGCTTATAAGTCCATTTTGAAGCCAAATATCACCAAACCGTCTGCACTAGCATGTTTCTCGGCCTGTTTTAAACCCAAAAAGTCATGTTTGAGCATATTTTTTTTTGGAGTCCGAAATGGAAAAAAAGTCATAGTTTAGTCTGGGTTTTTTTTCAAATCCTGAGCTGAGAGAAAAAGGCTTATAAGTGCACTTGAAGCCAAATATGACCAAACCATCTGCACTAGCATGTTTCTTGGCCTGTTTTACACCCAAAAAGTCATGTTTGAGCATATTTTTTTTCGGAGTCTGAAATGGAAAAAAAGTCAGAGGTTAGCCTTAGTGTTTTTTCAAATCCTGAGCTGAGAGAAAAAGGCTTATAAGTCCATTTTGAAGCCAAATATCACCAAACCGTCTGCGCTAGCATGTTTCTCGGCCTGTTTTACACCCAAAAAGTCATGTTTGAGCATATTTTTTTTTGGAGTCCGAAATGGAAAAAAAGTCATAGGTTAGCCTTAGTGTTTTTTTAAAGCCTGAGCTGAGAAAAAAGGGCTTATAAGTCCATTTTGAAGCCAAATATCACCAAACCGTCTGCACTAGCATGTTTCTCGGCCTGTTTTACACCCAAAAAGTCATGTTTGAGCATATTTTTTTTTGGAGTCCGAAATGGAAAAAAAGTCATAGTTTAGCCTTAGTGTTTTTTCAAATCCTGAGCTGAGAAAAAAGGGCTTATAAGTCCATTTTGAAGCCAAATATCACCAAACCGTCTGCACTAGCATGTTTCTCGGCCTGTTTTACACCCAAAAAGTCATGTTTGAGCTTTTTTTTTTTTGGAGTCCGAAATGGAAAAAAAGTCATAGTTTAGCCTTAGTGTTTTTTCAAATCCTGAGCTGAGAGAAAAAGGCTTATAAGTCCATTTTCAAGCCAAATATGACCAAACCGTCTGCACTAGCATGTTTCTCTGCCTGTTTTACACCCAAAAAGTCATGTTTGAGCATATTTTTTTTTCGGAGTCCGCAATGGAAAATAAGTCAGAGGTTAGCCTTAGTGTTTTTTCAAATCCTGAGCTGAGAAAAAAGGGCTTATAAGTCCATTTTGAAGCCAAATATCACCAAACCGTCTGCACTAGCATGTTTCTCGGCCTGTTTTACACCCAAAAAGTCATGTTTGAGCATATTTTTTTTGGAGTCCGAAATGGAAAAAAAGTCATAGGTTAGCCTTAGTGTTTTTTCAAATCCTGAGCTGAGAAAAAAGGGCTTATAAGTCCATTTTGAAGCCAAATATCACCAAACCGTCTGCACTAGCATGTTTCTCGGCCTGTTTTACACCCAAAAAGTCATGTTTGAGCATTTTTTTTTTTGGAGTCCGAAATGGAAAAAAAGTCATAGTTTAGCCTTAGTGTTTTTTCAAAACCTGAGCTGAGAGAAAAATGCTTATAAGTCCATTTTGAAACAAACTATGACCAAACCGTCTGCACTAGCATGTTTCTCGGCCCATTTTACACCCAAAAAGTCATGTTTGAGCATATTTTTTTTCGGAGTCCGAAATGGAAAAAAAGTCATAGGTTAGCCTTAGTGTTTTTTCAAATCCTGAGCTGAGAGAAAAAGGCTTATAAGTCCATTTTGAAGCCAAATATGACCAAACCGTCTGCACTAGCATGTTTCTCAGCCTGTTTTACAACGAAAAAGTCTGGTTTGAGCATATTTTTTTTAGAAGTCCGAAATGGAAAAAACGTTATAGGTTAGCCTTAGTGTTTTTTTAAGTCCTGAGCTGACATAAGATACGTTTTGGGGAGGTCATTCTTTGAAGTTTATTGGTAAAAAAAAAAATTATTCAATTGTGATGCATACTGAAGGCTAAAATGTTGTCAGAAATATTTAAATCCGCTGATACCAACATTTAGAATTTGTCGCTGATATCAAAACGATAATATTGTGCACCCCTTGTTTAAGTTGTATCCTGGGTTAAATTAGTTTGAGAACCACTGCTCCTACCTTGGTCTGCCAAGACACCTAAAAACTAACAGAAAATCATTTTGAGTGGGGCCCACTTTGGTCCGCGGGCCCCCGTTTGAGAGTCCCTGCATCACCGCGTCCTGAAGTTCAGCCTGAGTCAGGCAGATCTGAGTCAGCCGACGAACCAGGAAGTCCCTTTATCCTTCATTTAGTGCTGCAAACGGCGGAGCACGGGAGCAGACATGTCTGCAGCTTCTTCACAGACAGGTGAGGTGACACATGAAGAGTTACTGATGCGTTAAAAAACAGATTTTATGAGATTAAAGGAGGTAAAGTGAGAAATGGGCGGCTCCCTGTAACGCGTGTTTCTGTTTGTGTTTGCAGACCAGAGGAAAAGGCAGCCGGACAGGGAGCTGCCATTATGTGATATATGTGCTTTACGATCGTTTTTGTTGTGACTGAGATACTAATAAAAACAACAAGCATAAATATACAAGAGGAAAAAAATTAACCAGGCGGTTTTGATGTCTGAAAGTACAGACATCGAGTTTATTGGAAATGACAAAAACTCACAGTTTGTTCAAAGTTTTTATTGTAAAATAAATATACATTTCGTTTTTTTTAAAATGTCAGCTGTTGTGTGTCTGATCAGAGCTGAGGCTGGTGGTCTTGGGTCGGACGGGAGAAGGAAAGAGACCCGCAGTCAGCGCCATCCTGAACCTGCAAGACAAGGAGCAGGGCACAGAGCCGGAAGAGGTCCTGGAGTGCAGCAAACACAGAGGAGAGGCTGCAGGGAGACAGGTGAGGTTGGGCTAAATGTGTGGAATTATTCTTCTGAAAATATAAAAACATGCGCAACATAGGTAAGGCTGAAAATACTCTAATCAATTAGTTTTGAAATGCACCCAATGTAGCATAACATAGCACATGAGAATTCAGGTGAATTATTCCAGAATAAAGTTCTTTGTGAGTATCCGGAGCTCACGCTGTGGCTTGCTCCTGCAAGGCTATGCTGCATTGTGAACTGACACCAACATCACAGGATTGCAAAAATACAGGAACATCTAGCAAACTATTGATGACCGGGTTTTGTCACAACATTGTTACAGAATACTTTGGGAATTAGGTTTAGGTCCAGAGCTCTATAAGCCTTTAAAACCCTACAGCACATCCATTCAGAAAGAAAGAAAGAAAGAAGGAAATTTATTTTGGTTCACTTGCAGTATTACAACTGAAATCAAAGTAAAAATTAAAAGTTAACAAGCTGACCAAAAGGGTGTAGGCAGAAGCCAAAGCTTATTTAAGCCTGCCCCTTTTACAAAAACATAATTATCACAGAAATAAGATTACAGCAAAAACAATGCTGATGCACTGTTGTTGTTTACATTCATTAGAAAAATAACAGACATATTAACTTACATAATCCGTGGAGAACATGCTGTAACACAAAGAGGACAATTGGAAGTAAAACAATAAATATGACATACCCCTATATCTGATGAAATATCAACATAACATATGATGCTTCATCTTATCAACTATGCAGGACTACACTTAAAAAACAAGAGTATTATACTCAGAGAATAAAATGTTTTCTGTCATGTTAGGGATGCACAATATTATAGAACAATATCAGTATCAACAGATAATTCACTAAGAAAATGGTTATTGGTATAGACCTGTGATCATCAACTGGCAGCCCGAGGGCCACATCAGGCCCCCCAATGCTTCCCATCTGGCCCCCTAAGTGACATCAAATTCAGAAAAAGCTCAAACGATGCACACATAACATCTTGATCTATCAAAGAATCAATCAAGCTTTATTTATAAAGCACTTTTCATACAAAAAAATTGCAGGCCAAAGTGCTGTACATTCAAGAACACAAGCAGATAAGTGTCAGGGGATACAAAAATAAAAAACAAAAACCCATCCCACTCCCAACCCACATTCAACACACACAGATGAACACACAAGGACACTCAGTGAGGACTCTTCAAACAGCCACAGACAACTGAGGAAACACTATCTTGAATTGAAAATAAGGAAATACAGGAACTTAGACTAAGGCCCTGTTAACACAACAATGAAAACGACAGAGAACGGAGAGTTTTCATTGCGTTTTCGCCTCCTGTTTACTCGAGAACGGTGCCTGGAGTGCCTGAATTCGCAAACTTTTGAAACCGGAGTCCAGAGTGAAAAGTTTTGGAAACGTTTTTGTATCTGTCTCCATGTAGATGGGACGTCACCGCATGCGCAGTACTCCTTCAGATAAAGGTTGCGTGTGCATCCCAGGAACAACAACAACAACAGCTTTGGTCGTCTACCGAGCAAAATGTGTGCCGCTTTCTGTGCTCGACAAAAATATCCAGACAGATTTGTCATCCAGGCAAGAAACACCTGCGTCTTCGTGCATCCACTCGCCATTGTTGGTTGTGAAAAGTTTGTCTTCACTGGAAAGCGTACAAGTGTTGTAACCCTGCTGTGTCAATACAAACCTACATCGCCATCTACTGGCCTGGCATGCACGCTACAGCGTTTTCAGTTGTTCTCACTTCTCCGTGTGAAACCTTTCCATTTCTGGTGACAATGTTGTTGTGTAAACGGAGCCTGTACCAATTAAACCATGATAAGATATAATAAAGGTAATAAAGTGTGAAAAGTTAATTAAAATAAAACAGTCTTAAAACCAATCAATAAAAGAAAATAAATAAAAGCGGTAATAAAAGACATCATAGTAACTCTGAGGCTAAAATGGATTAAAAAAAAACACAAAATGCATACTAAGGGAATAAAAAAAGGTAGGTCCTGAGTTTGCTTTTAATGATATGAACAGTAGGAGCTGCTCTCGGGTCTGCAGGTAGACTGACCCACGACTTATCTACATTCTGTTATTGAAGTAAAACTTTAATTAGTGGCTCAAATGTTCTTCAAACCCTCTGAAATGTCACATAAATGACATTTTTCGACCTTGACTTGATGTTTTTCTCCTCTCTGCAGGTGTCGGTGGTCTCCTCTCCGGCCTGGTTCCACTCAGACTGCAGCCCCGCAGACAGGAGACGCCTCATCTCCTCCTTCATCTCCCTCTCTTCTCCTGGACCCCACGCCTTCCTGCTCTGCGTCCCCATCAACCAGCCCACTGACGGAGAGGTCAAAGCCGTGGACATCCTGGAGGAGCTGCTCGGCCCGTCCGCCATCAGCGCCAACACTGTCGTCCTCTTCACCCACATCGAGGAGCTGGACGAGGATGAGAAGCTGGAGGAGTACCTGGTCACGTGGAGGAAGGACTTGGTGGAGCTGGTGGACAGGTGTGGAGATCGATACCACACCCTGGAGACCCGCGGAGGAGACGGCGAGGAGAGGAGGGCAGTGGAGGAGCTGCTGGAGATCGTGGAGGAGGGCGGGGAGGAGCCCTTCAGCTGCCGTCTGTATGAGGAGGTCGAGGCGAAGGTGAAGGAGAGGCAGAGGGAGCTGGCGAGGAGACGGAGAGGAGAAGATGGAGAGATGTCTCCTACAGAAGAAGAGCTGGAGGCGGTCAGAGAGGAGGCGGAGAGGAGCGTGGAGGACTTGGACATAGACGTGGAGAAGTTTTTCCCCCCCGTCGGCATCGAAATCTTGCCCTCTGCTCCCTGGTTCCTCGTGGGTTTGCTGGAGAAGCTGATGGCGTGGGTGAACTGGCTTCCTGTGAGACGAGAGGCCCTGCTGGGGGCGCTGGTGGGTCTGTTTGTGGGGGGGCCATTTGGAGGTATAGCTGGGGCCACCGTGGGGTCGTTGGCGACTGAGGTGAAGAGGAGAAACACCAAGAAAATCAAAGAGAAATGAAGAAGAGATTATTTTATTTTTATGCTTTATAATGCTCCTTAGAGTTGCCTCACTGTGATCAACTCACTCTGGATTATTAAGCTATTAGCTCAGCAGCTAGCCTCTTCAACACAGTATTAACACTTGAGCACCAGTATTCTGACATTAACATCAAGTCTGGGTTTCCATCTAGTTATTAAAACTACAAATGTTCTCACACATAAGGGAAAAATCAAGGTGATTTTTCATGACATTGAAATGCAAAACTGTCCTAATCTGTGAGTTATACCTGGGATTAAACATTATTGATAAACTGTTGATTTATCACCATTTTGACACTCAAAGAAAGCAGGTACATGAATCTAAAGCTGTAATACTACGACAAATCCACAAGGTGGAGACACTGACTGTTGTATCAGAGATGTTTGACTACTGAACATTTTGCTGCTTTCACTGCAAATAAATTCTGCTGTTCTAATAATGATGAACTGTAATTTCTACAAAGTATTCAAATGAACCTTTTCACAAAAAGATGGAGTGTTTTATGTAATTTTTTTTCTAAATTTATCTGAGGATTTTAGGCATTTAGAAAAGAAATTAAAACATCTAAGTCATTTTCACATTTCAGTCTTTTCAAAGGATTTTCTTCTGGCTTTGCAAAATACCTGACATGACACACATATCGACTAATTGCATTTTGTGGCTCACAGGTCAGAGTTCAAGGTCATGAACTGTAGTTTCCTGTCATTCTGTGAATGTATAATCATCCTTTTAAAAACCAGAGGAGATCGAGCATTCGCAGTTATACACATTACCTCTCACTGCGCAGACTGCAAATAGCCTCTCCACTTTTCAAACTCTGCTTAAGACGCACTTGTTCACTTTGGTCTATGGTGGAGTATAGTCCCCTTTAATTGGGTCTTTTATTTGTTATGTTTTCTCTGTATTGCTTTGTTTTTTATTGTTTTTTATTGTTTTCCGTCTATTTCACTGTAAAGCACTTTGGTAGGCCACTGGCTGTCTTAAATGGACTAAATTAATAAAGCTGACATTGACAGCTTGTAGGAATTTCTGTTATACATAGCAATTTTGTCTCAATGACTTGGTTAGATTCTAGAGGTCATTTGTCAAAGGTTAAAGGAGCGTGAGGTTGCCCAAGGCCCACAGCACTAGTAAATACTAAAAAACACGAGGGTGCAAAGTAGCTCAGATATTGCTGTCACATCTCCAAGCAATAGTTCCATGATAAATTTACCAACATAATATGATTCCTTGACCCTGAAAACCCACACTTAGCACTCAGAATCATGTTAATATCATTATTAGTTAGACAGTTATTGAGCAAAAATGATCATTTGCCAATGGTGGTTATCTGGATCACCACCAAAATCTAATCATTTCTAAGTTGGGCCATTACCAACATCTCCTAGAAATTTCAGCAAAATCTGTGCAGTAGTTTTTGCGTAATCCTGCAAAGAAACAGACAAACGAACGGACAACAAACATATGCCGGCAAAAACCTAACCTCCTTGGTGGAGATAATAACTGCCAATAAAGCAGCTGTCCTGCATGGATGCAAGGTGTTATATGGTAGTTAATGGTGCCACTGAAGCCCCGTAATCTCCCCACGTTTGGGATAAAAATACACAAAATACTGCACAGAAGCTACAGTAAGATTCTTTAGAGAGTTTTTTCAAATCCTGAGCTGAGAGAAAAAGGCTTGGAAGTCCATTTTTAAGCCAATTATGACCAAACCGTCTGCACTAGCATGTTTCTCGGCCTGTTTTACTCCCAAAAAGTCATGTTTGAGCATATTTTTTTCAGAGTCCAAAATCGCAATAAAGTCATTTGTTAGCATGTCAGTTTTTTCAAAGACCTGACCTGAGGGAAAATTCTCTTAGGTCCATTTTTAAGTAAAATATGACCAAACCGTCTGCACTGGTATGTTCTCCTGCCTGAAAAAAGTCACTTTTGAGCCTTTTTTTGGGGGGGGTCTGAAGTGGCTAACAAGTCATATGTTAGCATGTTCTTTTTTTTTTTTTTTTTTTTTAAATTGACCAATATGAAAAATTCTAAGAAGTGTTTTTTTTTTTTTTTTTTCAGTGACAAATGAGTGAAAAAAAAAAAAAAAAAACTACCAACATGCTTTCCTGTCTGAATAATGCCCCTTGAGTCATGTTTTGGTACATTTTTGTCAGCGAGAAAATCGACCAAAACTCAGGGTTTTCAGGGTCATGAATCATATTATGACGGTAACTTTATCATGGAACTATTGCTCATAGATGTAACAGCAATATGTGAGCTACCTTGGCGAAGGTTTGTGCTCAGAGCTCTTTTTAGTTTAAGTCTATTTGATTTTATTCCTGATTGGAGACACTGTGCAGCACTTTGGTAAACCTGATAGTTTGTAAAATTGTGCTTTACAAACAAAGTGGATTGGATGGGAAACACAATCAAACGCTGCACTCATATGAAATCCTCAGAAAAACTTTGGAGAAGGGTTTACAGGTGGCTCAAGGACATTGAGAAAGGACGATGTGTCTCATGGTCGCAGGTTCAAGTCTTGTCTGATCTCAGTGGATTTTAAAGCCTGACGGGTGTCTGTCTCCATAGCTCATGGAGGTCGCCAAAGGGCTGAGAGTCTGAAGATCCCAGGTTCAAGACTTACCTGGTCTAAATTGAATAAAAGTTTACTGTCCAAACACAGAAGTCAAGATGTCTTAGAAATGCAGGGTGTCGTCCAGCTCCATAGCACACTGAGGTGGACAGAAGTCTGCTTAATCAAAGGTTGCAAGTTCAAGTCTTGTCTGATCTCAGTATACTTTAAAATCTAATGTCCGAAGACAGAAGTCAAGACATCTCAGAAGGACAGATAAGAGTCTGTCTTCATAGCTCACAGAGATAGAGAAAAGGCTAAGAGTTTGAAGGTCCCAGGTTCAAGTCTTGTCTGGTCTCAGTAGATAGTAAAGTCTAAATGTCCAAAGACAGAAGTCAAGACCTGACAGGTGTCTGTCTCCATAGCTTGTGGAGGTAACCAAAGTACTGAGAGTCTGAAGGTCCCAGGTTCCAATTTTGCCTGATCTCAATTGATTGAAAAACCCTAACCCTACTGTCCAAAGACAGAAGTCAAGGGCTCTCAGATAAGCAGATTGTTGTCCAACTCTATAGCTCACTGAGATGGAGAGAAGCCTGCTTACTCATAGGTCACAGGTTCAAGTCTTGCCTGATCTCAGTGGATTTTAAAGTCTAAATGTCCAAGGACAGAAGCCAAGACCTCACAGACAGCCTGATGGGTGTCTGTCTCCATAGCTCAACAAGATAGTCATAGGGCTGAGAGTCCGAAGGTCCTGGGTTCAAGTCTTGCCTGATCGGGAAATTCTGGGTTCGACTCCCACCACTTCAGCAACTGGATCAACGAAGGAGAAGCTCGGTTTGGATCAGGGCCAGGGGGGACGATATTCCCCCTGGTGTTCTGGGAGCGGTATTAACAAGGGGTCCTGAGACAGGGCGTCAGAAATGGCTGAAATACTACACCAAGGGGGCAAAGTGCTTTATAGAAAATCCAAACTTTGACCCCATGGTGTAAAATTTTAGCCATTCCTGACGTCCTGTCTCATAAATCTCTGCCGATACCTCTCCCAGAACACCAGGTGGATTATTGTCCCCCTTGGGGAAGCCCGAGCTTCTCCTTTGTTGATCCAGTTGCCGAAGTGGTGGGGATTGAACCCATGATTTCCCGATTCTTTGGGGCTTAGTGTTACACACCTTACCACCAGACTATTGACGGCCTTCACAATGGGAGATGTTTTTGGGACACATTTATCCTCCACACTTGGGATAAGGGACTTTAAAATCCACTAAGATCAGGCAAGACTTGAACCCAGGACCTTCAGACTCTCAGCCCTTTGGCTCTCTCCATGAGCTATGGAGACAGACACCTGTCAGGCTTTCTGTGAGGTCTTGACTTCTGTCTTTGGACATTTAGACTTTAAAATCCACTGAGATCAGACAAGACTTGAACCTGCGACCATGAGACACATCGTCCTTTCTCAATCTCCTTGAGCCACCTGTTGACCCCTTTCCAAAGTTTTTCTGAGGATTTTATATGAATGCAGCGTTTGATCCCTGTTTCCCATCCAATCCACTTTGTTTGTAAAGCACAATTTTACAAACTATCAGGTTTACCAAAGTGCTGCACAGTGACTCCAATCAGGAATGAAATGATAATATGATTTCAACACCTAGCACTCAGAATCATGTTAATATCATTATTAGTTAGACAGTTATTGAGCAAAAATGATCATTTGCTAATGGCGGTTATGTGGATCACCACCAAAATCTCATCTCCTGAAAACTTCAGCGAAATCCGTCCTGTAGTTTTCTCATAATCCTGCTAACAAACTGACACACAAACAAAGAAACAAATGGACAAACAAACATATGCCGGCAAAAACCTAACCTCCTTGGTGGAGATAATAACTGCCCATAAAGCAGCTGTCAATGGTGCTGCTGAAGCCTCACTAATTTCCCCTCAAAAACACAAAGTACAAGACAACCAAATATTATTGGTTAGCATAAATGATTGTATAGTATTATCAAACACTTAATTGTTTCTGAACATATATCAAAAGGCAAAGGCATCCCACAGGGCTCAATACTCGGCCCACTCCTTCTATTTTACAACACATCTGAAATAACTTCTTTTTTAAGTTAAACATGAAATTTTGCACAATATTTAACTTTGCCAAAGGCCAATTCAGATGTTGCCATCATATTTGTAGAATTTAGACAGTGCTCACTCTCTCATCAATGATCTTTATCTGTTGCCCTAATCACGCTGCTGTTTCATGCCATAATATTTACGTGATGCTTCACTTCCACTGTGAATGTCGTGGAGATAGAACGGAAATTAAGAGTTGATCCCCTCTCTGCTCCATCTCCAGTGGTAGCAACAGAGAGGAGACAACAGAAGACGGGGCTACTGTGAAACTACATCTACATCTAGCATATGTTTTGGCAAAGCTGTGGCGAATATGAATCTCTCAATGGCGGCGGAATATCATCACAGTACAAGGTCGAGGTCAAAAGTCATTGGGCCTTGCTTGTGACTTAATATGTCAAGAATTCTTTGAGGGATTTCTGTCAAACTTTGCACAAATATCCTCTGTGCTTGGACGATGAAGGGATTAAATTTGGGAAGTGTAAGGTCAAAGGTCAACCTCCCAGAGGCATTAAAGCACCCTGAGGAGGTTCTAGTTTGAAAGTATGTCTTAAAATTCGATGTACATCCCTCTAAAGGCTGTCATTTATGTTACAGATGAAGAAAACTGCGATGCGAGCAGTTAAACCCAGATCTCCACGCTGCACAACCCCTCCCCCCTCCTCTTCGCCTCACAATGGCCGTTTCTGTCTCTGACATTGACGTAATTGATACTCTGCTAAAACCGTCAGTCATAACCCATCCTTACATCTCTTTCTCTCTCCCTCCGTCTCCCAGGAAAAAAAAAAAAAAAAAAGAGCTGCTGCCGGCTCTGCCTCGGGAACAGCCGGGCGTTTCCGAATGTGGGTGGTCCGGCTCTCATGTTTCCCAAAATGCAAGGGGAGGGGGGGAGGGAGGGCGAGGAAGAGAGAGTGAGTGAGAAGAGGCGAATGTGAGTGAGAGTCAAAGAAAGAGAGAGGGAGAGAGGGAGTACATCTGTGCTCCAGATGTGGCCTCCACAGTTGTGTCTAAAAGAGGAAAAAAAAGGTTTAAAAGTGAAGGAAAATTGGTGCTAAACAGTTTTTTATTGTTCAGGATTACACTGACAGAAAGAAGGACAGTGTTCAGAGTGAGGACGAGAACCCACCGGCCAGGATGAGACGTCCGTTTTCTACTTTCTTGTAATAAAACTGTTCGCTGCACCCCTTAAAGTAGGGCTGGGAGATACAGAACAAAATCAAATATTTGCGTTAGTTAAATGGTGATGCATGATATATGTCTTAAATAGTTTTTACTGAAAAGAAAAAAAAATGGCTTTCACAGTACCAGAATTATTAAGTTTAACACGATTCTAGTTAAAACTGATCGATAACTGAAGTCCAAGACACTGAATGTTCACAATTTACTTTTTTTAAATTACTAAAAATTATTGTATAGTATTATTGTAGGTCTGTATGGTAGTATTAAAGATTTTATTGTTTTTGAACACATATTAAAAAAATAAACCTCATTAGAAAAGGCGTCCCACAGGGTTCAATACTTGGCCCACTCTTTCGCCCAGTTAATACGCTATCTATTTCAACACCCCATCTTGGATAATCTATTTTCTCATTTAATAACCAAACATTGAAGACAACTTTTTGCACATTTCAATTGCCTCTGGCCAGTCCCATCTTATTCAAATTTTTCCTATAAGATGGAGCAACATAAATCTGTAAGTTTAGTACTATATAAAACTCCTGGTTGTTATTGTTGTTATTGTTAAATTGTTGAAGATCCTAGCATGTTTTTAAGAATATTAAAAAAAATCTATAAACTACATTTGTCCTGGTAAAAGTCAAACAATATTGATTCCTATTTGATGGCAAAGCAACGAAATCATGAGCCAGAGACTCCCAATATTTGATACATTATTGTTTTTCATTTAACAAACACTTGTGGCCATCAAAACACTGCTAACTTTGCCAAACAAGTTTGCATGGATGTATTTCACAGGACACAATACTCAGCCCACTCTTTTGCCCATTACATATTTTTTGTGGTCTAACATCACAGTAACTTCTAATTATTATAGTTTATAACTGAAATTATGTATGGTATTATTAAAGGCTGAGATGTTCCTGAGAACATATCACAAAGTAAACCTCATTAGTCAGGGTTTAATACTCTGCCCTCTTTTTCCTCAATTAAAAACCTGTCTGTTTTAACACCCCATTTTTAATGTTTCAATTAAAAGTGAATGCACAACAAAGTCAAAATTTTCCCCTGGGCACTTCCAGCTTTTTTATAATGTTGCCATCATTTTTGTATAATTTGATTGTGCTGTCTCTTTCTTTTGATTACAATTATGACAAAAAAATCTTTAACGTCTTTTTTTTTAAAACCACTGATTGTTTAAATAATGTCAATATTACCCTGTTATAATACATACCTTTAAGGGGTTTATTTCAAATACCTATTTGATGCCAAAGCAACAAAAACATAAGTCCTAGACTCCCAATATTTGGTGATTTATTGTCTGGTTTTTGAAATAGTTGTGACAATAGGCCATGGCCTGCCCACTGTTAAATTGGCATGAATAAGTTAGCACAAATATATTTAAATCACGAAACTAATGAAGAATGTTGTGTTTTAGAAAACAATCAGTAACTTTCAACAACCTCATTAGAAATGGAGTTCCACATGGCTCAGTACTCATCCCGTTTCTTTTCTAATCCTTGTTTTCTATCATCAGATCTTCTGGTTTAGTTTTAGCAAATATTTTAGATTTCTGAACACGCATCTCTTTTGGTCAAATATATCAAGGTAAAATTCTTACACAATGCCTACACCACACAAAGAATATCAACACACGAGGACCCATATCACCCACTTTACCAAATGTTGCTGATTAATTTATGCAATTTAGACAGTACGAGACTTTGTCTGCATTTTTTTTAATGATTAAAAACTATAAATGACCACATATAGGGTGTTCAGCACTTCTAATTTTGTTGCCATGGTGCCAAAAAACTATCAGTATAGTTTTTTATTAGTACAAATGCTCAATTAATACAGTAAGCTGATGGAATAATAATTTTCTCTTTTGATTTAACACTTCACATCAATATCATGGTTCTTATTTTATCATTGCACTCATAAATGGCCAAATGAAGTAAGAAAAACTGCCCATCCCTACCTTGCAGTGAATGGATACGGAGGCCCACCTGTCCAAATATTATTCGGCCTTAGTGGATCCACATCAGGAGGAGACGGAGAGCAAAGGAGAAAATTAATGAGAAATTTTTTGGAGGAGGATTTGTTTTCATATCGAGATCGAGCAGGACGTTAAAGTATTACGGCTAAAACAGAGACGCAGAGGGTGTGAGAGATAGAAAGATGATTCATGTCTGAGTGTTGGAGCAAAAATCTGAACAAACATCTGAGAGGACCATCTCTGAGCCATCATTAACGCTCCAGCTCGGCTCCATCTCTCCTGAAATAAACACTCATGTGGACGATGAGCTCCTCTATTTTAAAAAGCAGGGCAGACGTGGACGGCTGTGATATTTTTCTGTTATCATCGTGCCCCACGGTCTGGAAAAAACAGCAAACCAAAGGAAAATAAACACGATGACAGACTTTTTCCTTTAACTGTTTCCTCTCAGAGGGTTTGCTCCAATAATACTCTGCACACTCCGAGGCTGCAAATTATGTTAGCACACACTTTCATATTTTACTGAGAGGAAAAGAGGCAGAAAATACAACATTTAACAGCCTGAATGTTCAGTTTATAAAACTCATTCACTTAAATTAAAACTGATTTATTGTACTATTGTGAAAACAGTCTAATAGAATAAAAATCTACTGATAAACAATAAACAAAAAGACATAAAAATTGAATCAACATGACCAACTCTCACAGTAAAATCTTTAAAATGGAAAAGAGAGCAGGGAGTGCACTGAATCAAATCATAATTACACTTAAAATCATATAAAGTAATCAGTAATAATGCCTTCAATTGCTATGATAATGTCCAAATGACAAAAGAATACTCAGAATAGTAATAATAAAAGTAATAAATGTAATTGATATCTGTTGGTATGAGGTAGTTATCATGGTAGTATTATGGGGGTTGCACAAAAGCAGCTTTGCCAATATTTCCAGTCTCATTATTGCACAAACTAATAAACCTGGGCTAAGCAATACACTGTTTTTATTACAGAATTGCAACGTGTGCAAGTAACACTGCAGTAACACTGCAGGACATGCAGCGTCATGCTGCTGTTTGGTCGTTTTTTGATGGGAAACCAAATCAGGAATTGTCTTATTTCTTTGACCTGCTCCAATAAAAATCAAACATCCTTTGGCTCACTCCAAGAGTAGACCACGGTGCATGCAGGGTTTGAGTACTGCAAGCACTCATAAATTATGATTATAAAAGGACTCACTACATGGGAGACATTCATCAGGACACTTTCTGTCTCAGAAACAGTCTTAGCTGCAACACCCACAGATGGAAGAAATCCCAAAGAGAGTTGTTCATGGAGAAATCTCTCTTAAGAGTGTCAGGAAACGTTGATAATGTAGGCTACAAATAATGCAACTGCAAGCTGAGAGTTCATTTGTAAAGTCTGTAAAGAAACTCTCCCTCATCTGTATTTGTATTTATAAGTTTCACAGTCACTGTCAGAGGGCTGCAGTGTGAAGAGAAGAACAAGTGGATTTAAAGAAAAAAGTAAAAGGTCTGATTAAAATGCTTGCACCTTAAAAAATCCAATCGCATTTATCTGGAAATTTCTCTCACAAAAATTGCAAAGCACAGTATATATCGTTCAGCCCTACAGTATATACACTTATAAAAATATATTTTAATCAATAACACGTCTTTCTCACATTAGATTTGACCTGTCTCTCTCATGTTGTGAGTCTATTTGTGTAACAAACTGATGCAAATAAGACCATTTGATTCTTTAATAAATTATTATGTGCTGTTTTTAAAAGGCATCATAAGGCATCAGTTGACATCTCTGATCAACATAAATATAGATAAAATATATCCTTATATAGATATGAGGATCCTCTTGAAAATGAGATGCCACATCTCAAGGGCCTTACCTTTCATAAATTCATATTCAACAAAGACAAATATAAAGATCGATTGATTGAATCTATATTCAGCAGAGACAAATGAATGTGATGAGGATAGATTTATGATCTGGATTAGTCGGCATCATAAATTCTTATTTTTAGTCCCTTCGTCTCTGGCTGGCTGGATGCTTCTCTGGATGTACAATATGTATGCGTATATTAAAATATATGTTATTATATGTATGTGTATATGTGCATATATGTGTATTTATAAATGAAGAGTTTGTCTTCAGCCTGCTCTGTTGTAAAGAGCCATGAGACAACACTTGTTATAAACTGGTGCTATACAAATAAAGATTGCTTGATAAATATCTGCACAGATGTTGATATTACCCTATTGCTTAATAAAAATCACATAGTAACAGTTCTATCCATGAAAATGTTTGGATTAATATCACACTGCATGGTTTTGCACAAGATACTGAACACCCATAAGTAAACTCTGCAAATATTTAATAACATAACTGTGCAAGCATGCACTGTAAGCTTAAAGTTAGCGTAGTTCTGGTTCCCTAAACTATGAGCAATGTTTAAAACATGTTTCTGGATTCTTGCACAAAGTAAACTCTGTAGGAATGCCTTTTATAACATGTTTAGTCCATCATTATATCATCTGGGATGTTATGGACCTGCATGTCGGCTCAGTTCAGCATCACAACCACAAAGTGTCTAGCTTTTGTCTTGGCTTTTCCATCTTCTGTAGAATAATTATTCTTAGAGGGTCGGTGTGATACGACATTGTTTGCAAAAGAAGATCAATAATGACAAATGCTGTAGTTTAAGCAGTAATATGTTTGCAACTGTCCTTTTCAAAATGTTTAAAAAAAATCAAAGGTGGGGCATTTCTAGATGCATTCATGCTGTAGAAAAAATGTCCTTATGCTTGTGACTTTATTTCAGGTTTATTTAAAACCTGACAGACTTCATAACTCACTTCTTTAGGTCTCACCACTGCAGCACCCTTTAGCTCAGGCACTTCACTCCTTTAGACTATGAAATATCTCCAGCTTTCATTTAAGACAGACGTCCCTATGAGATGATTTTTATCAAAACACAGCAAAGACAGAAAAGGCTATGAAAGTATATTAACATCAGAAAGCATATTTGACTGAGGAAACTGTTATGAACATATGAAAAAGATCAAATGAAATCTCTAAATGCTGCACCGTAGGGGAGCGAGGGAGAGACCACTGCCTGACTGAACACTGTTAATATAAACTAGGGATGGGCAACTTTGGCAACCAAGAGGGCCACGTTTAAGTCACCCTCTCTGCCGTGGGACCAGGTTGTTGCATTTTTAAGGATGCTCTAAACCTAACAATTATAGCTACTCATACATGGGACAAAGCTTCTCAAAGGAATAATCTTATCAATAGCCAGTTTGAGGTACCTTTTTTATGCAAGTAACAAAGCATTTACTGGTTATCAAAGTACGTTTTATGAACATTCTTATATTTTGATTTTATACTCTGCACACTATATCTATATTTATACTCTTACTTGCCCATCTGTAAAGCTCCTTCACTGCAATTTCTTTATTGGGTTGTGTTTTTGTTCTTTTTTGCACCCATTGTTTATTTTTAATAAATACCTCAGACAATTTTGCACTATTCTACCAATTTTATACTTTATTTTATTACTCCTGACCCCTATTTTTATTCTTATTCTAATTAAATGTTTATTGTTTTTGCACCAGTTTACCAAGTCAAATTCATTGTATGTGCAAATCTACTTGGTAATAAATACAACCCTGATTCTGATTCTGATTCTGATTCTGAATTGGATAAAGAGGAGTTTTATACAATAAATAACAGCCAATTATGACTTAATTTGCTTGGACATGTTGCTTGTCATTGCAGATATTATCATGTTTTCTACATATATAAATGTTTTTATGTTTTAACTCAGATATGTCTTTTGTAGTCTTTTTTAACCGGCAGAGGCAACTCACAAGCCCCCTTCATCAGCGTCACACACAATCAGCAGAGAGAGCCCCTTTGAGTAGGGAAGTGGCATCTTACAAAATAAGAGTTTATTTTCTCTGTTCGTGCTTTTGGATAAACAATCGATCAAAGAGAGGGGGGTTAATAAATCAGGGGTGTCCAAACGTTTTCCACCAAGTGTATTTAGGGGTGAATTACACTCTCATTTCATCATTCAAACACAAAACAAGAACAAACTGCACAAAGCTGACAAGAATTAGAATTAGCCAAGAGGCAATGAAAAACAATCCATGGGCCACAGTTGGCCCCCGAGCCATAGTTTGGACGCCCCTGTTTTAAAATGACCAGCGAGCCGCATTGAGTGAGCAGGAGGCTCACATGTGGCTCCTGAGCCGCCAGTTGTCCACCACTACTTTAAACACAAATAAAGGCTGTATAAATATGAAGATGTTACAGCATCAATATTCCACATTTGTTTTTATTCTTTCATGCTTTATTTCCACCACAGAAACCAGCAGCACGTGTCCTGCTGCATTCAGCTTCTTAATTTTATTCTGCAAACTTTTTAATGTGAAACAGGGCCTCTCGGATTTAATCTGTTTTTTTCTTTCTTTCTTTTTGTTTTGGCCAAAAAGGTGCAGTGACTCTAGACTTGCAAAAAAAGGCAAAGGCTGAGCCTTAGATCGCCGGTGCCCCAAGCACAAACACTTTCTTTGTTCACTAACATCTTTAAAACTTTATAATGGATCTTTATGGGTACGACTGTGTTGAAACACACTTGTTTTGTCAAAAATTACAGGACTTCAGGTCATGTGTATCCCTGGCAGATATTTTGTAATGCAGTGGTTTATGTGGTGATTTTATATTTGCTTGTCAACTGTCAGTTGCTTCCAAAGTGGCACAAAAAAACAAAATGGAGCAAAAAATATCTGAAAAAAATAAGTTTAAATATGTGAATAGTTTATGCTGTCCGTGTCTTTGCACACTTTAATTTTGTTCTCCTGAAAGCCAAAGCTCAACAGAACCAGGTTCAGATATGAAAAGGCTCGCTGATCGAACTTCTGGTTCAACTTTTAATACATCAGTCTTGCAATATTACATAATAAATATTCTGATAGCCCAGATTTTCCTAAAGAAAACCATCTTTCACCTGATTCTGCCTGACAGGGTAAAGGGTCTACACACATTATTACAATTTAAAAAAAAAAAAAAAAAAAGCAAAAAATGCTCTGGACAAGGAATTTAACTTGATAAAAATCTTCATATACTTAGTGTCAGGAGGAATAAAATAAGGCTTAAAATAGAAAATTGACTTTTATACAAAATATACAATAGGCACAAGAAAGAAGAAATCAAGTTCTTAAAGAAAAAATCTTTAACTGTAGTTGACTTATAAGTTAAATTTGATAAGAGCAACCTTTTTGTACAACAAAGCATATTTTATTAATTTAATGAACATTCTTTCTTAATTATGAAGCATTTTTGTTGTCGCTGTGCTGCTCACTTTTTGTCTTTATTCTTTTATTGCATTTCTTTTTCCCTTTCCTTGAAAATC
Organism: Cetoscarus ocellatus; assembly: GCA_037902135.1. Classification (NCBI taxonomy): domain Eukaryota; kingdom Metazoa; phylum Chordata; class Actinopteri; order Labriformes; family Labridae; genus Cetoscarus; species Cetoscarus ocellatus. The sequence continues at coordinate 26,985 of JBAMNC010001172.1, forward strand.
AAGAGCAAACAAACCCATTTAATTATGCATACCTTATCAGCAACAAACCCCTGTTTTGAAGTTGTGGCTTCTCCACTTCATATTGTAGATTTTATATAATTATTTCTAAAGCCTCAGTTAAGACAAATAACTTGCCGACCACATGTGCAGGGGGGAGAAATTTTAGGAAGAACTGCAGGAAAAAACTGAATAAAACTGACGGATTAAACAAAACAAAGCTCAACATTCAGATCTGCAAGAAAAAAAGTAAAAACATAATACCCTCACGTCCTTAAATGTATAAAAATAAACCTTCAGCGTTATTTTTAACCTGGTCTGCTCGTCCACGGCGCTCTCGGTGTGTGTTCTCCCTGCGCTCCGAGTCGGCGGTGTACTTTGCCGGTCTCTCTCTCTCTCTCCTCGTCTCTCTGGGCGAGCTCCATGTGAGCCCTCTCATCTTTTTCACATTAACGCTGTTTGCATGTTGCTTCCTCCAGAGAGCGTGTGTGGCTGCGTTTGTTTATGAAGCAATGTTTGCCCCGTCCCACTGAGTGTGTTTGTCTGAGAGAGTGTGTTAGTGTGTGTGTGTGTGTGTGTGTGCAGATTTATGAAACAAATTGTCAGAGAATGCAGAGAAGATTAATAAAGCTGCACTCAGTCATACTTTATTTGATTAATGTGGTATTAAAACACAAAAAAGCTGGATTTACTAGAGGAAGAAGGTGCCATGGCTAAAAGAAAACAGGGTTAAGAACAGACGGGACAGGAAAGAAGCCTCCAGATAACATAAATACAAAATCACACACAGCTGCTGAGGAGACGACGTGCACACTCACAGCAGCTGGAACTCGAGCTGCTTGACTCCACTGAAGGTGTTCTGGGTTAACCAACCAGCGGGGGTTTGATCCCCTCATGCCGGGCCGATCTGACCCTCGGCCCATCCAGATGTGACAGAGGAGAATCTCCCATGGACAGAGAAGAAGAAGAAGAGAAGGAGGAGGAGTGAGGCTCTGGTGAAGCTGTGTGGTCTGGTTCAGGTTTGTAAGCCCCCCCTCGTCGATCTAAGTGTGTATGTGTGTGTGTGTGTTGGGGGGGTAAATATGGCCGCCACATTTGTGTCATTTTTATTCTCTCTTACAACCTTAACACACGTTCTGTCACTTGGAAACCACACAGGAATATCGGCTGAACTAATGCCTCATGGCGGGAAGTCAGAATCAAACGATTTAAAATGAGTTCCAGTTTCTTCGGCAAACGATGAAAAAGCAGCGAGGAGGGGGGCAAGGTCAACGAGTTTGACGTGTTTAACAGACTTAAGGATTAGCCCGCTGGGGGTGTTTGAAGGAAAGAATAATGCACAGTTATACTAAACACTATTACGTTGGTTCATTGATCAGGAGGCCCTGTTAAAAGAAGGCCCTGAAAAAATCCCCCACAAAATCACCCAAATTGGCAGCCATCTTGAAATTTGGAGGTCAAAAAAAGGTCATTATGTAAAACAGAAATATGTATTGCTTGACAAAAGGTCTGAAGCCATGTACTGTGCATCATTGTAGGTGAAACCATTAAAAAGGTCATTTCCACGACAGCCATTTTCAATTTTGGCCTCTAAAAAATTATCCCTGCCATTCTGAAAATTACACCCTGGTTTAATTTGTTTTTTAGCCCTCCTAGATGACAAATTCATTGAGAAACGGACCTTCGCTCACGTTTCGGTTGGAAAAGATCCTACTACTGAATGTGTGCTGTCACTGGTGAACTGTGTGAACAAATAGTCCAACAGTTTAAGAAGAACATTTCTCAACATACAAAAGCAAGAAATGTATGGATTTCATCATCTACAGTCCATAATATCATCAAAAGATTCAGGAAATCAACAGAAATCCCTGTATGTAAGCTACAAGGCTGAAAATCAACATTGAATGCCTGTGACCTTCAATCCCTCAGGCGAAACTGCATTAACATCATCCTGTAAAGGATATCAGCACGTGGGCTCAGGAACACTTCAGAAAACCATTGTCAGTTAACACAGTTCGTCTCTACATCCACAAGGTCAAGGTCAAACTCCACCATGCAAAGACAAAGACAAATATCAACAACACCAGAAACACCGCCGGCTTCTCTGGGCCGAGCTCATCTGAGATGGACTGAGGCAAAGTGGAAAAGTCTGCTGTGGTCTGAGTCCACATTTCAGACTGTTTTTGGACATCATGGACTTTTCAGGCATTGTTCTCCAGAGTTAATGGTCTTTAGGTCTCAAGTTCATCACCGATTTGTAAGATTCCTGAGTTTCACACAACTACTTCTTCAACTTTCCAGCAATATCTGCCAGACTTTGAAGCTCGTTCTTTTTGCTCACTTTATCAATCAGGGTGTGGAGTTTTTTAGGCTCTGTAGTGAGATAGCGCAGCATGAAAATCAGCGTTCTGATTGTGGATGCTCAGGGAAGTTAGGGCTCTGTTTGCATAGTTGCCAGGTCTGCTTATTATAAGCGGCTTTGGGCCTTTTTTTTGAAAAGTTGCTTGTAAATATTGGCAGTTGCAGGTTGCAACAGCATTTTTTTCTACTACCATTAATCCTCTCAAAACCAGATTCTGTTCAAAAAGGGTGTAGGAAGAAGTAGAAAAACGTATCTAGTCCCACCCCTTATTCCTTCTCAAAATGTATTGCTTAAATTCACCCTGAAGCACTGTTCAGGTCATAGTCAATTATTTAGTTAGCAACAACAAAATCAGACGAATAACAGCATAAACCACAAAATTCAGAAGTTACACAAACTATTTTGTCCTACTCCAATAAATGTAACTGTAAAAAGAGGGTCAAAATGATGTTTCCTCCAAAAATAAATCCTTATAGCCAGAACTGAATTTATTTCTAATGTAGCTGTTACTGTTTTCTCCATAATAAAGCTGTAGATGATCAACATAAAACTTAGATAAAAGCCTGACTATGTCTGTTTGGTTACAAAAATCAAGATTAGACAGACTGTTTAGTGATAACAGAGTTATAAATAACACTAGCCCCTCCCTTTACTTCTGTATAAAGAAAAAGATGTCCCACCTCCAATCAAAATGATGTTGAAGAAGTAAATTAAGAGCTGAATAGGAAAAAATGTCACTGTGAAACTGAAATGTAATGTAGATTTCTCTTTAAAAAAAAAAGAAGTAATGTATCACATTTGAAAAAAAAATATCTAGCGGTCACATGTTTTTGGCTTGTTTTTATCGACCTGGTTGCTTAGAAAATGTAGAAAATCTGGCAACGCTGTCTGTTTGAGGATGGTGGGGGGGAGCGTCAGTCAGGACAGAGGAAGACTCTCGGCTCCCTGAGCTGCACTACGAGGCTCACATGGCCCCTCGGCTCCCATAATTGATGAATGGTGTGGTCCACATTAAGTGACATGCGCCGTTGGCTGTAAGTGGGTGCGATGATTGGGGGCTCTTTTGAAGCTGGGCCCGCGGGCTGTGTTTGAACCGTCAGCAGAGACTTCTCCTCCCTGTAAAGGACACCAGGCTGCGGTTTGGGTCGTAAACGCACAAACAAACGCGCACACAGACGTACGCTAGCCCTCGGTGGCGTTGGTGGGGTTTGGGGGAGGTGATGGTATTATTCCTGCTGTAACACTGACTTAATTCAAATCAGATCTGACCCCCGCTCCCTCTTCTCCTCTTTTAGTCTTTTGGATCAAGTCTTAATCCAACACTCGCCACATGAAGAAGAGACAAACGGAGGCTCTGAACTCGCCGCTGCCACATGCATCAGATGTCACTCAGACACACATGTTGTCATGAAGCGTCGACGGGTATCGCCGTGTCGTATGGAAGCTAAAAGGAGCTTAACGGAGGCCTCAGAAGAGACAGACGAGCAGGGAGATTGGAGCCATGTCTCGGTTTGATACTGAATGCACCGTCAACCTGGAATTGATCTTCTGTTGTTTTCACAGATCCACAAAAAGCCGACAGATCCTCCGCCAGGAAAACCAGAGGAGCCGACCCGAGACGCCACTTCTGAGTCTGTGAGCGCAAAACAAGCTCTGGAGGAGACGCTCGACTGTGAGCTATGACTAACCAACACAGAACAGCATGGGGGGGTTTCCATCAGGCAAAATAGGGACCTTTCCTGGAGCCTCGTGCTTCAAGAGGCCTCAAGATAGAGTCGCTACAGATGAGAATAAAATATAAAACTCTTTGGTGTCTAACCCCTTTTCTGTGCAGTTGTCACCACAGTGGACTGTTCTCTTGTACATGCGTGGGTTTGTGTTATAGTTGCATTTCAGCCAACAAACTAGTGCGTCATCCCATACACTGCCACCTACTGACCAGTAATTGTAAGTTAAAATTTACAATTAAAATTTTCAAATATAAATAGTAAAAACTGCAAGAAACTCCAAAAACTGTCTGAAGTCCACAAATTTGAGGTTAAAGTTTGAACCAGTGCACTCAGTTCTTTCTGGATTTCCAAACACTTCCCACATACTCCCAGGATTTAGACAGTGCTCTCTCTCTTTTGGTTAAAATAGGACTGAAGAAAGGAAGTTCTGGTGCCTAAAAGTCCCTTAAAAAGCCTCATAATGTCTTCATCTGGAGCTACATCCAGCGAGATAGATCCATGGAAGGACTGGTCTCTGCCCTCGAACTCCAAATGACTGAGACTGTCCACACAGACAACCCCAAAACAACTCTGGAAAGTATCCCACATCCATCACAGGAACACAAAATCTAAACCAAGCACTAAAACTCAGATCAAGGCTGAATTACTGTCGTATCTGTTCAAAGAACGCCAAACCCGAAACACACGCTCCTCACACAGGACCTTGAGCTGACGAGGGACTCCGGTGAAGCGTTCAGGCCTTTTTTTTCCAATGAGTGAGAGCACCAGACGGCACATCATCATCATCATCGCTGGGCAGATTCACTTGTGGTTTCCTTGACGTTTGGCGTGGGTCGCGGTCCGGCTCAGTGGAAACACGGAGGCCCCCGGGGCGGCGGATGCTCCCGACTTCGCCCTTCAGTCTTTATCCGAAATGAGAGACAGGCCGCGGGCGCAGGAGGACGGGCCTCTGATTTGTTCTGTGGTCCCTTTGAAAGTGTCCTACAGCCGAGACACGCAGCAAAACATGACAGACAGGAGAGAGGAGAGGACGATGAAGATGTGCAGCTGCTGAGGATTCACACGAGCAGACAAGTCAATGTGGAAATGATATGATGGTGTCAGAGCGCTCGTTTCTTACAAGTAACGTCTCCGGTTCTATAGCTTCATTCTTACAGATGTTACCTAAGCGGGGGTACACATATGAGGATTTTCTAAATCTGAAGAGACCCCACACATGAAGATAAAAAATCAGACATTGAACAGTTTTGATCGTACTGTGTGCTCAGATAATCTCAACACAGCACAGCACACACATAACCGTTCTGTCCCACCACTGATCTACAATCTAGTCCTCCAAGACAGAAATCTGATCAAACATGATCTAACAAAAATGAAGAAGAAGAAACACAACATGTAACATGGAAGAGGACATACGAGAAGAGGGAATGATGGTGATCTTGGGGCTATTTTTGAAGGAAAAATCCTGAACTAAAAAAAAGAAAAGACTGTGGAAAAAAGTCCTGGAGACAGCGTGAACATGTGAGCTGGTCCTCCGTTTCTGAGGTCAAAGAACTTTCTGTTTCAGGTCGGCCATGTTTGTTTTTATTTACGCCTGCTTCCTTGTTCCTCAGTCAGCTCGCTTCTTGATTGACTACATTCACGTCACAATTTACGGAGCCTTGACTCAGGAGTTGACGGCTTTCCCCACACACATAAAGATTTTTGTCTGTAAATATTGAACAAGTTAAATATTTACGACTGTCAGCCCTGACCTGTTTCAGAGCCGATTATTGGGACAAATTCACTCTTGAGTCAAGTCAAGGTTTATTTGTAAAGCACATTTAAAAACAACCTCGTTTGACCAAAGTGCTGCACAGGGGTACAATATAATCATGCATACACTTAATAATAATGAAAACAGTTTTGACTACAAAAACAGTAATGGAATAAAAATGAACACAATATTAAAAACACATAAACATAGAAATTAAAGAATAAAAACAACTAGAAAAGCACTCAGAGAGCGCAAACCTCCGCCAAGCAGCTTCGGTCCACTTTGGCAAAAATGGTCCTTTCTGGCAATGTTAAAGAATCCTTTAAAAAATTCCTGGATCCAGACGGTGATCCAGATCACCCCCAAAATTTAATCAGTTTTTCCATGTCAATTTCTGAAAACTTCATCCAAATCCATTCAGAACTTTCAAGTTATTTTGAACACAAACAAACAGACTGACAGACGGATAAACGCCGTCAAAAACATAACCTCCTTGGCGGAGGTAATAAAAGAAGAGTTAAAGAAAAGATAGGGAATAAAATGTACTCTAAAATTAACAGGCAGCCAGTGCAAAGAGGCAAGGACAGACCTACAGAGGGCACACCTCAGACCACAGGATGATCTTACAGGATAGTCTTATAAAACAGAAGATAATCTGGCTTTTGCCGTCCTTGGGAGGGAAGGGGGAAAGTCAGAACAAAAACAGCCTGATAATCTTTATGTGTGTGCCCCGCTTAAGCATGATCATGGCTTTGGATCCAAGGAAGGACCAGACAGAAATAGTTTTATTGATATTTTCACATCATAATCCACTAAACAAACATTTCAGATGATTTTAGATGGACCGTGAAACCACGCACCTGCAGTTTGTGCCAATGATTTTCGGGTAAAGAGGGGGAAGTAAAACAAAACCATGAAGATCATGAATATGGAGCAGCCACTTAAGATGCAGATCAAAAACAGAGAAGAGGAAAGTGCAAAGACTCATCTGGCAGAATCTGAGTCGACGTTGCATCTCTTGGATTGATGTTTGGATTCATTGAGTCTTACGTGGTGGCACTACTATTGTTCATAAATAAGTGCAGCATGTTAGAATCAAGGACCTCAGTGTCAGAGAATAAACCAGAGATGTTTCCCAACACTTCTTCAGAGGGTTTCACTGTCAGATGGAACGTGATCAAAGTGGATGTCCAATCCCTCCCATAACATCGAACATAAATGCGTTCCAGTTTGTGCTCGGTTTGTGTCGAGGCATGGGCCGGCGGAGTGTGTGAGGGACAAATCGTGAGAGAAGCAGACAGATGGTGGTGGGTTTGATGTGTGTTTGTAGGCCCGTCCTCAGAATAGATACGAGGTGGAAAAAAGAGGCCGAATCAGAGGACAAAAGTCTCTAAACCACTACAGTGGAGTGTGTGTTTGAGCGCCGCAGCGTGTGGACGCTCCACACTCTCATTCAGACTATCGAGCTGTCAATCATCCCACGTGATGAAGCAGAGAGACGTTTATTCTCCGCCGAGCTCTGCAGACAACCGACACGCCTTTAAAGGGAAACAAAAACAGCCTGAACCACATCTAAATCCTCCATCCTCTGCTCGTGTGACCAATGTGCTGCCCATATGTCCACGTTCACTGTTCCTCAGTCTCTCGGCTTCAGGGCACTTATCTATTTATCCTCTCTTTGCTCTTTGTGTCCAACATACTAAAGGAAAGAGGGGATTTGGGCGAACGCTGACAGCCCGTCACTTAGCACTGACTTGATGGCTTCTTTATCGATAACACACACAGCTGTGTCAAAACTACAACTGAGGCCCAGTGGTTTATATCTAAGAGGGGGGTCTTGGCTTGATGCAGCCCAATAAGAGGAGAACAGCTTTAAGAACAGAGAAGGTTCAAGCAGAAACACAACCAGGGGTCAGAACAAAACATAAACATGGCAACACGCTGCAAGAATAAAAAGCAAAGCATTTATGACAGAGGTGCTGCAGATTAGAAACCAAACAAAGGGATGCTGGTTTGGAGGAGTGGTAAGCAACCAGGCAAGACCCACATAGCCGGCCCGGGTTCTGATCCAGCCTGTGGCCAATTTGCAGAGTGTCCTCTCCTACTCTCTCTCGCCCTCTCTGTCCCTTTCTGCTATCAATAAAGGAATAAAATGCCCCAAAAAATAATCTTAGAAAAAAAAGAAACCGAACAAATTCCAAAAAACTCAGAAACACCTGCAAGAGCAGAAATGCAGCAGAACCAAGAACAACAACAGAAGAGCTCCAGGCCTGCAGGGGGCGCTGTGGCAGGCAGAAACAGATAAAAGAGAGAGAGCAGCTGATTCATGATGAGTGAGGAGGTCCCTTGGCTTCGGTTTTATTCCCCCCTTCTTGGGTTAATGCTAGAATTAATTTTAGGATTAACTTTCATAATGTCCTTATGGACTTGAGGTGTAATGATGCAGAGCTTCATAGAGTGGAGCAGGAATGAGTCCTGAAATGTGGGAGTGAGTAAGCGTTTAAGCACCAGTCTACTGGATTTAGAAAGGATTTCTGGATAAAAATAAGATTTTACTGTTTCTTTTTGCAACATAAAATGCATCTGGAACTGCCCGATTGTGAATGTTAAAGTTTAGTTGTGCCTTCAAAAGGCCAGCTGCCAACAAGGACTGCAAAAATGTCTCATTAAATGATTTAGATATTCTTTTTAATTAGTAATAATACACATGCGATAGGAGATCGATAGGTGGATCGGTGTGGTGTCGAAGGCGAAGCTTTCAATTTACCGCTTAGTCTTCATTCCTACCCTCACCTATAGTCACAAACTGTGGGTAGTGACCAAAAGAACAAGATCCCAGGTACTAGCCGCTGAAACGAGTTTCCTCTGATGGGTTTCCGGGCTCTCCCTTAGAGTCAGGGTGACAGGCTCGGTCAACCGGGAGGGGCTCGGAGTAGAGCCGCTGCTCCTGCCTGTTGAGAGGAGCCAGATGAGGTGTTTCAGGTATCTAATTAAGATGTCTCCTGGACGCCTCCCTGGTGAGGTGTTCAGGGCTCGTCCCACCAGTAAAAGACCTCAGAGAAGACCCAGGACACGCTGGAGGGACTATGTCTCTCGGTTGACCTGTGAATGCCTCAGGATCTCCCGGGAAGAGCTGGACGAAGTGGCCGGGGAGAGGAAGTCTGGCTGCTGCCCCGTGACCCGACCCCAGATAGGTAGAAGACGGTACAGGACGGTACATACATGATAGCCACAGCCATGAGCACTAGACTAGATTACAAGGAAATTCTTAAATGAGAGGTTACAGCGTGGTCTGACACAGAAGTGTGGTAGCTGCTTCAAAGTTGCACGGCATGTTGTAGTTCCAAGGTAGCTTTATAATAGCTTTTACTCTCACGATTAAGTTTCAGCTTAAATAACAGACTTTATTATCTTAAATAATCTAAGATCATAATCCCAGGAGCATTTATTTAAGGGAACCAGGGTGACGCTATCTCCCGCGTTGGCCTACAGAAACACATCATCCCTTCTTCACTCTGTTGTAATTCTCCTGCGTAAATGCACTGTTAAAAAGGCTTTTGTCCCAAATAAGATTTGTTGGCGTGTGGTCCACCTGTAAAATCAAACACATTTGGATAAACAGCCGTCATCATAATGAAGACAGGATACAATGATGGATCGGATCATTCTTGTAGTGTTGCCAGTCTGTCCTCCAAGACTGGTCGAGATTTTCATGGCTTAATCTCACACGGTGCCATCGTTTAACTTAAAAACACCATTCAGGCATAGCCGTTCAGACTCCCTGAATGCTCTCCAATGCTCCTCTGAGTATCGAAGTGATTTTTTCAGCGAATTAATGTTTAGTTTAATTAATTAATCGGAGATGTTCAGACAGCCAACTTGCCAATCATGTCCCCAGAAGTACATGATGTAACGTTCTGGTTCATTTGACTTAACAGCCATATTTAATCCATAACTCTGATTTATATGTTCTTCAGATGTGATACAACCGTTTTACTTTGGCAAGCAGACCCCTCAGATCTGAGACACATCAACAAACTTCAGCGTTGTTTCTAAGATTACTTCATCTTCAACTCGACGCCAGCGTGCCGTCAGATTCGACATCTGAATACACCATCACTCACTGAAATATTACAGACAGGAACACACCAGCAAAATGGATCTACACGTTCACACGAGCCGCTAATAATTAGCGGATGCTATGACTCAGTGCGGTCATAGAGCGGTGATTATCCGAGGAGGCTGTCATATTTATTTAAAGTAGGAAGCTGAGGCGGCTGAAGTTGGGCTTCGTCGTATGTTCGATCGTGTCAGATTGAAAACACGCCACATTAAGAACATATGCCCCCCCCTCTGGTAAAGCAGGGTGGTCCTGATTCTGGCTCAGGCCTCCTGTGGGAGTGTGTGTGACTGTCACAACAACACGACCCCCTAAATATCTCCAACACACTAATGCTGCACAGGCGCACACATGGAGACCACAGAGCTCGCATTCATACACGCCAAGACTTCTCCAAGGAGGGCAACGTGTTTAACTCTGATATAATAATGCCATTTATTTGAAGTAATGCAAGCTGTTATCTTAAAGATATCAAGAGAGCACTAAATACCTTAAAAATACGGGCTGCACGCCAGATTTTTAATGAAGAGCTGCAACAAAAGAAAAAGAGAGAGCAACCCAGTTTACTGAGTTAATTAGATCGACCATCAGGTGTATCTATCAAGTCTTTTCGTGGTCTTCAACTGCCCATGAACTCTTACGTTGACTGGTCAATTAAGTAACTCATTGGCTAATCACATGGCAGCAACTCACACATTTAGGCACGTGGACATGCTCAAGACAACCTGCTGAAGTCAAACTGAGCTTCAAAAAGGAGGAGAAAGGTGATTTAAGTGACTTAAAGTAGCATAATGGTTGGTGCCAGATGGGCTGATTCGTCAGAAACTGTTGATCTACTAGGATTCTCACACAAAACCATCTCTAGGGTTTACAGAGAATGGTAAGAAAAAGAGAAAACATCCAGTGAACAGCAGGCAGAGGTCAGAAGAGAATGGTCAGAGTGGTTGGAGATGATAAAGAGGCAATAGGAACTGAAATAGCCATGTTTCAGCCAGGGTTTGCAGAAGACCATTCGTACACAAACACATCCAATCATGAAGCAGATGGACTACAGCAGCTGAAGACCACACCTGGTGTCACTCCTGTCAACTAAGAACAGGAAACTGAGGCTACAGTTCATATGAGCTCACCAACATTGCACAAAAAAAGATTGTAAAAAAGATTTCTCATCTGATGAGTCTGGATTTCTGATCCACATTTAAATTGTAGGGTCAGAATTTGGTGTGAACATCATGAAAGCATGGATCCATCCTGCCTTGGATCAAAGGTGGTGGGGTGATGGTGTGGGGGACATTTTCTTGGCACACTTTGGGCCCCTGAGCATGGTCTAAACCCCACAGCCTACCTGAGTACTGCTGCTGACCATGTCCATCTCTTTATGACCACAGTGGACCATCTTCTGAGAGAGACTTCTAATAAGGTTTCTCCAACATGACATGAGTTCACTGTACTAAAGTGGCCCCCACAGTCACCAGATCTCAATCCAATAGAGCACCTTTGGGATGTAGTGGAACAGAAGATTCTCATTAACAAATCTGCAGCAACTGTGCGATACTATCATGGAGATGTGGACCAGCATCTCTGAGTAACGTTGAATCAAGGTGTACCTAATAAAGCGACCTCTCAACACTCACTGCTTAGGGGCGTAAATCTGGTGTAAATGTGGGTTGCAAAACTGCTCCATTGAGCCACAAATACATATCTTTGAGCTCAGTTTGGGATTGTTGCTTAAGTTTTGTGCAGTTCAGAGAGTAAAGTAAAGAAAAGTGTGCAGCAACTTTTATTGAATTGCTTGTTCATTTAGGAACATTGCTTTGTTCATTTCCATATCTCAGATTCCAAATGCTTTTTTCAGTCAATTATATTAAAGAGGGGATGGTTGAAATTTCAATACAAGGCATGCTTCCAGAGGTTGTTTTACACTACCACTCACAAAGTACTGTTTTGTATAGAGGTATGAAAATGTGGAATAGTCTTCCATCAGAGGTCAAAGTTTAACCAGTAAAATTGTTTTTAAAAAGATTTTGAAGAAATATCTAATGTTATCAAGATTATCTTAACAGTATGTCCAGTGTATGACTTAAAGTAACATGCAGAATCTTGTAATTATCTTTTAGAAATATTTAAACTGTAGTTCTGTCCAAATGCACTGTCTTAAGTGGAATCATTCATTTATAGAATTGTTTCAAATTATAATTTATTAATTGATGTACATACACCCTGATCTTTGAACATCTAAGAGACTATCACTATGACTGTCAGGTAGTTGCTGTTTTAACTGTCTTTTATTTTCTGTTTCAATTTTCAGAGCATTTTGAATGTCAGTGATGTATTTTGTGGATTGTGTTTTAATGTATGGACCCCAGGAAGAGTAGCTGTTCCTTTGGCAGTAGCTAATAGGGATCCAAATAAATAAATAAATAAAACTAGAAAAGCACTCAGACAATGCAGACCTCCGCCAAGCAGCACAGTTACAGCAGTGGCTTTTCCACAACCCCTGTAAAAGACACAATTCTGGATCACCAGATCCAGAATAGAGCCAGGATCCAGACCAAACTCAGCACAGACATGGGGGTTGTTGTATGAACACAAGTTTTGGGGACATCACTGAATATTTGGATTTTATATGAATTATTGAATGTCATCTATGGGATTTCCCATTATAAAGTTCAATGTTTTTTGTGACATCAATCTGGATCAGATCCAGATGAAATTTATCTTGATGATAGAGACATGGACCCCATATTATCCTGTGAAACTGGAAGTGAATCCATTGAGATTTGGGAGAGATATGATTTTTTTTAAATTCCGCCCAATGTTAACCTATGGGATTATTTTAAAATTTGGGAATTTTTTGTATCCAGACAAATATCTGTATCACCATCAAAATTTAATGGTTTCTTCCTTTAACCAAACTACCCCTCTGGTAAAATGTTCATGTAAATACATCCAGTAGTTTTTCCGTAATCTTGCTAACAGACAAAAAGACAGACCCCGGCGAAAACATAACCTCCTTGGCGGAGGAAATAAAAACAGTTTCAACATGTAGAGTCAGGGCATTGTCAACCTGGCCCAAAAGTGTTTGCTAATTTCTTCTTTTTTTTGATTATTCAGAATTGCAGAAAATCTCCTGCATGCTGTCTAAGGAGGTTATCTAAATACAGCGGCTACGTTCTGCCACAAAAGAGAGAAATAAAAGAAAGAAACTTTCCAACGCTGAGAGCTCAGAGCCTTACATTTTTTGCTGCCATAACGCCCTAACAGGTTGATATTTTCACTAGAATCTCACCGCAGTCCAGATTCTTGTTTCATGACCACCCGGCATTGTTTTATCTGCAGGGACAGGAACAACAAAGCCACCATTGACACTGACCCTAACCTCCATCCCATCTCCCGACCTCCATCACCCTCCCACGTAGACCGGCTCTGCGCTGGTTCAGGTGCAGGACTCTGCTGTTTCCAATTAGCATGGTATAAATTAGCATCACTGTGTGCTGTTCTCTGTCCAAACATTTCTGTCTCTTCATCCCTGTCGACCCTCCATGCTCGCACTCCTCCTCCGACCTCCCGCCTGCACCGCTCGACACATAAATCCCGCTCCTTTATGGCTCGTGTCGACAACCTCTGCGCCCCTCTAACTCACGCTCTGTGCTGTTAATGCGCACTGCATTTGGGATAAAACCTCCGTTTCAGTCAACGGGAGTATAAATCCAGTCCCGTAAATCAAACTGTAGCTTTTACTGTACGGTCTGGTTACTGTAACTCCACGAAGACGAGGACATAACCCGACACATGGGCCCCATGCCGCAGCACGGCGAGCGCTGATAAGGTTACGATGAGATCCACGACTCCGCGGAGGAAATTCAGCTTCATTCCTGGACTTATTACACGCCGTGTTTGGTGTGTTTGCGAGCTTCAGCATCCGAGGGTCAGTCTGTTAAACTGAGTGTTATTTTTCCAGGGCGGAGAGATCAGCTGCAGAGGAGCCGAGTCAGAGCGAAGGTCACCGAGGGACTGAGGGTTCACATCTGTTCAAATAAATCCTCCACTGTGCCATCAGCAGTAAAAACACACACACACCAACACACGTGCATGCAGAGCAGGAATGTAACTTTTGGAAGAGCATATGAACGGATAGCCTTTGGACATAAATTCAGAGTTGTTGATTGTTTTTAATGCACCAAACTCATTCTTGAAAAACAATCAATCACACAGCAGCAGACAACGAAGCATTAAAAAACTGGAGCTACACTGCAAAACTCAGCAAGTGTGTGTGTCTATTTTGAAGTCAGAAGTATCTAAAACACTTATTTTAATCCACATTCACTTAACATGCCCAGATTAATATTTTACTACAAGGAATAAAAGGCAAAAATAAGGAAATGAACTGCTAATGAAACAAGGAAACAAGGAACAACTTTGACTTAGTGAGGGTCTAAAATTCAGGTTTAATATATGCTCTGGATTAAAAAGCAATCATTTTAAGACCCTTTAAGTTAAATTTGCCTTGTCTCATCGGCAGATTACTTTACTTATTACAAGCAACTCAGGCTTTATTTTTAGTTTTTATATCTTCAAATAAAAATGTAATCCAGACTTATTGGGAAATGGTGGCTTGGAGTAATTCTAGCGAGGGATTTTTGACTTGAAGTTGGACAAATTCTCTCACCTAGATCTGAGTTTTTGCAGTGATACGGTCTGATGGTTATGCCTACATGAGGTTTCTGACAGTAGAGGCTCAGAGGTGGTTCAAGAGAAAGAGCTGAGGGCGGGATTATTTAGAGAAACTTTATAATCAGATGATGGGTTTGAGTCCTAAAGACCTGGATGTTTGAAATCCAAAATCTGAGCTGTTTATCTTCAGGCGAGCACAGAAATTTGTGCAAACTTTTGATATGTGAGGGAGGCTTGTGGCTTGGTCTGGTATTTTGGTCCACCATCATTTGGAGGGTCCAGGGTTCAAGCTGAGCTCTTGCTGTCACATGTCAGTGTGTCCTTGGGCAAGGTACTTAACCCCAAGTCTTTCTCACTGTTTATCAGTGTGAGCGAAGAGTTTTGGGCTCAAAATGTGCAGTTTAATCCTGCCTAAGCATATGGACCTTCTTTCCGAGCCCATCTCCAATTCAAACACAACATTTCTCAAAGTTTTCTTTTGAATTAAGGATTTAGGTGCAGTTTTCAGCTTTAATGGCAGAAATCCATTCAGATGAGACCTGAATTAGCGCATATGCTATGTAATGAAACAAGCTGAGGGTGCTTCATACCTCAGACTTTCTTCTGCACTGGGACAGCATTAATTCTCAGATAAGATTTTTCTTTTTACATCCTCAAGCTCAATGTTCTTGGTAATCTGAACAGGAGTCTGGCTTTGACATAAAAATGCCGACCATAACCAAACTATCATGGCAGATTCATCTTGCTAAACTTAAATCTACAACGAATGTGAGCAGCCCAAAGCAGGACGGCCCAATCAGTGTCCTTTAGAGGAGTTGGTATGAGTGTGACAGCAGGAAGTGACGGCGCATGCAGTGATTAGCATCGATGCTAACAGCTTCAGTAGCAGTTTTATCAGGTCTGGACCACATTTCTTTATTAAATGAATGATCAACACAACAAACCTCCCTATAGTAAGGATATTTCTGTTTACTTCTGACTGGTTTTGGTGAGAGTTTATTCTACTTTACACTGCGGCTGTAGCACCAGCTGACAACATTATCTGCCCGTAATGAATGTGATTGATGTAATGATCAGCCAATCACCTGCTGATTATGCTTTGAAAGGGTTTGCCCATTCCCAAACACTTTCTGTTTCCCAGATGGACAGTGAGATATATTGAAAGGTCCATCTGGTGTGTCAGGTTAACTCCCGTCATACATAGCATACAATTGTGTTTGTGTGTTTCAGGTAGTAGGTGTTCTGAGGTGACCAGTAAATTCTAGTGGCTGTTGCAAACAAACTATGATTGAAATAATTATAATGTCCAATCTGAGCCATCAGCTTGATCATTCAGTAGCGTTCGGCTCTGCACTGCAAAGTTTTGTCTTTACCAGGGATTGATCCTGCCTCCAGCCATTACACCTCATATGTTAAATAAAACTATCAAATTAAGCTCTGATTCCAGGTGAACTATAAAAAGTGCCAAAACTCAACCGACATTGCCAAATAGGATATTACTTATTTCACTGGTTTGAAAAGTCACCACCACCAACGAGAGGAGATAATAAACTTTCAGATAAAGTGCTTGAGCTGGCTACAGAGTGACCAGAATAACAGCAGAGTTAAATGCATCAACCTCCAGCTCAGGACTCTTGAGTCAAAATACTGATCTGTTTAATAATGTCCTAACACAAGAAAATTTCTTATTGTTTTGTTGTGCATTTCTGATGCTTTTATTCAATTAAAACATCTGAACACTTCCTCAAACATTAAATAAAGCCTGGTACAAGTGACAGACTTTTCAACCTTTCTATCATAAAACTGAACTTGAAGGTAAAAAACCTTGGAGAGGTGAGAAAGAACCAAAGGTTACGACAATATTTCATCATTTACTCTCCTCACATTCCTGCCTTTGGCACCTGTCAGGAGTTTGGATTTTATTTCGTGTTTTTACAGGCGAGCGCTGCTGTTACAGAGAACGCAGCACACGGGAGGGAAATTTACAGAGCGTGTCCTCCCCGGGCCGTGAAGGATCAGATACTCCCAAGGTGGACCGTCTGTATGACTCTATATCCCACCGCAGCTCCCACCATCAGAGCCTCGGCCTTTTTACTGAGTCCAGGACCTCCACGTGCCCTCTGAGCTCCTCTTTATGAGCTCCAGCTCATCCCTCCACTTTCAGAGAAAACACGAGTAGAGGGGTGATTTATAGGACCCCCGGGGGAACACAAAGAAGGAGGCAGGAAAGGAAACAATGAGAATCGGTTTAAATGAAGATGTTTCAGAGTGACTTCTGATGAAGCAGAGCGGCGGTGCTCTGTCTCTCTCCCATGCAGCCTCCTCACTTTAAACACTCTGCCCTGGATTTTAATCACGAAGCAGAAAAAAGAAGAACTGTTGCTCACGACCACAGCGGACAAGACAGACTGAACTTAAAACATATGTTCGCGCTCTCCAAGACGTTTCCAAAAACTTTTACAGTTTGGCTCGTAGAGGGTTTTTTACTTTTTAGTAGGATGAGACAGGACCACAAAATCATCGTTGCTGCTGACGACTCTGTTTTAGTTTTAGTCTGAATTTTCTCAGTGAGTCGATATTAAAGATCTCCGAGTCCGTGTGCACAGTCTGTATCTGTGTGTTCTTATTTGATTACAGATCCACAAACAAATGAAATATAGGATATAAGGTGCAAGGACAACACATCACTACTCAATCACTGCTTTTTGTCTTGAATTGAGTCGTCATTTCAATCTAAACAGCACTCTCCAATATTTATTTTCTAAACTGATTTTCACAGCTATTTTCTCTGATTAAGTGGCAACCTCCAGGACTGAAAAATGAAGCCAGTGCTGAAGTGCCAAAACTGTAGTTCCTCGAGCGTCCACTTGAGGCTGGCTGCAGGAAACATGGAGTAATATAAGTACAGTTTTTACAGCCTAAATAAACATCTTTACAGCCATGTTCAGCATCAGTCTACATATTTAATATATCTAAAGGATTTCACTTTACAGGGGTCCTGTTTTTGCCAATGTTTGTCTGTTTGTGCGCAAGATATCTTTAAAAAAAATCAGATTTTAATACTTATTGTAATTTCTTTCTTCATTATTTGTTTATTGTACTTTCTCCCTTACTGTTGGTGATTCTGGTCTGTCTGTGCATTAGTAGATTTTATTTTATTTTATTTTTTTTGGGTATTGTCTGGGTGGGTTCTTGAATATGAATGTAGTGGGTAGGATAATCTGGAGCTCAGTACACAGAGTGCTGCTACAGTCTACTTACAATATCTGTCAATTTGTTAAATTCTGTGCCAAAAAAAAAATAAAAAGATGCTGGACAAAAAGAAGTTCTAATTTTGATGAAATTTTCTGAGAATGTTCGTCGTGGAGAGAAGAAGTGACTTAATTTGGTGATGATACGAAGATGGATCCAGGAATTTTTTTTAAAGGATTCAGAATAATTGCAGGACAGGACAGTTTTCTACTTTTTTCCCTTTAATATTTGATTCCAGCACAGACTGTAGGTGTTAATGCTCAATTCTGATGTTTTTTTGCGTGGTTGTTGGCGTTGTAATTTAAATGTGGCTGCAATTAGACTTCATTATGAAGTGTCAACAACCCTGAAAAACAAAGTGATTTTATTTATTTATTAATTTATTGTTTGTTTGACATGGACACACAGTAACATTGATGCTGTGATATTTGAATATACGACGGTTGATTTATAAGTTGTGAGCCTCATATTTAAGGGTTTGACTTTTGGCAGACATATTGCATTATTTTTCAACATAATCCCCTTCAGTATACACTTTTGCCAGCGATGTTTAAGGGCCTCAATGCCAAAGAGGAGGAGGAAGTCCTTTTCTTGACCGTTCAGAAAGTCCTCCACTGCATGTATGACATCGTCATCTGACCGAAAGTGGGTATCAGAAATGGCCTTTTCAATTTTGGAAATAGAGGAAAGTCTGATGGAGCGAGATCAGGCGAATAAGAAGGATGCTCAATCAACTCAAAGCCACAATCTTTAATGGCAGCCATGGCAATGACAGACTTGTGAACAGGGGCATTTTGTCCATTTTGCAAAAGTCACTTGCCTTGTTTACTTCAGAGTGCTACCTCTTCGACATAAACCGACCAAATGACACCAGTCTTGGGGTACACAGCCTTAAATAGTAAGGGAATAGTAGAGCTGAAAAAGGACATCCCTGCTTATCTTCTTCAACACAAGGCTCACAAGTTATCAATCAGCCCTCATACACAGGTCCCAAATGCACTGCTGCAAGTGTTTATAGCACTGTGCTAATTTTCAACACCAGTCCATGGAGGGCTTTTAAAGATTAAAATTGTTCAAAGAAAAATTTAGAAAAAACAGAGATACCTAAGACACAGTTCATGAGAAAATACATCAGAATTAAAATATGAGAAGAAGAAGTAGACTGAGACAAAAAGAGGGCAGACATTTTAACGACGGCCTTGAATGCAAAATTTGTGAAGTGAAGGTGCTACTTTCTAATCTCTGTGGATTTGGCCTAGTATTTTTAACACGGTTGATTGGACTTAAAAGCCACGTTGTAAACCAAATGGCTGACATCACTCAGACCTTCTTATCACTGCCTGTCCTGCAGTGGAGCAGAGGAGCTTTAAAAGTTCTGGCTTCACTCCCAGGCGGCTGTTGCCCTGTCCATCTTAATATACAGTCTATCTATCATCTTCCAAACCAGGCTGTGTTGGTAGAGAAAAATGGCTGCTAACTTTAAATTGTTTGAGGAATGATGAAAGCAATGAAGATGAAGAGGAATGGAGGGCAGGTTAAAGGAGGGTCTGAACTTTCCTTAAACCGACACATGCTAACTTATGTACCCCCCCTCCCTGCAGAGACCCCGAACATAAACACTCCTGTCCGCTTAACATGTTTCGCCTGACCTCCTGATGTCCATCCCTCTACCTCTCTTTAAGACTTTCTCTCTCCTCTTTCTCTCTTAGTCCAGATGTTTGGCCGAGCAGCAGCCGCCAACTGAGAGAGAGAGAGAGCGAGGAGACCTGGGGGGATCAGCGGCGGGGATCTCCAGCGTGGACTGGAATGCTGACCCTCGATCCATCTCCATCAGCGGAGGAGCGTTTGTTTGACTTGAGATGTGATTGTGTTTTCTCTTCCCCACACCTGCAGCTTCCTCTCAGACACCAGCCCCCTCTTTACGCTCTGATCGATCACTCCAACGCGCAGGAACGCTCCACAAAAGGGCTTTATGTGTGCTGGAAATACTTGGTTTTTATTACCACCCTCACATGAAAAAAGGAGTTGAAGATTGGATGCAGTTGTTGGAAATTATGCGAGGTAATCACTTCCATATTTCCTGGAGTTGCCAGGTTGTTGTGCCTTATTGGCTGAAAATTCATTAACATATTAATACATAATTGGAGCTGACATTTCCCTGAGGTGGGCAGTATATAAGGGTGCTTTTTCATGGTTGTTGAAATATAAATAAAATAGTAAAAATACGTTAAGCAGGGAGAAAAGAGGGGCTGCAAACAGAGAAAGGCCAAAATTAGTGTGAGCTTTTTGCTTTAACTTTTTGCTAAACCAGAAAATAATGTTAGTGAGGTCAAATTAAGGCATTCTCACTCTCATATCTCAAATCTTATGATGACATGTATGCTTTAAAGACTTGTCCAGTCGAACGGTCATATCAACACCTGCCTTCTAAGTCTGCTCCATGAAGATAAAAGACTCATTCACTCAGCCAAGACATTATAGTTTTGTCTGACTGTAACTCAAAAAGTTCTCAAGATATTTTGATTAAATTTTCAGAGAATAATAATCATGGCACAAGGAAGAAGTAAGTTAATTTTGGTGGGGATCCAAATCCAGATGCAGATTCAGCAAGGAGTTCTTAATAGTGTCAGAAATGTCTTAGCGGAGGTTTGTTCTCTTGGAGCACTTTAAGTGTTATTAAATTATCTGTTTATTACATTTTGACTGATGTGACTTCAGATTATTATGTCTCTTCAGGTGCCTTAACTGCAAAAAGCATTTCAGTCTAACCAACACTCTATAAGATTTATGTTTGTTTGTGTTCCCTGATCAAGCAGCAACCTTCAAAAATGAAGCCAGTGCTGCAGTGCCATAAACTGCAGCTCCTCCAGCTCCCATTAGAGACTGGCTGTATGCTGGATGGAGATGTTTTTACCGGCAAAATAAAAAATCTTTATAGCCTGGTTCAACAAAACAGCTTCAGTCTAAATAGTTATTCAGTATATGTACAGGCTCTCTCTGTAAGCAGGAAATCGTTTTTATATCAAGTCAATTTGTCCATTAATTCAAGGGTTTCCAGTTTGGAGAGTGAGGAACATGGTTGAAGTGAACCTCAAGTTCCTCCTCAACTTTGTCCAGTTTGCTCCTGTTTCAGTCCAGTGTTTGTCAAGTTTTTCTAAAAAAAAACTTATGTCCTGAAAAAGAGGAGACCCAACAAGTTTGACTTTGATGGTGATTTTGTTATAGTACCTATTTTATGAAATTTTGACTGATGATATTTTTCAAAAAGGTGGAGAAATGCTAATCTGTAGTATCAAAAAGTACCAAAGCATTCAAAGAAAATACATCTATACTGTTATTGTGTTGATTATTTCTGACCTTTAATAATACCAAATAATATTGTGATTTATATCGTTGGAAAGCGTGATTGGTCACCTTCACAATGACGTTCAACTTGTATGGATCGTGCACTCATTAAATGAGCTGCACAGCTAAATGTGTGGGTAGTGTCCCAAAAAATGTGCCAAAACCCCCTGCAACTAAATACTGGTGTTCCCAGAGAGGTAGGATTATTTGGTCTCAGTCCTGGTACGATTTCCAAACTTAAGATCATGAGACCGTTGAAGTCAAAGTCAGACCGTAAAGTAGGCATCCCAGGAAGACCGGTTCCTCACTCTTGCTTGACCAAGGAACTGAAAACTTTCTTCCAGGGGATGAATGGATTATGGCATTGATTTTATGGGACGTTAAGCTGTGTTGCTCAGTCTACAAATGCATGATCTTTACAAGTCATACCTCATTGTAAAGGTCACTAACTCCAACAATATAAAATACAATATCAGTTGGTATTATTAAAGTTGAATAACATTTTTAAGATTCTGTCTACTCTTGACTTTGTAATCTACCTTCTTATTAATCAAACAGTTCAGCTTCTTCTTTGTTTTTGCTGTAAGTCTTCAGCTGTCAGTCTGCTCGACTCTTTAAGGAGATAATGATTTTGCCTTTTTACTCTGATATACTTAAACTATTTTCATTTTTAAATATCAGGCTTTTCCATTGTCTAAAGATGAGGAAGTTCATGAAAGCTTCATTAGCTAGTTTTCTGGTACGCAGGGTGGCAGGATTACTTGGGGTTGGCCCTGGTACTATTTCCAAACTTAGGCCCAAGTCTTTTCAGACTGGTTAAGTCAAAGACAGACCATGAAGGGGGTGTCCCAAGAAGACAACACCCCTTGAAGACCGGCTCCTTACCCTGTCTTCACTGAGGAACCGTAGGCTTTTTGCCAGTGGAGACGGAGGTTTAGGTAATTTTTCTAGAAGGCATGCTAACCACAGATTTAACTGTTTTGCTAATTCCATTAATGCACAATCCTTACTGGTTGTACCTCGTTATAAAGGTGACTGATCAGGCTTTCCAGTAATGCAGAATACAGTTAACGAGGAGAAATGATGGACCAAAATAATGTTTCTGGAGATCCAATATTCTTTTGTCCTTGTTATCTTTTTGTTCTTTATTTAATCAAACTTTTCAACTTCTTCTTCATTTCAGCTGCGAAGTCTTCAGCCGAGAATCTGCTCAACTTTCCACTCTGATACATTTATATTTAATTTATTTTGGGATATCAAGTTTCACTGAAAAAAACTCAGATCTAAGTGAGAGTTTTTTACTTATTTCACGACAAAAAAAATCTCACAGGATGTATTCTGAGCTAAAATTTTCTTACATTTCTGGATGAAGATCTTATCTGAAGATATAAAAACTGAAAATAAGGCCTCAGTTGATTGTAATAATAAGTAAAACAATCTGCCAACAAGACAAGACAAATTTAATTTGAGCAGATCTGGGCTTAATTTAAGACCTCACTGAGTCAAACTTTCGTGGTTTCATTGGCAGATATTTTCTCATCATTACAAGCAATTTAATGCCTTATTTTTGCATTTTATTCCTTAAGGTAAGATATTTATCTTGACTAGTGAATGTGTATTAGAATAAGTGTTTTCGACATTTTTGACTTGAGCATAGACAAGCACACTGGTCTAGATCTGATTTTTTCGCAGTGCTTCTTGATGACTAGAGAGAGGGGAAGTTCTTGAAAGCTTCATTATGTCTTTGGTGTAATCCCTTAAAAAAACAGTCACCTTAAAGCACATAGGACATATTCTAATCCAGTATTAATTTAATTGAAGCAGAAACTCTGTCAGCTGTGTTTCTTCCTGTTTGTTGTCTCCTCTTCTTTGATTGACGGTGTTGAAAACGTCCTTTGACTGTTGTTATCAGAGCTGCTCATGTTGGCTCCACATTAAAAAAATAAACCTCCTCCATGTTGTGATGTTTCTTCGCTGTGACTCCCAACAATCTGCGGTTTGGTTCGGATCAAACGCAGCTCTCGTTTTTCAGAATTTATCATTCAGCGAGCCCGCCCTCATTAGTCAGCCGCACTCAGCGAGTTGTTGGGTCTAATTCTGCGGGGCGGCCCAAACTTATCACCCCTCATTTCAACATGGTGGGCTGAAAGTCTCTCATGCCGGTCCAGACTTCTGACAACAGCCACATTTATTTATTGACTTCATTCTACGTACGGGGCAGACTTTACAGCTCCCTCGAGTGATGCAGAGTTAATGTACAACTGCTCGCAGCTCCAGAGTGTTTTTACACTCCTCCTCCTCCTCCTTCAAACTCGTCTTAAGTGTTTAAACACTCGGGTAATGACGTGCTGTTGTGGAAGTGAAAAACCATGTGGGATAAAAAAAAGGAAAAACATCCATGTGGGCTTTTCCCCGGAGGAGAGAGGGAGCCTCAGAGGACGGGACAGGAGTGAGGAAGGGCCCGTTTATCAAACTGAGTCACTGAGGGCCGCCGTGTCCACGAGGCAGCAGGAGGTCCCTGAAGACTCTCTGTGCCTGTTCCAAGTGGAGACGATACTGAAGACAGATGCACCGATCAAATTCTTCACAATACGATCACAATCATATTTGGTTCCTTTTTTGCCTCAGCAGCTGGTTTAGTGGTTTGTCTACTTAGCCTTGTAGTGCACTGGGACCTCCTGCAGGGGGCAGTGCAACATGATGAAAGGCCCGAAAGTCATTTTTAATCAGTTAAATGCTTTTACTGACTAGAGGCTGTTTCTCAATATGTGCACTACTCGTGATATGCCATCATCACAGCCGAAGTTCTGTTCTACTTCAAAGTCCGCATCAAAAAAAGTTCGGTTCACGTACCTGGATGTGGACTTGCCCCGCCCCTTTTACCAAGTCTGCTACCGAACGAAACTTGAGCAGACTTTTCGCAGCTCCAATACCACAATGCAAATCGCACCTTTCAGCAGGAAACTCCAACATGGCGGAGGAGAAGTGGCACAATTGTAAGTAACCATTATTGCCGCGTAAAATACTTAACTGTGATAGAGTTGTGTTTGAAACCTGAATGTTAATAAATTCTAAATGGACGATGTGAGTGGTTACTAGCAGAGCTGTGGGTGCTAGCAAAGTACGCTGCCGTTCCAATTGTGGTATTGTAGTACAAGAATCCTGCAGTAAGGACAACGGAAGTACACAATGTTATTATTCATGATATAAGCATGTTTACATGTATAATCTAATAAATACAGTAAGAAACTGGCTGGAAAATGAAACAGTAAATGGACATCTCAAAGCGCTTTTACACCACAGGTCACATCTACACATTCACTCCCAATCACCTAATGATGGTTGAAGTTTCTTAGTAAGTTCTCCATCAGTATTGGCTAACACGCTCACACTGTTTCAATGAACTAATCTTTACTATTGTAGCACCAAGTCATACTGTATGATTCGGTGTAATAGCCTGATTTTTTTTGCTAAAGCTGGCATGTGTCACGTTCGGTAACAACACAATGTGATGTTCAACAACCTTCTTATACTTAACCCTCCTGATCCACCTCTATTCTTTCTCTGTCTGAGATGCTCTGTTCAAGCCTCTGATCAGTTCAGTGCTGCTCGATGCCATGTTGTCAACAACTCTGAATTCATTATAACATCTCTGCACTGGGCTTGCCATACGATGCATTGGAGTTTTAGTCTTATGCAAATCACCTGGTATGACACCCTCCAGTCATCTATCACACAATGTTAACAATTAAAAAAAATCCTGGATCTGCATTTAGATTTGGGACCAAAGTTTTGTGAGTCATGACATCAAAACAACTAGAATACAGTAAGGCTGCTGAGGGAAACAATGCTGAAGTATTAATAACAGTGTTAAAATACAATTTCTAGAGTTATGAAAAAAATGCTGTTTTGTAAAATAAGTACAAAATAGAAGAGCTGCAAGGGCAAAAACCTCTGCCAAGGCATTTCTGACATTGTTAGCTGACTTATTCTTGAAAATGTAGAAAAATTCCCTTTCCCATATTGTTGACAAATCCTTAAAATAATTCCTGGATCCAGATACAGATTCAGCTTTTTAAATGAACCCTCCGGAGGATGCAACCCCTAAAATAGGACCAAACACCTGGCATTATACGCTCCATTGTCACATCTGGGAAAAATGTGGAAAACTACCTATCATCTGTCGCAGGATGTTAAAAAATAAAAAAAAAGAAATCCTGGATATGCATCCAAATTTGGAACCAAAGTTTTGTGAGTTATGACCAACATTTCTGAAAAATGTCATAAATATCCATCAAGAACTTTACTCACCAGTATAGTTAAAATGTGATAAAGTCAAAATGTCACATACAATGTTAAATATGCAACCTCAAAGGGAAGCAAAAATATCTGTATGTCTAAATATCAAAATGTTGACTTATCAAATATCTTGGGAAAGTCTGGATGTTGCCATGAGGGACGTGTGTGAAAGAGAAAATCAGCAAAATCTCAAGGACAGAACATTTGGCAATGTATTTAAATTTTTATGAGACAAGTAAAAAGGGCTCAAGTTGTAATTTTGCTCTCCTTGCTTACTCATTAAAACAGACTTGTACTAAGCTGCTGTTAAGTTTTGACCATCCTCATATGTGCAGTTATCAAATATGTACAAATATGTACAAATAAACTTAAGGGGGCCTTGGACAGAACCTTGAGGTGCTCCTTTGGTGATCTGGTTTAGCCTTTAACTTCAATCCTTCATGAGGGATCATTTTTAAACCACCCCAGACCTTCATAAACACAAAACTGTCCTCCATTTAAGACCTAATGTCTTCTCCCATGACGCCCAGCTGGAGGGTTTTAATCTCCAAGAATTTGACCCTATGAAGAGAAAACATGAGCTTATTTTGGCGGAGATGGTTTGATAAGCTCATGAGTGTTTTCCTGGGCTGAACATAAATCAGATTGTTTTGGAGGAGAAGACATTATTGGCATCATTTCATTAAAATAATCACTGGTGGCTGCAGCTTAGATTACCCAACAGTTATTATCGCATTGCTCTCTTTGAGGCTTATCATGTTTTTCCTTTTTTCATCGGATTAAACCGAGGCCGTGTTTCTCTCTCACAGAACGCCTTCAAACTCTGCAGCTTTTTCAAATTTGGGGCTTGCGACACTCAGCCAAAAGCCGCAAATTACCCCCCTCTAGCAGCAGCGAATTAGGAACAATTTTGTGTTAGCTATAAAAAAAGAGGGAGAGCGAGAGAAGTGAGGGGAAAATATAGCTTACACCAGGGACCACCAACGGAGCCAACATGGGACCAAACGGCTCGTGGGCCCACAGTTTGGGTGGCAGGGCGGTGCTGAGCGCGGCCTCAGTGATCTTCATAGTAATCAGTCCTATCATATCACATCTACACGCAGCAGCACAACAGCCATTACACACACAAAAGCCGGGATAAGTGGATTTATGTTGCTGTTACAGGATGTTTGCAGGTTCATGAATTGGCTTAACAGTTCTGTGAGCACACACAGACCTGCAGCTGAGAGGCGGGGAGGCGGGTTTGTCCTCGAGGAATCCAGCGAGACTCAACATGGGGACATCTCAGAGGGGTTTGGAAGATTTTTAGGGACCAGCCTAAGAACAAGACATTGAAGAGGGAAGTTTTTGTCACTGTGCGCCTTAAAGAAGAAGTCGAAATGTTCAGAAAAGTCAAAATACTGCAAACAGAATTAAAAGAATTGAGTAAAAACTTAGACATTTTTTGAGTTTTTGTACTTTATGCTTCCAAACTGACGCAGTTTTTGGCACAACGTCCTGGACTAATGACTATTTTGTGTTTCGGAGCTAAACAGGAAGACATTCTTTGTTACTAAAGCAGATTATGATAAAGAATTTCACTGATTTTTTCGTTGTTGTGAGGCATTTTGTCGAGGCAATCACAGGCATTTCTTAGGATTTCTAAAAGTCAAGTCAGTTCTCAAATACATTTTACATCTACTCATGAATTTTCTACTTTTCTCTCAACATTTTGACTAAATCTTTAAAACTGTACCTTAATATTTTCTCAACATTCTGACAATTTTCTTGAGATGCACAAAAAGTCAAAACCACTAAAACAAAGCCAAAGCACAGAGGACAAAAAAACTGAACAATCAACAATAAAGCTAAAATACAACTTCCATATCGTCAAAATTAAAAATTTAATTGGAAAATAAGACACATTTACAACATTGTAGGGGGAGTTGTCAAAAATGTGGAAAACTGCCCTGTCTCGCACAATGTTAGCAAATCCTTAAAATAGGTCCTGGACCCTCATCTGAATTTGGATCACTACCAAAATTGCATCACTTCTTCCTTGTGCCATTACCAACAATTTCTGAAAATTTCATCCAATTCTTATTGAGAACTTCTTGAATTATTAGCAAAAATGTGGAAAACTGCCCTATCTCGCAAAGTTAACAAATCATTTGAAAAATTCCTGGATCTACGGATTTGGATCACCACCAAAATTAAATCACTTGATCCTAGGACCAAGACTATCTTTTCCTAAATAAATAAACCAAATCTGTTTTTGAATTTTTAAGTTTCCTTGATCACAGACAAACAGATATGCTAATAGAAGTATCTAGAAGCGCTCCGAGAGCACAAACCTCCACCAAGGAAAATGTAGAAAACTGCTCCATCACATGATGTTAAAAGATCATTTAAAACATCCTTGGATCTGTATTCAGATTCAGATCACCACGAAAATTTTATTATTTCTTCCTCATGCCAAGACCAACAATCCTTGAAATTTTCATCAAAATTCGTCAAGAACTTTTTTAGTCAAAAAGGCCAGACAGACAAGCGCTGGAAAAAAAAAAAACATCCTTGGCAGAGGTAATGGGGTTAAAATGTCAGGAATAAAGTCAAAATGTAACATACAATTATGGAATCTCGAAAGACAGCAAAAAATATATATGTCAAAATCTGAAAAATAATTTTCAGAAAAGTTTGACTTAAGTCAGAATCTTGGAAAATTAAGTTTTATACATATAGAGCAGTGAGCAGTTATAAATACTGAAATTTAAGTGCTGAGCAGAGTTAAAAACAAAGATTTTATGCCATTAAGAGCATTGAAGAGTTTAAATGGTCTAAGGGTCTAATATGTATTTTTATGAGGTAGTCTTTTATCCAAGGCAAAAAATCTTAAATCTTGAAATGAGCAAAAAAAAGACAATAAGATAAGAAACTAAAGTAGAATTAAAGACTGTAAAGAGAAAAAGAATAGCTTTATACATTTAAAGGAAATATGAAGAAGCTGATGAAGAACTTTGACTTTAATAAATAAAGACAAAATGATAAAAAAGAAAAAAGTCACAAAGAAATGGGCGGAGCTAAATGGGTGGCACAGGCCATCCTTGTAATCTGATTGGCCGCCAGATGTGCCACATCAGCCAGAGTCAAAATGTGAATAGTCAATCTATCACTAATTATCTGTAAACTGTTGTATTATTAGTTTAATCAACCAAAACAAACATTTCTGAGTAATGGGGTGATTATCTAATATCAATTTAATGAATTTAGCACGGATCATTTACATCATCCCTTTAAATATGTCAATATTGGTGCACTCCGTTCGCACAGTGCCACTTCAGGTTTAAGCTTTTCCATCAGACCAAAACAAAGAGTGCTCCAAAGTTTGATGGACCGTGGATCATTTTTATCCAATCACCTCCCTAAAACCGGAACACTGAGCCCTCAGGGGCTTGTCGTGGTCTCCTGCTTTAGCCTGTATCATCTACTATCTTTACGTCTGTTTTATTTTTATTTTTATTGAGATCAGGATCTCATTCACAAGGGCGACCTGGCCATAATAAATACAAATTCAAGAAAAGATTAAGGCAATACATTACAAACAATAAAATGGAAAAAATTCAACAAAACTGCACTGTAATGGAAAACAAAACAGGGAGTTTCAGACCGTGAAGGGTTGAGTTGAGTTGAGGAGATACCACAAAATGGAAGAGCATCATTATTGGATAAAGCAAACAATCCTTCAGAGATCTGACCTTGGACAGTTCATGTTGGGAGAAGTACAATAACCAACTGACACCTCACATTTAAAATGGTAAGAAATCATAATAAAATGTGCAACATTTCAACTCCTTTTTTCACTGCTCGTCTTCTCCTTTCTTGACTTTTTCACCCTCCTCTCAAAGTGCATGATGATGAAATAAAGTCTCCCTCTCATTATTCCTCCCCAGCCTGACCCTAATCCTCGCCCTTAAAAAGAAATCATATTAGGTGACTGAGTTTTTATTCTCTCCTTCTCTAAGAGGGTGGGATTTTTTTATTTCCCCCTGCGATGCGGTTGGTCCCTCACTAATGTTAAAAAGAGTCGTTTTTTTCATGTTTCTGACAAAGCGTGAGGTTTGGCATGCCCACTTAATCTGCTTTTCGTTGAGCCAATCCATGTTTTTCCCATTCTGGCACCCCGCTCCGCTCCCTTTTAAAATCCATTTCCAAGTTGTAATATGCCACTGCAGACGTTATTGAGGGGAGAAAAAACAAATGTTAAAGAGGGAGAGAGGGAGCAGACGCACAGAGGTAGAGCGGCAGGTTGCCAGCGTCGACCTGGACTGTTTTCAAACGTCCCGGCTGCCCGGTGAGGACGGCAGAGCACTTTGTCTTCATGTCGGGGTTCGTGGCTCTCATTAGGCCTCAGCGCTGAAACACGAGCCCGAACAGTTACAGTCTGACCCCTCCACGACACGTCTTAACCCACATGTTAATTAACTTCCTGCTCCCGCTTTTGATTAAATGACGCGAGGTTTGAAGTCTTTGTTTGTTCGGCTAATGGCTCTCATTTAGAGCAGTAAGTGGTGTTTGTGAGGGGGGCGGCGGTGGGTGACCTCACGCTCAGGCTGCGTTTGATGTGAGGCCGACGGAGGTGAGCTCATCGTACCTGCACGTGGAGGAGAACAGAGACCACTGGAGTTACCTACAGGGTAGAGACATTAAGGAGTGGAAGAAAAGCCAGCTGCAGTTCTTCAAGTGGCCACTGGGGGCTGGCCAAAAATGAGTCAATCCTCATAAGGCTCCATGTTAAGATGCCAATATTAAAACAGCATGTTTACAAGTCTGTAGAAAATTATTAATATTTTTTCATTTCTTTCTATGCTAATTTAACACAGGGCTTTTATATAACGTAGCTTTTATGACTGAGTAAATCATTTCTTGACTCAAGTGTTTGGGCTCAGTGCTGGACCTTTAGGAATTTTTTAACACTCACATTTTTCATTCAAAGTCTCAAATGTCAGTCAAGCCCCATTAAAATCGATATTATAATGCCAATATTTCTATATAAAGTCATTTAGCTATTGAGACTTTTACTTTTCATGTCAATAAGGGACCAAGACTGTATAAAACAGCACCTTAATCAGGGACAGGCAACTTTGATTACCAAGAGGGCCACATTAAACCTTTTAAACTGTCCGAGGACCCAATGTTAAAAATTGACAGAAACTTAAAAATTACCAACAAAAATAGCAAAATATACATTTTTTCATAAAATCTGATTAAATCAACATTTATATACATATTTTAAATGAATAAAAATGAATGATTTAATGAGCCAGACAGGATTAAAGCCAATTTAGGCTTCTTTTTCAAAGCGATAAGTGAGTATGTACCAGTTTTGGATCACCAATATTTTGCCTTTACCATTTACTTCCAAATATACTTTATAAGAATTCCTGTATTATATTCTAATGGTTCATCAGAGAGATTTAGAGAAACGATTATAGCTACATTTTTTTTTGCTGGGCTTACCACACACAGCCATCTCTAGGGTTTACGGAGAATCATGTAAAAAAAAAGAGAAAATATCCAGTTATCTGGTCAATAATGCCTTGTTTAAGCCAGACGTCTGGCCAGAGTTATTTGAGATAATGGAAAGAAACAGTGGCTCAATTAAACACTTGTTACAACGAAGGAAAGCAGAAGACCATGTTTGATTTCACAGCAGCAGGAGAGCACACTGGGTGCCACTCCTGTAAGCTAAGAGCCGGAAATGGAGGCAATAATTCACGCAGGCCCAACAAAAATAGAAAGCATGGATCCATCCTGCCTTGGATCAGCGGTTCAGGCTGTTGCTGGTGGTGTGATGGTGTGGAGGGCATTTTCTTTGCACACTTTGGGCCCTTCAGTGGCACCTGAGCCTGGTTTAAACCCCCCAGCCTTCCTGAGTATTGTTCCATCCCTTCATGACCACAGTGGACCATCTTCTGATGGAGACTTCCAGCAGCTCCATGCCTCAAAGCTCAGATCA
The DNA here is from genome assembly GCA_037902135.1 of Cetoscarus ocellatus. Taxonomy (NCBI): domain Eukaryota; kingdom Metazoa; phylum Chordata; class Actinopteri; order Labriformes; family Labridae; genus Cetoscarus; species Cetoscarus ocellatus. The sequence goes on from JBAMNC010001172.1 coordinate 58,515, forward strand.
TCTCAGACTGGTTTCTGAGTTCACTGCACTTCAGTGGCCTCCACAGTCACCAGATCTCAATCCAGCAGAGCACCTTTGGGATGTAGTGGAGCAGGAGATTCTAATCATGGATATGCAAGAAGCCAAATCTGCAGAATCCTGAGGTGGAGATGGAAAAATGATCTCATAGCTTCACACTCACAGCTGATGTCATTGTGGCGTTGTCTCTTATTCGTGGACTTGGTGCAGGCAGAAGTTTGTCAGCTGAGGGAGAGCTTTTCAGCAGGAGGATTACAACTCAAACTAACAGGAGGTGGAGAAACGAGGGGGCGTGAAGATGAAGTGTCCACACAGAGGAGATCCTTTGAAAACAGACTTTCTACACAAATCATGGATTTCTGAAGACGCCTGGTGGAGCGGGACACTTCCTCCATAAATGAGTCTGAGGGTAAGAGGGGGATATCTCAGAGGACTCACATATTAAAACATGATGGTGGAAGATCAGGAGGAGGTTTGAGGCACATCCTCAGATCTCTCATGTGCTCTGAGTTGTTTTCTTTCAGTTGCTGGTGTTTGTTTTCTTGCGTCCCGACCTTTTTGTCCCTCCATCCTCTCCGCTCTTCATCTTGATTTTATTGTCCCCTCTGCCCCCAGCTGCAGCTCTCTCCACTCGCTCGCTCTTTATTTTCTCCCACTCCCACCGAGCGCGTGGCTGAGGTGTGAGATCATTCTCCTTCTGGGTGGCTTTCCTGCTATATGTCACTGTCATCTGTTGGCACTAGGGCTCGAGGGGGGGTCCCCCGTTTTCCAAAAACACTCTGCACTCCGCTCCACCACCCGGAGAATAATAAATTCTTGGGCACGAGACTAGAGGAGGGTGCACCAGCGGAGCGGTGTGTGTTTTACTGGTGTTGGCACTGTAACACATGGACCGGTGAGAGAGCGAGGGAGGGGGGGAGGGAGGGAGAAGAAGAAGAAGAAGAAGAAGGAGAGGGGGGAGATTTATAATTGAATAACTCCCAGAAAGCAGGGCAGCGGGGATCGGGGCTGCCAGGAAAAGCAAACGCCAAGGAGCGAGCGAGGCCCGTGGAAGTCGGCCATTAAAGAGAGGAGAGAAAAACGTCAGCTGGGAGAGGTGTGAGCTTTACGAATGATAACTGAAAAACCACAACAGGCAGGAATGTCCCGGGACCAGCACGGACTCTGTGGCTGCACACATCAGACTTACCCTCTCCAGTGTAGACGCACATATGAGTACACGTGCTAACAGTTAGTTACAACGGGCTGTAGACACTAGTGAAGCTTATTTTGTTGACTAAAATATTGTTTGTCATCAACCTTAACAGCTGAAAATGAGTCTCTGTTGTGTAATATTGGGCTTCCCACTCTGAGCGAATGGGCTTAAATTGCTGGTGAAACAATGGTATGACATCACAAAGGTAGGTCTTAAGAGTGGGCGTGCCATTTCAGGCAGACTAAAGACTTCTTGTCTTGCCCATAGAACTGCTTTATCACGCAAAGGAGACGAAAAAAAAGGTCTCTCTGGATTCTGTAACCTTTAATAAAATGTGGCAACCATTTTAGTCTTGTCAATCAATGACGCTGCTTTTATTTATCCATTTATTATTTTCATTTTTATTTTCTCTTTTTCCTTTCTAAGTCATTGTATTATTCAGGAGTTTTTTTCTTCTGCTTGTCCTTGTTTTAGTCACATTGTTTTCTTCTTCTTGTAAAATTGAAACTGTTTAAATATGATATACATGTATCTCTCAAATGACACAAAGAGCATGAAAACTCAAAAAAGCAGGACATGCATGGCTACCTGATTTTTTTAAACTGTAAACTTGTAAAGTGTGAACACAGAGCTGAGAACAATAAGCTCAGAGGAAGTTAAGCTTTGATTTCTGTTTAGAAAGTCATTACTCAGTGATACAAGTCAGGGTGTTTGATTTGACTTGTTTTCTTTTTTTGCTTATTTATTACCTCCACCAAGGAGAATAAGTTTTTGCCGTCATATGTTTGTTTGTTTGTTTGTTTGCAAGATTAAACAAAATCTACTGGACAGATTTTATTGAAATTTTCATGAGATGTTGGTAACTAGGTGTTGGTTTTCAGGGTCATGAATCATAGTATGATGGTAACTTTATCATGGAACTGTTGCTTATAGATGTGACAGTAATATGTGAGCTATCTTTGCAGAGGTTTGCACTATCTGAGTGCTTTCCAGCTTGCTTTAAACTGCTTGTAAACTTATTGAGTCTGAACACAGAGCTGAGAACAATAAACCAGGGGGAGTTCAGCCTCACTCTCTGTTTAGGGAGTCATTAGTCAGTGAAACAAATCAGCATGTTAACAGATAGGGATGTGTCCTTCATAAAGGAGCTCTCTGAAACAGTGCTGAGGAAAAACCTTCTTTTGAGAAGCAGAAGCTTCGAGCAGGACAAGCCTTCTGCCTTCACTGTTTAAACCAGAGGAAGTCTGATAGAAAGATTTCAGACGTTCAGACGCTGTTTCTGAGTCACGCTGGTGCTTTTCTGACCCGGAGCTTTTTCACATCAGCGTCATAACTCATATGAATAAAAAGCAGCAGGTTACAGGGCTGGGAAAACATTCAGCGGAAATTTATTCCAAATTAAGCATTTCACACTTTCTGCAAAAACACAGAGCGATTGTTTTTCTTTTTCTTGGATGAGCTCACAGATTTTTATCCCAGAATGCATCACTCTCTCCCTGCTCTGACTCTCTGCTGTGGTGGCGAGGCGGGGTGCTGGACGGATGAGTTATCCTCACTGTTCGGTGAAATGAAGAGTGAACGTGGCGAGGTTCAGGATGGATGGAGTTCAGAATGAGACGGTGGAGCAGCTCCACATCAGAGTGACTGCACAGGAGCTCCGTGTTCCCGTCTTTCCTAATGGGACTGCAATTATTTTTTTAGATTCCCCTCTGATTTATGTTTGTGCCATCAATCTGAGCATTATGACTCAAATTTTGTCCTTAATTTAGAGCTGCTGGGATGCTTGGATCATCTCAAAACTAGAAAAATCTTACATCATGAATGAAAAGTTATGGAGCACACAGTCCATCTATTATCTACACAGCTTATCCCAAGGGTCGGGGGGTGTTGGTGCCTATCCCAGCTGACATATGGCGAGATGCTGGGAAACTGGAGTGCCTGGAGAGGACCCACGCATGCACAGGAAGAACTTCACACGGAAGGGCCCTGGGAATCGCACCAGTGACCTTCTTGCTGTGAGGCACATGCACTACCTGCTGCGCCATTGCGCCACCAGCACACTTTAAATGCTGATATTTTAAAATGGTGCGTATTATTAAAACAGCTGTTTCCTCCATCTTCGCTCCAACCTTCACCTACGGCCAAGAGCTCTGGTGACTGACCCAAAGATCGTGGATACAAGCCTAAATTATGAATTTACACGTCATCTTTGATCATTTGCAAATTAACTGTTTTAACACCTGCACAAAAAATTGTAAAATGTGCTTTTAGTGTGAAAGGAACAGCTGAGTTTTTTTATTTTAACTGAATATTGATGCAGATCCGGGTTTTTTTTAAAGGATTTGTTAATGTTGCAAGAAAAGGCAGTTATTGACATTTTCATTAATAACTCGAAAGGTTATTTTCATCAACGTTTTCATGGCGTGTTCGTTGTGGCATGAGAGACAAGGGATGATTTTAGTTAGTTTTAGCTTTAGTTTTTTGCCTATAATGTCTTTTAGTTTTAGTCATAATTTAGTCATCTAAATAGTTTAAATTTTAGTCTAGTTTTAGTTGATGAAATTTCACAACATTTTAGTTGACTAAAATATGAAGTGTAAAGGGTAAGGCATGTTTTGTGTTTCCTTGAATTTGGAAACATCTAATAACCCTTTACTGAATGTTAGTAAAGTCTGAATGTATAAATGAACAGAAACACGTTAAACTTTTGTGTGAAATGCAGTCACCTTTATTTAGGCTACCTGGCAGAGCATCTTAGTTACAATACCAGAACTGACAACAAACAGTGAACCTGCTCTACATGAATATATCAATTCATAAAGAGAGGAGGTCTGATTGGATCGCTCCACAACTTATCCCACCACCACCAAGCTAAGGCAGCTGTGATTGGATATATTCCTAACTTGTCCCTACTTTCTACATGATCAAATTAGGTCTGATTGGATTAAGTCTCTGTCAAACATTTTTCTAGTTTTTATTTGTTAATGAAGATGTTAGTTAATTTAGTTTTAGTTTTTGTTCATGTGCACTTGTTTTTATTAGTTACTGACAGAAATAATTAGTCAACAAAATTAACACTGTTGTTAACACACTGTAAGAAAGGGCAGTTTCCCACATCTTCCATAATAACCTAAACTTAATGTCAGAACACTTTAGTAAAGGTTTTTGTTCTTGGAGAACTTCTAGTTAAAAAAACTGACCCAAGAAGAAGGCTAATTGAATAAAACCCACTGTACACAACATGTTCTCAGACTCCTGAGTCCCGAAAGGCAAATCCTGAGAGACGGATGAGCTAATCATTGATTAGTTAGTCTATCTCCAAAAAAATGGCAAATTCTGTCGGCTAATCATTAAAAAAGAATCTTCGTGACATCTAAATAAAGCTTGTCACACTCGGTGACACTCCAAAGAGAAGAAATGGAGGATCTGCGACCGTGTTGGCAACTTTAACTCCCTCCGAGATGGAAAATGAATGTCCACACACACTCTCACACACATGTGCATGAGCCCGGGGTGTCTGAGTTGCTTATTTAATCAGGTGCAAAGACTCCCCCCCTCCCCAAAATCCCACCCAGACTCCCCCCTCCCTCCCTCCACAGCTGCAAATCAGTCTGTAACAGTTCCACCTTCGCTCTCTCCTCCATGAGCTGTGAAATGTTTCATTATAATGTCACAGATTTCCTCTTTTCTAACTCCTTAATCCACTCTTAACCGTATTTAACTGTTCAAAAATGTCACAGAGAGTCTGTCGGACCCTCAAAACTGCAGCCCCACACGTGTTTTGACGATCTGAATCAGAAGAAAAACACATAAGTTGAGCCGTGTATTTGACTTTCCAATCAGATAAGCTGTAATAGCAGGAGAGCCGCGGCGTTTGATACCATCTGATGTTTAACCGCCGCCCGGCCGCACTGTTTGAGATTAGCTGCACAAATATCAGACATTTGGTTTTAACTTAAAGAAAGAGGAAACCTCAGGACAGATTGGATTAAACCCTGGCATCAGAAAATGGGCATGAGGAGTAGAGACAGTTTTTTTTACATAAAGAGCGTTCCCCTCTCTGCGGCGCCCTGCGGTCACAGTCCTGATGCCTCCGCGGCCCGATCAGGACCAGGGGGCTAGTTTTTGGTTTGTCCTTCTGTTCATGCTTATCATTCCTGTGACCAAATCTCAGGGGAGCTTTAGGCGGTTTTTCCAAAAGTTTTGCACAAATACCTGCTTCTATTCACGGATGAAATCTTTGACTTTGGAAATTTAGGGGGCAAAGATGAAGGTCATTGAGACTTTTTAAAAAATCTGTTGCATTTGAATCCCTCCTTGATACCCCTCTTTACATTATTTTCTTGTAAGAGCTCATATTTTGCCTTAAATCAGGTTCATAAATTCATTTTGATGACCGCTGGATTATGTTCCCACCCACTAATGTTCAAGAGCACCCTGATCCACCTCCAGTCTCTCTCCCGTCACTGTTGGAGCTCCTTCCCCTTTAAGGCTCCCTTCCCCACTTGGTCCAGTCCACTCTGATTGGTTAACGGGTTTTCTATGTGGTGATTGGTCTGTTCAGCACTGCTCAATGTCGTGTTGTCAACAACTCTGCATCCATTCTAATATCTACACTTTGCACTAGGCTTTCTACGGCGAGCCGATGGGCTAAAACTACACTGCAAAAACTCAGAAATAGGCCAGTGTGTTTGTCTATGTTCAAGTCATAAATATCCGAAACACTTATTCTAATCCACATTCACTCAACCAGTGGAGATAAATATCTTACTTAAAGGAATAACATGCAAAAATAAGGCATTAAATTACTTGTAATGAAGAGAAAATAACTGCAAAAAATGAAACAAGGAAAGTTTGACTCAGTGAGGGTCTTAAATTAAGGTTAATATCTGCTCAAGTTAAATTTGTCTTGTCTCATTGGCAGATTATTTTACTTATTATTACAAGCAACTCAGGCCTTATTTTAAGTTTTTATATCTTCAAATAAGATCTTGATCCAGAAATGCAAGGAAATTGTAGATTAGAATAAGTCTAGTGAGATTTTATGTCTTAAATAAACCATATACCCTCACTTAGATCTGAGTTTCTTCAGCGTGTAGATCAAACAGTTGTATCCAGATGAGGTGGCTCAGGTATCTAATCAAGACGCCTCCTAGATGCCACCCTGGTAGGTGTTAAGGGCACGTCCCACCGGTAGGAGACCTCAGGGAAGACCCAGGACATGCTGAAGGGCCTGGGAATGCTTCAGGATCCCCGGGAAGAGCTGGGCGAAGTGGCCGGGGTGAGGGAAGTCTGGACTTCTCTGCTTATGCTGCTGCCCCCGTGACCCGACCACGGATAAGCAGAAGAAGACCGTATGGTGCAGATGATGTCACACTGGTAGGTGTATCCAGGGGGCCGGGGGAACAGGATGTGGGGAAGAGGAGGAGGCCCTAATGCTGTGGACTTCTTGTTTTGCTCATGGAGGTGCTCCATCTCCTTGAGGAACATGTTCAACACACTAAAGAGCAGATAAACTAAAATACCAAGAATATGGTCTCCTCAATTTTTGGTTGATTCTGGAGGTTGTTTGGCTCCAGTATTGTCTCTTAATGTGGACCCGAAATCTCCAGAGCAGGTCAAAGAATTTTCTTCAGTCTTTGCACAAGTGTCCGCTCTTCTGAATAATGGACTGATTAACTTTTGGAGGCTTTAGCTCAAAACAGTTCTATCTCATTTCTAACAATAACTGTTGACTGAAACATCTTAGAAATCACTCTCAGGGTTTACTTCACACAAATGTTCACCCTGAGTCGAGGAAAATGGGCTTCAAGCTTCGATATTGTAGGTCAAAGGTGAAGATTTTCAGTTTTCATGGCCATTCTTTGCTTGCAAATGACTCAAGAGGGCTTAAAGGGACTTTTTAAAAACTTTGCACAAATGCAAATTGAATTATTTTTTGGTACAAGGTCCAAAGTGCCCCTCCACCCACCTCGAGCAGTTCTTCTTGCCTCTTGTGCACTAAACTCCTGATGGAGCAGGCGTGCTGCCATCCAGTGCTTCAGCTGCAATTAAGTCCTTGTATTAAAATAAGTAGGTAGGTATCTTCTATAATACTGACATTTGAAGTTTTTTAAGACACCTCACTACACATGAGATCAGCATTTATTTAGCTCTGGTGCTCAGTTGATAATGTGTCTTTTCTGCTGTCTGGCAGTGTTAATTTTGACAGCACTTTTTAATTTAGTTGAAGTTATAGTCTTTTGCCCAAAATATCTTTTAGTTTAAACCATAATTTAGTCATCTAATTGTTTTAATTTTAGTCTAGTTTTAGTTGATGAAATTACACAACATTTTAGTTGACTAAAATATGAAGTGTAAAGGGTAAGGCATTTTTATGTTTCCTTGAATTTCTGAAGTCATGTTTTACACTTGGATAAAATGAATCATCTAATAACCCTTTACTGAATGCTAGTAAAGTCTGAATGTATAAATGAAAAGACACAAACTGAACTTTTGTGTGAAATGCAGTCACCTTTATTTAGGCTACCTGGAAGAGCATCTCAGTTACAATACCAGAACTGACAACAAACAGTGAACCTGCTCTACATGAATATATCAATTCATAAAGAGAGGAGCTCTGATTGGATCGCTCTTACCACACAACCAAAGTAGCTGTGATTGGATATATTCCTAACTTGTTCCTACTTTCTACATGACCAAATTAAGTCTGATTGGATTAAGTCTCTGTCAAACATTTTAGTCTAGTTTTTATTTGTTAATGAAAATGTCAGTGAATTAAGTTTTAGCTTATGTTCATGTGCTTGTTTTTATTAGATACTGTCTAGTTTTCGTCAGGGGAAAAAAGGTTGTTGATGAAACTATGATGAAAATAATTAGTCAACAAAATTAACACTGCCGTCTGGTTGGGTGCAGGACAAACTTGTGACAGTAGGTCTTTAAATGCACCTAAAATGTGTGTACACTCCTTCAGCTCTGAGGCTCATCGTTCCAACTTAACTCCACTGATCACAGACACAATAAACAGTCTCAGTGCACCTCCCTGTTGCAGCCCTCCATCAGGTACAGATCTCTTCGATTTGTTTAGTGCCAAAGTGCTGAAGGAGCGAGCGTGCCGCCTTGTCCAACCCCTTCAGCCTGATGATCCATCTGCAGCAGCCTCAGAATAAATTAAATAAACCCCTCCATGCTCGCAGGCCCAGAATTATTTTCCTGCTGTCATCCTCGCTGAGGGGCCGAGCCGTGCCGACTTAAACGAGACAGACAAAGAAAATAAATCAGACCATCTACGTTAGACGCTCTGAGAGGAGGCTGGAAAATTCTGCAGATAAATGAAGTGATCACAGAGATAATTAGCAGATTAAATCATGATGTTTGGACAGACAGATTGAGAATATGTGTTTAAGGTTTGGATCAGTGGACCACCAACATCTTCTATAATAGAGACCCTGACCCAAACATGTTAAACTTTTTAACAACTCAAATAGTCGTGATAACTAGTTGTTCTCCTAGAGCTCAAAACTCAACCGTCGACGGGTGAGTTATTGTCAAAAATGTGCCCGATTCTGCAGTGTGAACTGATTCTTTGAAAACTTCCTCGTGCTAGAATCACCACCAAAATCTGATCACTTTTTCTCTATGCCACTGCGACCAACATTCCCTGGAAATGTCATCAAAATTTGTTCATGATTCTTGAGGTTTCCTGTTCACAAACTAACAAACACCAGCAGAAACATGACCTCTTTGGTGGAGGCAAAAATGTTAAAGTTTGGAGCTTAATGGAGCAAAATATGGAGGTTTTAAAATATCATTATTATTGAAGCCCTGAGGCAACATGCCAACATGTGTTTTAATTTATTCTGCTCCCTCTGATAATATGCACATTCTTGTTGTTTATTTTTAAAGATATTCAGCAGAGACAAATGTGATTTTAGTCCCTTTGTCTCTGCCTGGATGGATGTACTTGTATATACAAATACATTTATTATATGTATTTGTATATCTGCATGTATGTGTATCTATAAATAAAGAGTATGGCTTCAGTCTGCTCTGTTATAAAGTGCCTTGAGATAACACTTGTTATGAACTGGAGCTACACAAATAAAGATTGATTGATTTAAGATATCAAGAAATTAGTACTTTAATAAAGGAAAATAATCTTTATTAGCCCAAAATAACAAAATAAAAATGATGAAATCTGAAGAAAACAGCCTAAATTAAGATGATAAATGGACTTGAACTTGTGCAGCGCTTTCCTCATCATTAAACTGCTTGGGTAGTTTTGGCACACCCTGATGGTCGAGGCTGATCTGCTAAGCTTGAATCACATTCATGCACATTTGGGGTGAAGTCTTCTGCTGAAGGACACACAGACATGTGACAGACGGAGCTGGGATCAAACTTGTTAAAGGCGATGGACTCTCATGTTACATAATGAATTAAATCGACTGTGGATGTCTGCATTGGGCTTCTGATTATCACAGATTTGTTCCATATTTCCCCTCCTAAACCACATATTCACGACACAACAAAAAGAGCTCTGCAACCCATTTTTAGGTCCCAAGCCACCAGTTTGGAACCAGTGATTCAGATCATAGATTTTAGTTTGATTTTGAAGACCTTTACTCACCTAAATATGGGCTGGAAATCAATGCTCAGTATTAGATTCAACGTTTGAGATCAGACAAATGATTGCAAGGCCTGAAGCCTGTCTCAGCTGATATTAGGGGAGGGTGGGGTAACCCTGAACCAGTCCCCAGTTGATCATAGAGCCGACATGGAGAATCAGACGACCACTCATGCACAAACTCACACCTGACGAGCATGTTTCTGGTCTGTCCTGCTGGGGAGTCAAACCAGCAGCCTTCATGCTGTGAGTCAACGGCACGAGGATGAGCAGAAATGTGCTTTTGTGAAATGGATAATATAATGCACGTGCTGGACGATATATCAGGTAATGCTTTAGTAAAGGGCAGGGATCATCAACAAGCAACCCGGGGGCCACATAAGGCCCCCCACAGCCTCCCATAAGGCCCCCAAAATATTATGAAAGTAAAAAAATGTGTGGGAAAAATGCTGTTGTTGTTGGAGTAATGTTTTGTTATTGTATCTGCATGATTGTGGTTGCAAACCCTCAGAAATTGCAACAGAAACAATTTTATCATGAGAAGCTTCATCTTAGTTAATCAGATCTAATCAGGTTAGCCAGTTTTTTGGAGTCAAAGCCAGTGACAGAAAACTTTACAGCCCCAAAAGGAAACATGGATGATAGTGACTGATCTCACTCTACTGGAGAAAATAAAATTAATAAGCTAATAACTAGACCAAAATATTCATATTAATTTTCTGTTTTATCAAATCTGGGTCCCAAAACATGTCAATCAAAACACTGGCCCTTGCACAAATTTATCTGGTATGGTGTCTACAAATGATAATGAATATATGCCTGGATTAGTGCAGGAAAAAGCATAAATTCGTGCATTTATCCACAACAGAATATCAGTTAAACACATGTATTAAGCCTGACTTCATGCTTTAACTGATGCATTAACTACCGTGTTACAGCCATTGTGATTTGTGAGTTATTAGAGGTCAAGATGCTCATGATGTTTCTCAAACTTGAGAAGTACTGAATTTATTTACGAATAAAAAGCATGATAAAGTCCTCAAAAATTAGGCTGAAGTCGACATAACGACAACACTGAGACTTCAGCAGCTGCTTGTTCATCTCCTGTTAAACTGTGGTCTTAATTATAAATCATGTCCAACCCCATGAACATCCCTGATAAGCATGAATAACTAGAAGAGCTGAGTGAGCACAAACCTCTGCTGAGGCACCAGTTTACCAAGTTATTAATGAAAACGTCTCGATCTTGCCATGTTTACAAATCCTCTTCAAAATTCCAGGATCTGGATCTGGATCACCCCCAAAGTCTAATCACTTCCTCCTGATGCCATGACCAACATTCCCTGGAAATGTCATCAAAATCCATGGAGAGCTTTTTGAGTAAATTTGCTTAAAAACAGACAAACTCGGCAAAAACACAACCTCACTGAAGGAGGTGACGATGGCGTAAGATTCTGTGCATGTGCATTATTGATATTTTAACATAAATGCATCATTTTATGATATTTAATGGACCCTATACTGAGGTGTTACCTTGTTTTTAAGATAAATATAAAAGAGAAAGAAGTGTTCAGGCAATAAAGTTTCCTTTCAGTTAGAGTAAAGCTGCATCTCTTATGAAACCTGAAAGATTCTCTACAATATGAATATTATGCTTAACAGAAGATGATTTGTTTATGTGGTTGATTTTCATTTTTCATCATTTTGTTTTATTTAATTTATGGAGCATTTTCATTCTGAGTAAAAATCAAACAATATTGATACCAGTTTAACAAAACCACAACATAAATACAAGTCTTGGGCACACATTATTGCATAATCCACATTTTTAAAAATCAAAAATACAGGCTGCAAAGTCAAACTGAACAGAATCACCGGCAGTTTGTGGTAAAGTGGGTGGAAGTTGAAATGAGTGATGGTTTTACTGATAATAAACTACTTTTCTACATGTGGATGTGTATTTGTGTGAATCAGATCTCACCTTTTCTTTTTCTTTTATTAAAAATCAAACTTAAGATCATTAAAAAGTCTTTATTTTCTAACACCACCACTAAAACTCTGGAGATCTGATCTTTTATTTTTAACATCTGTGTAAGTGAGAATCATTTCCAGGCGACAATATGCAAATATGTTGCCTATTTTCTATTCTTTCTTTCAGACAGCGTGCATAACAATAAATTGCCAAAGATTGGATGTAAAGATCTTTATATTGTGTCGCTGATGTATCAAACAGATCATTTTTACAGTTAGGTGTCAGTGTGCAGAATTCTCGCTCTGTCACAACTATTTTTATTTCCTTAAAGGACGAAATCAAACATGTATTTTTTTATTCCTGTTCAGCTAAAAACGCTGGGATATGATTTTAAGTGACACATCGATTAGCTCCTCGAGCATGTGTAAATGTTTTAAAGAAGCTGCGACACAAACAGAAACAGAGCTGTGGTTTTACAGTCAGAGAAAAAACATCAAACTTTATTTATTGTGCATTTTTTTCATTTTCTTATGGTTAAGCACAACTGTGTATTTATGCATGTATAAACCTCTGTGCTGCTCCAAAGTAGATCTCACGGTTTTTCCACATTTATTCAGAATTAAATATATTTAATCCATTTCCCGTCTTTCTGTCATTGTTTTGTAACTTTTTTTCCCACGTTTTGTTCTGCTTTTATGTGCAAAATCTTTATAGTTTTATTTCAAATCAAAGATGTTTCCTGTGTTTGTTTGTCACACTGATGAAAATGACACGACAGACTGAAAATGACCCCTAAAGGTGTCAGGCTGCAGTCTGATCCTGATCAACACACTGAGTCAAAAATATCTGATTTTTGTCAGAAAACAATTAAACAGTATTTTATCATTTTTAAAAATAAAATCCAAACCATTTCACTGGAGAAGCTCCACACAGACCACTTGATTTCTCTTTTGCTTCTTTATAATTTGTGAAAATCTGTCATGAATTCAATAATAATAATAATTAAAGTTATATATCTGGTTGCAAGTAAAATCAAAAAATGAACATTGGCTCCAGAATGATCCTCCAAACAAGAAACTCTTAATTATTATAATAAATTCCATCTGCATTATGGAAAGAATACCTTTAAACATCAAGCAAAGAAAGGAGAGTTTTGAGGAAATATGATTAAAAGAAAGAAGAGGATTCATGACATTATTTTTCCTTCTTTAAATCCAGATTTGCATGTTTGTTGCATGTGTCTGTTTTAGCATTTAATCTATTTGCAATCAATACACAGTCATGTCCCAGTCCGTCTTTGTTGTTGTTTTTTTATTTAAAGAAAACAAAATGAAAAGAATGTATTTATAAGTACTATATTAATATAATAACATAAATTCAAAAACTGTTACAAGATCTCATTACAGAGAGTCAAACGTCTTGAGGAGGAGGTGCTGCCTTATATGATAATGATGTTTAAATAGTATTTCTCTGTTTTCTGTGGGTTAAAAATGTTTACTTTAATTTTAAAAAATTCATTAAAATTTTGTTAAATTGAATTTTTTAGGATATATTTTTGAACATGAATTAGGGAGATAAAAGTCACCTTAATTTAATTTTAGCTTCAGAAAGACTGACAATGACAACATGACCTGCATAATAGTTAACACTTTTTATGTTATTTGCTAACACACACTTGCACACACACACACACACACACACACCTGCTTTTCCCACCAGTTTACATCAGCGTAAAATTTTCTCTCCTTATATTTTTTAATTTGAAGCATTTAAGTCATTTGTTTTTTTATTTATATTTTTACTTGTTTGGTTGTTTTTGGTAGAAACTTTAGGATTTAAAGCAAGTCAATCCACCGTCTCAGTTTATAAATACTTAATAGTCTAACTTGCTGGAGTATGCATGACCAAAACGTGTTTTTAATATTAAAACATTAATTTCTATTGGCTGCTACCTCGGCCAAGTGATTTTAAATCTCAATGGGAGCCCCTTCTAAAATAAATAAATTTAAATTAAAAGATCATCAAACAAATAAAAAATCAATTAAAGCAGAAAAATACAGTTTCTAATCCTGCAAAATGAAGGCCCTGTGTTTTGTTTATCTGCTGTTTATTTGACGCACTTTAACATCATAAGGTTTTGTGAACATTTCTGCAGACTGTTAAACAAAGAGCGATGTTCAAATGATAAATAAAGAGGTTCGTCTGCATATTTAATGTGAGCTCCGCTATTTTCTGCTTGAGAAAAACCTCATCAGCAGAAAGTCGTTAATAAAATACATCTGAACGCAAAGTTTAAATATTCACTTTTATTTTATCCAAACCAATAAAAGAAACTGTCTTTTAAATATTTTAACAAAAGTTAATGTTCAAGAACAAGTAAAAAAAATCAGAGGAGGAAAAAGAGTTTAAAAAAATATTTACAACATTCCTTTGAAGCAGATTATCCATCATGAGTTTATGTTTAAGTCTCTGTTATTACCTGAGAAAAGTCAAAGTCTTGCTCCCGATTATTCGATTATTCGATATTTGCAGCGTTTATGTGTTTGAGCTCGGAGTCCCTCTGAGTCCTCAGTTTGTGGTACTCCTGCTGTAAAGAGAGGAGGTGCGGGGAGGCTGCGGGGTGGAAGAGCGCGGGGGAGGCGAAGGCCACGCCGGAGGGGAGAGTAGGGGAGTACGGGGCGCACTGAGCCGGGGAGAAGGCGTCCATCCCGGGCTGCGTCTGCAGGAAGGCCTTGGCCGTGAGCGCGCTGCGGGAGAAGAAGGAGGACAGCGCCGGCAGGAGGCTGCTCACGGGCGGGATGGTGGCGTGGCCGCACGGGGAGGGCGCGTGCTGGTGGAGGTAGGGGTAGATGTCCAGGCCGGGCAGCTGGAGGCCGTAGGCTCCGTGAGGGATCCCGTGCAGCGCGCTGGGCTCCAGGTGCTGCTCCTTCAGGGGGTCGAAGCGGAAATGCTGCCGCTTAAAACGCTTCCTCCGCCGCAGGAAGCTCCCGTTCTCAAACATGTCCGAGGAGTTGGGGTCCAGGGTCCAGTAGTTTCCCTTCCCGGGGTTCCCGGGCTCTCGGGGCATCTTCACGAAGCAGTCATTTAACGACAGGTTGTGCCGGATGGAGTTCTGCCACGCGGGGAACTTCTCCCGGTAGTAGGCGAAGCGGTGGCTGATGAAGTCGCAGATCTCGCTGAGGGTGAGCCGCTTCTTGGGGCTCTGCAGGATCGCCATGGTGATGAGGGCGATGTAAGAGTACGGGGGCTTCACTGAGGAGGGGGGTTTGGTTTTAACCGGAGGCGGAAAAGTCTCCCGATCCGCGCCGCGCTCGTGCCCATCCAAAGGTGAGGGCTGCTCCTCCGCGCTGTCTCTGCCTCCCTCACCCACCACGTCGATCACAACATCCTCCATCATGTCCGGACCCAATGTCATAGTAGAAGTCCGCGCGTGAAGCCAACACCACCTGCCAACAGGTGGAGGAGTGACGCTGTGCTGCGATCAGCGGATTTTTACGCACGGCTCATCTCCATTCACAAAAAAGCTGACAACAAAAACACAACCCGCCTCCTTCTTCTCGTGAAGTTTACTCTCCAAACCGCAGATCATCCACGCTCCGCGCTCTTGTCTTTATTTTTGTTCCTTAAAAGCTCGTGCGGCGGTCAGCGGCGATCGTGCGTAAAAGTGCGTGCGTCCTCCGTGATGTCCAGCATCTTCTATGATCTCCGCTGCGTTCCTGCGGGTCGAGTGGATGTGATGTCACGTCGAGGCACCAGGAAGAAGATCCTGACCAATGAAAACGACGCAAAGGGTACCAGAGAGGCCCAGATACCAGCCTCCAGGCGCGCGCTCATCATGTGCGCAGCTGTGCCAAAAAAGACGAGTGCTTTACTGATCCATTCATGAAAATATCCGCGACAGGAGGGCACCAGAGGGGGAGGATTCAGGAAAGAAAAGTCAGTCTCTTATTAGGGATCATAATTTAAGGTTGTTTTGAAATTAATTATATGGATAATTGTTTCTAAAAAATCAAGAATGACGTAAAGTTTATTTGGTTTCGTGCGTAAAAATTAAATCACTTTTCATCGCTAAAAGAATCAAACTGTTGAACCTCCTTAAGACATGATTCAGTTGGTAAAAAGCATTTTAATTAAGTCTATTATTTAAGGTTAATTCCATTAAAGCTGTTAACTGTTGTTTTATATTGTTTTTAATGGCATATTAACGATTTTTGAATTTCATGGGTCCTATTTTACGGGCTTTTTGCGTGCGTAAAAATAATAATGACAGTAATTAAGAGAAACGTTTCTTGTAGTTATCAGGAATTTCCCATTACCAGTTTTCATTGTGAATATTTTAAAACGTATACATTTGTAAAAAATGGCCTTGATCCCTTACAGCAGAATTATGTAAAATAAATCCACGAGAGGAAATCAAGCGTATAAAGTGGAGGGAAGGTTTTTAAAAATCAGATATTTTTTTCAATTTCGACCACGAGACGGCAAATGTGAAGGACAAAGCAATATACTTTTCTACTAAATAGCCATGTGATTAAAACTATATATAATCAAAAACTGGAGAAAATCTTTAACATCACTTATTTTCCCTCTTTTGGACAAAGGGACACCAAAGACGAGAACCAAGAGCAAAGTTTATGCTCATCCTCTATTTCAACACTAATCTCCCAAAAGGACCATAAATATGAGTTATCATGTCATAATGAGTCCACAGACACTTCGGGGACACCAGACCTCCCCTCTGAATTTAATCACTGGGGCTAAAATCCCCCAAACACCTCTCTACGCGCGGCTGGACTTACTCCTTAATCCCCGCAGAGGCTCCCGCAGCCGCTCTTTACGCGCACTTGACGCACAATTACACGTTTTCAGACGCTCAGCAGGGGATCAGACTGGAATGACTGATTTTGTTCTGCTGCTGAAAATAATAATTCATCACCTGTGTGCTCTGATAAACATCTGTGGGTCTATTTTTTAATTTACAGAGGGCAGAAGTTATTTGGGGAAAGGATTTGGATAAATATGAGCATGTGAGGAGCAGAAAGATCTGCAGGGCCGGTTTTAGTGATTTGGGGGCCCCATGCTTAAATCAATTCAAGGACTTCTATTTCATTTAGTTTAAAAGCAACTGAAGCATATAGACATTTTTTTAAGGCTTTTTTAGGCTTAGGTACAGGAACTGACAACCAACAATTTTAGGTCTTGTTTATTGAAATAGAGAGAAAGCCCCCTCTTGGTTGAACAAATTAGCCGACAGGTTTTGGACAATTGTGTGAAACAAACAAGTGAGAAGTGCTTAAGACAGTTTGGTTCAATTATGTTTTTTGAAATAAATAAACTCTCTTTAGTAAGTTATAAAACTGCACATATGTAAGAATTTTAGAAAAGCAGCAGAGACCTTTGCTCCTCGACAAGCAAGCTGAAAAGTTTGCAGAATTCAGGAGGAACCTCACAGTTCTGAGACAATGTCTTGTAATTGATTTGTTCATTTATGAATTAATTTAATGAACTAAATGAAGAATTAAAAAATAAGTAACATGGAAACATTTGACTTGGAGATTCCTCCACATTTTTCCCCAAATGTTGCCAAATTATGTAAAATTCAGAAAGTGTTCACGAATTTCTCTGCATTTTTTTTAAATTATTTTTATTTTTTAACCATAAGATGGGAAGCATCTAACTGCTAAAAGGGGCTGGCACTGTGCTGATGAGTTAATGATACAGATGATAAGAGAGACCTTCCTCTTTTTTCTTTAAATATATTTTCTTTAAATTTTGTCTTGCCAACCTGTTGAAGCAGTTTGGACAAAATACTGAAAAATCCTTCTGTCAGAGCAGACACTTCATTCTTACTGTGACCCGAGGGGCTTATCAAACTATCATAAATGTGAACTTAAGTGTGGATTTACATAATCAGTATGGTAAATGTTATTTCACATTATAATTGTTTCCTTCTGGACATGAGCTTTGCTTTATAAGAGTGTGCATGAGACCAACAGATTGAATCTTGCAGCTTCAGTCACACCTTCATCAATAAGAATTACTGGTGGGTAAAACTGGAACAGAGCAGGGCCAAACTCTGATAACCAGTCTGTGCAATGAAGTCAGTGTGCAAGAATCAGTATGTCATATTTTAGATAAAAGACTCGAGCACTGTCTCAATGCTCAAAGGAGTGAGATTAAATTAGAGTCAAATAACTGAGGAAAAATGAAGCATAACATCATCTATTACTCAGAAAAGACTAAATCTTACAGTTCTTTCTTTGTTGTTGAAACGGCACAATTATGCCACATTTCAGTTAGTCTGCAAAAGTCGTTTGTTTCCATTTGTTGTAAAATTGCATAAATACACAGAAAAGTTGGCGTTACTGGTTAGAAGAAAGGGTTTCGAAGAATTACCAATTCACGTAATGACCAATAGTCACGTGCAGGAGTTTGCTGTATTCAACCAAAGATCTGGAGCAGTCTAAATTGTACAAAATGAAGGAGCATTAGGGCCACTGATTTTTTTAAGACTGTGAGGAAAGTCAGAATACTAAGAAAAAAAACTGTTCTGACATTAATCCCAGAGTTCTTGGATTAATGTCAGAATTCAAGATTAAAGTCAGATTTCAGAAGCCTCTTTAGAATTATGAATTTAATTTCAGAGGTCTGAGACAAAATATGAAAACTGTGAGAAAAAGACAGAATTCTGAGTCATAGTCTTTGCCCTAGAATTATGAGGTTAAAGTCAGAATTCTAAGGGGAAAAAAAAGAATTACAGAATTCAGACTTTTTTTCTCAGAATTTGGAATTCTTTACAGACTAAATAAAATTTTCAACCTCTAAAAAAATGTTTGTTTTTTTCCGTGGCCTTGATCATTTTCTTTGGCAAATTATATCAGCAAAGTCAAATGAAGACTAAAAAATTCGGGGAAAAAAACTAAAATGGTTTATTAAACACATCATGTCATCACTTGAAACCCAGACAGTTGATGCAATTGTACCAATATTACAGTTTTTCTAGATCATATGTTTTTCATTTGGGACATGTTTTGGATGAAATTAACAAAAAGAAAGGGCCTGAAAACAAACATATTTATCCTCTAAATTGTTCTGATTAGTTAAAAAAAAAAAATTCAGGGACAGATGACTTCAGAAAAATCTGATTGAACTGGTGTGGAGTGTTTTCTAACCTGTTCATGAAATTCAGTGAGTTTGCAGGTTTTCCTGCTACACTTCCAACCACAGGAGAGAGAGCGCTGTCTGGATTGTACGAAGAGATTGACAATATTCATCTAATGCAGGGGTGTCCAAAGTAGGGCCTGGGGCCCAACTGTGGCCCACACTTCACACTGAGTTGTCAAGTCTCAGAAAATAAAGGATATCTGTCCCACAGAAGAGCTTAAATCACGTGACGGGCTGGTTACAGCTTTAATAGCAGCAAAGATTTTAATTATTCACCCGATATGTTGTGTTTGAGTGAAGGTCTGATTTACAGTCAGCTTAAACACAACAGTTTGCTCTTGTTTTCAGACTGAAAGAGATGAGCATTCAGCGTCCACTTTCTGCAGCAGAGGTCATTCTCAGCTGATCCAGTGGTGGTGAGGGCAGGCTGGTGTCCCTGAAATCTGATCTGCTGCCTCAGTGATCGACTCTTTTACCTTGTTGAGCCGTTAATGGAGAGCTGTGGTGCAGACAGTTTGGTTTCTCTAAGCATTTTCAATAATTAAGGATGAATTAACGATCAATAGATCAGTTTGACAAGCTTGAATGCACCAGAAATAATAACAATAATCACAATAATAATAACATTTATTTATGAAGCACTTTACATTTTAAAGAAAATATCAAAGTGCTACAAGGTTAAAAACTGGTAAAGCACATAACAAATTGACAATGATAAAAACAGCATGAGGGTGAGTGTGAGGTTAGTTAGTTTTTAGTCCCCGTTTAAAGGCAACAACAGTCTGTGGTGCCCAAAAGAACGTTTGTTTATGGCTTTCTGTGAGAAAAAAGGTTTGGGCACCCCTGAAATAATGCAAATTAATCTACAAAAACGAGAAGTATTTAGAGAGATGTCATGTCATTGTGTAATAATTACAAAAACAACAGGAACATTTCAGCCTCGACCTCACCATATTTAAGTGAAACTAGAAAGAGTGAAACACTGTCAACATATCTGAGGAATTTAGCAATGTGTCAAAGGTGGAGTTTGTTGTTTCAAACTAAAAGGTTCAGGGTTTAACCCCCTGCTTCTGTGTGTCCTTGGGCAAGAGGAAATTTAACCTTGAGTGCCCTCTCTGCTGCATCTGTAAATGTGTCTGGATGTACATGAATGAGATCGGTTCAAACTGACGGACACGTCTCAGAGGACGTGAATATTCTGATGTTTGATGGATGACCTCTGTATCCTGCATCAACCCTCAACAGAAATGACATCATTAACATAAATTCATACTTTTAGACCATTTTAATGGCAGTTCAGCTAGAAGCTGCTATATTAATCAACATTATTCCTCTCCAGATTATATTCATTATAGATATTAATGTTAATATTAGATTGATCTATCTATCATTGGTTGTATTGATTATACCTTCATAATAACTATCTTTACAACCATATTGACATGAAGACCCTCTTGAAAATGAGATGCCACATCTCATGGGGCTATACAAATAAAGATTGATTGATTGAATCTATATTCAGCAGAGAAAAATGTGATGAGGACAGATTTATGATCTGGGCGTCCATGGGTGTGTCTCTGTCATAAATTCTTATTTTAAGTCCCTTTGCTCTGCCTGAGTGGATCCATCTCTGGATGTTTGTACGTGTATATATAAATATACATACATTTAAAATTATTTGCATATATCGTATATACAGTGCTAAGCATAAATGAATACACCCCTTCAGACTTGTCAGAAAACCAGAATGTTTCCTTTCAGAATCAACATTTTCTATGGCATACTAAACCTCAAAATACTCTCCCAAATGTATTTTTCTCAATTTAAGATCAGGATGTGTACTCGATCAAAGGGGTGGGAGCAAAGCTAAATTTTAGTTATCATATTACCCTTATTTTCATCTTATCAAACTTTGGAAATTGTTTTTTTGGTCATTCAGATATTGGTTAATACCTTACTTTTAATAGGGGGTGTATTCATTTATGCTGGGCACTGTATGTGTATCTATAAGTGAAGAGTTTGTCTTCAGCCTGCTCTATTCTAAAGTGCCTTGAGACAACACTCGTTATGAACTGGACCTATACAAATAAAGATTGATTGACTGTGTGTCCCTGTCCCTCTGCCATCCCAGCATGGCCTGCAGGGTTTAGAGAGGGACCAGAGGACCCCCTTCAGCCCGGGTCCCTGACATCAAACCTCCTGTGAATACTCCCAGACTCTAACCTGAGATCTGCCCGTCAGAAATCCACGCCCTCTGTTCTCTGCAGAAAATCCTGCGTAACCCTGTCAGATTATCTCGTGTAATAATGGGCAGCTGAAGGCAGAGGGGTAATATCGGGATGAAAGTGGTAGATTTTCACTCGCTCAGACATAAAAGCTCGCAGAGGAGAGGAGGGCGCTTTTGGTATTGTTGGGAGGCCCCTGGTTGTTTGTGTTTAATGATGGAGCCCTTTGTTGGGGATTCCCACATTTCCTGCCTCTAATCGTATTGATACCTCGGGGCAGAGGGGGTCTGGGTCCGGACTGGGTGGGCTATACGGTACCGGCAAAGCTGCAGATGATTTTCCAAATTCATCACGCATGTCCTGAGATTGGAAACAGGCCCGCGCTCGCTGTGTGGTTCCAATAAGACGAGGGAGCAGGAGCGTCAAATCTCTGCGAGAGCTGAGGGGACCGGGGCACCGAGCTTTAGATCTGACGCACTAAAACACACG
Source organism: Cetoscarus ocellatus (assembly GCA_037902135.1). Classification (NCBI taxonomy): domain Eukaryota; kingdom Metazoa; phylum Chordata; class Actinopteri; order Labriformes; family Labridae; genus Cetoscarus; species Cetoscarus ocellatus. Next base: position 80,204 of record JBAMNC010001172.1, read on the forward strand.
AAAACACACAAAACGCACACTAAAACAGACCTGCAGGGTGTGTGAGGGAGTCAGTTCAGGGGATGCACACCTCAGGACAGCACCCCTGTGCTTAAGAGCTGTTTTATCATTCAGCAAAGTTTGGCAATAACTTTGAGCATCCACACTGCAAAAACTCAGATCCAGGTGAGAGTATTTGTCCAATTTCATGTCAAAAATACCTCACTAGACTTTCAATTTCCTGATATGTCTAGATTAAGATCATATTTGAAGATATAAAAACTAAAAATAAAGCCTGAGTTGCCTGTAGTAAATAAAATAATTTGCCAATGAGGGAAGACAAAATTAACTTAAAGTGTCTTAAAATGATTTTTTCGTATCCAGAGCCAATATTAAACCTGAATTTTGGACCCTCACTGAGTCAAACTTGCTTGTTTTACAGACAGATATTTTCTTATCATTACAAGCAGTTCAATGCCTTATTTTTGACATTTATTCCATGTAGTAAAATATTTATCTGGACTTGTGAAGTGAATGCAGATTAGAATAAGTGTTTTAGATATTTCTGCCTTGCACATAGACAAACACACTTGCTGAGATTTGAGTTTTTGCAGTGCAGGAGCTTCGAGATAAAATTACAGTTCTTTCATTGATTGAGACATGAACTTTAAGGGTAAAGGAGGAGCCAAGACTGAAAAAAGGAGCATCTAAATGGACTCCAGTGATTCAAAAAGGCTCTTGGGAGGACCCATGACCCCCTGAAGCAAAGTCCAAACCCTCAACAACATGTAAAGATGTCCTCAAATTCAGCAAATAAAAGTTAGGTAGATCACAACCTTTCCTGAACTTGAGTCTGCTGCAGTCAGATCCAAAACCAGATCTAAAACCTGAAAATGGGTTTTGGGTTCTGGTCAGGTTTGGGACCCACCAGAACCCTCTTCTAACCCTGGACCTCAAAGTCAGACCTCCAGATTTTCATTTCATAAGAAGAGAATTTCACCGACCAATGAGCTCCAAAAGAAAGACCCACTTCTTATTCGTACATTAGACAAACTAAAAAATAATAAAGTGACGTATAAAATCAATGAAGTCCAAACCGAGCATCAAGATGGAGAAGAAAGTTGATTTAAGAGATTTTAAATGTGGCAAGATGGGCTGCTGTTCTCCTGGGATTTCCACGCTTAACCATCTCGAGGGTTTACAGAGAATGGTCTGAGAAAGAGAAAATATCCAGTTATCTGGGTGGCAATGCCTTGATGATGCCAGATGATGCACAGTAATTCTTGCGACAACCAAAATCTGCAGAAGACCGTTTCTGAACATACAACATTTCAAGGCTTGAACAGATGGGCTAAGAGCAGGAATCTGAGGCTACATTTCCCAGAAGCTGGACAAAAGATGGTTGGAAATGAAAATGGTTGGAAGGTGTGACGGTGTGGAGGGTATTTTCTTGGGCACTTTGGGCCCCTTAGTCCCACCTGAGCATGGATTAAACCCCACAGTCTACCTGAGTGTTGTTGCTGACCATGTCCAACCCTTTATGACCATCTTCTGATGGAGACTTTTGTTAAGACAATCTAAAGACTTCATGCATTTTGTTTATGTCATAGTATTAATTTATTTGGTAGTTATCTATGTCTTTCCCACTAGAGAGTGACAGCAGGATCAAATCAGTGCAGGTAGAGAGGGGGATGGTAGAGCTGAGGCAATAAGTAAGCTCAGAAACGTGTGTGTCGCCCTTTTGTCGCAGACCGAGTGTTGGTGGCATCACTGCATGAAGACCTCAGAGACAACAGTGGTGCATTCAGGTCTGATATATTTATCTTTTATTCCCTTTCATTGTTTAAACTTATATAGACAACTTAAAATAGGATTGTACAGAAGAGTATAAGGGCCATGTTAGATGGAGAAAACAATTTTGGGGAAGTCGAGATTAAAGCCGAAATTTTGGGATTAAAGTTGAAATGACAAGAATAAAGTTGAAATACAATTTTGTGATAAAAGTCAAAATGTCAAGAATAAAGTCGAGATGCATTGTATGTCGACTTCATTCTCGACTTTCGACTTTTTTTCTCAACATTTTAACTTTAATCTCATCATTTTGACTTTTATCACGAAATTGTATATCAACTTTTTTGTCTACATTTTAACTTTTATCTCGTCATTTCAACTTTTATCTCAAAATTTCCACTTTCTTCTCGTCATTTTGACTTCAATCTTGACCTGCCGAAAATTATTTTTACCATCTAAAATGGCCCTAATACTCTTCCGTAAGATTGAGATTGTTTGAGATTGATTTAAATACAGACTATGATCATTAACATCAAGTTTGAATGCATTTTAATCATTAAAGCAGTTAAAATCAGTTAAAATGTATTGGTTTGGGTTAAAATTATGAATTAGTTTAAATCTTTAAGCTTAAGGAATACATTAAAATGAGAGGGCAAACTGTTTAAAACCTATTGATTTTGCATAGTTGAAATCATTTAAATAAGTCAGAAAGTCTGTTGATACATTTGCATAGTTCATTCATTCATTTAACAATTTATTTAAAATAGGCATTAATGAGGAAACTGATTTGAATCTATTTAATGTCAGCCTGATTCTTTTGTCTATTTTCTTTGAGGTTATCAACCTGCCACTGCCACTGTTACAGTTGTGATCAATAAAAGGAGTAACATGAGGCAAGCTGAGTTGTGTCCAGCGTTCTCTGTTGATCTCCAGGCCTAGAGCGAGTAGGGGAGGGCAATGATGCCGGGAAAAAGGGAAAATTAACTCCACATCTTCCAGCAGCTCCATGTCTCAAAGCTCAGATCATCTCAAACTGGTTTCTCCAACATGACAGTGAGCTCACTGTACTCCAGTGGCCTCCAAAGTCACCAGATCTCAATCCAATAGAGCACCTTTATAAGACAGTAAGGAAATGGGAACACGTCCCAGTGGAGATGCCTGATGGCCTTTTAAAGTGATATATGTAGGGATGTCGTTTTCTATTCCATTTGGTCATTTGGATGTTTTGCTGATTTATTTTGTCGGGGAAAGAGCAGCGCTGTATGTGATAAGAAAATTAGCTGAGGCATTTGTAAGCACAATAGTTGGTGTCTTCTCAGGGTGAATTGCAAAGGATTGTGTTTTGTTTTTACTGATTATTTTGACAAACATATAACTCTTGAAAAAACCCTTTTGAATATATGGTTGCCAGTGAAAAATGGACAAATTCAGAGCTCACTGTGGGGTTGTCGTTGTTCTTTGGTGCTATCATGGAGACATGGACCAACATCCTTGTTGAATCCATGCCATCAAGAATTAAGGAGCTCTGACGGTGAAACCAGGGCAGACCCTGAGCTAACAAGGTGAACCCAAACAAAATATCAGGTGAGAGAGTTTTTCTTTCATTTGTTTCTGCAGATCTTGACTTATTTATCCGTCATCTTACTCTAGAAAACCTTGTTTCCCCATAATATCCTCTCAATTTATATAAATCACATGCAAGTCACTGAACTTCTTAACCATTTTGTTCTTTCTTTGTGTTCAATCCTGTGTTTCGCTCCATCTGAAGTTTTAACTAAAACACTTCACACTCAGTTTGGATCATAATTCCTCATGAAGGAGGTGCTGATGGGTCGAGAAGCCCTGCTTTCACAGGCCTCTATCTGCAACATTCCCTGGAGGATCTTTTTTGTTCTGTGTCTTGGATAAAAAGTGTGAGAGGACTTTGGAGTGAAAACATCATTTGGCCTGCGGGATCTCCTCGGATCACTCTGGATAAATGAACCTCCATCCGTGCGGGTCAGGCGCAGACGTTTAGATGAAGCTGTTACGCGCTACTTCAGTTGAAATGTTTTCTTATCTCAGAGGAAAAAAGAGAGTTTAAACCCGCTCGCATGATTCAGAGGGTGATGAAAACAGAGCGAGTGTTTTTCATTGGGAGCGGCCGGGACGGCTTCAAAGCTCAGAGGATGTTTTCACATCATCTCTCATCTTGATTCTCTTAAAGTCTTGGCAGTGCGGCGGACAATAATATAACGTGTAATTTAAGGTATCATGAATCAGAGGAGCGTGAAACAAAAGCATGAGGAGGTTCAGCAGCAGCCAAACATGCACTGGAGAGCACAAACATGTACAGGCTACACGAGGGCTGTGCTGCTACTGAGCTACCAAATGTGCTCAGCATTTTAACATCATACATCCAACTGGTGTGAGGATCGAGCTGTCCTCCATTTTGATCTGATCTATGCCTGAAATAAAATGTGTCAGAGAGTCCATGATGGACAGAAGACCTCAGCTTTGGAGCTGTAAAGAGAAAGTGTGTTTCTTCTGGAGGATGGCACAGTGGTTAGGGATGGGAATTGATAAGATTTTATCAATACCAGTGCTATTAACGATCCTGCTAATCGATTCACTTCTTTAATGATTCCCTTATTGATTCCTGCAGATTTTCGGTGTGGGCAAATGTTGGCCTGTAGATTTTCAATGGCAACAATGTCAAACACACATGTCACAGCATAGATAACTGCTTCTGCAAGTTGCTGGTGTTTCCTCTCACTTAAGGTTGTGCAGTCGGCGCCTTTTGTAAAAAATTAAGCCACAATTCTGACCGCTTCTGAACCCTGTCAGTGGAAGGAATTGATAAGGGAACTGATTAACAAAAAGACTCATGATATGGATACTTTGATGGAGCTGTTAACGATTCTCAACTGGAATTGGTTTTCGATTTCCATCCCTAACGGTGGTGCAGCGGGCATGTCCCACAGCCAAAGCCTGCTGGTTCAGATCCCCATGCTGGCCAGGCCCTTCCAGTGAGGAACTAGCATGTTCTCCCTGTGCATGCAATGGCTTTTCAGGCACTCCAGTTTCCACCTACATACCAAAAACTTGCTTTTGTATAAGTTTTGAGTATGTTTTATTGAGCATCAACAATACAAAATGTCTTATTTATTTATTTAACTGGGTTTGTCCAAGGGAGACCTTGGTGAATCTACTGGTGTGAGAGTGCATGAATGCTTGTCTGTCTCTCTATGTGGCCCTGTGATTGGTCTTAAAAGGAATAAGCACGGTCAATGAGGGATGGATGCCTCTTGTGGTCTCCTAAAACTTCTCATGGTCACTAGGAAGTCTTTTGTGAGCACAGGTTAGTTCTGGTGTGCACCTAGTGGCGGTTCTAGGGGTGGGGCCAAGGGGACATTGGCCCCACCTGAAATCTAATTGGCCCCCTGAAGTGCCCCTGTCCTGTCACTCATCTGTCACTTTGCTAGAGACAATCAGATTATAGGTGAATGCAATTCCATTCTCAACCACTGGTGGCAGTAGTGCTCCAAATAGGCAGGTCCACCGTCAGTTACTGACAGAAGAAGATTATCAGACGAATTAACACAAAATGTAAGATAATAAAGTGCATGTTTTTGAATACGAAATTGTGAAAAATGTTATGAATACTATTTTATTTCCTTTGAAGTTGCTCACATCCTCAAATGTGAAATTGAAAATGAGTACTGTCTACACTTTTTAATTAAAACGTTTGAAAAAGGTGTGAATGGATGTTCTTTATCATAAATGTGACCGCGTGCATGTTGGACAATACTTGGTCCCTCTATTAGAAATGTGGACCTTGATGGCCCCTTACTTAAAAACATCCTAGATCCACCACTGTGTGCACCATCAACTTTTTCGGTCCATGTCCCTGAAGGGGCTGAGCAGCTACACAGCAAAAACTGCATTGAGAAATCAACACTATCAGAGTCAATATCACTTATTAAGTGTCTATATCACAAAGTGTTGTTTCACTCTTTTGGAGAGTCAGTACTTTAACTGTTGACTCTTTGACGAGTAGACATTTCACCTTTGTAACACTCGACAGTGTGACTTTTCATCAACTCTTCTCTGCAGTGTTAGAGTTGCACTCTCTCAGCGTATATGTTTAACTCATGTGTTATTTCTAAATCAACACTGCGAAGTGTATACATTGCGGTATTTATTTATTGCATATGAATGGGGAGAATTAGCTGAAATTAAGACACCATGTTTGCTTAGTTTTCATGACTCAGGCTTATGGCCTCTGTTGTCCAATAATGATGGACTGGCGGGATGATTGACTCCACAAGTGTCACCTACAGGTTCAGAGTTCAGAGTGAAAAGCTCGGAGTTAAAGATCCTTTAGTGATGCCTGTAGATTTCATTTACTGAACCATCATTCTTACACTTATTTTTAATTCCAGTCTCTTTTCAACTGAGAGTAAATTTCAAGGAATTTGACTTTGTAATGGTTTTGTACATTTTAACCAGTTGTAAGACATTCACATTGATCAACCTGCACGGTTTCGGGGCATTTTTTACACCTAAAATTCAGTAGAACTGACAGCCTTATCTGCAGAAACACACAGCCCTAGCTTCTGGTTCTTTCTGCACAGGAGCAGAGCTGATCACCATCACTGTGGCTTATGTTTTGATATGTTGCTCATTCCAGAGTTAAAAATCCAGGACTATCCCTTTAAAGTTATTTTAATGATAGAGAAAGAGAAAGAGAGCTGCAGCTGCTGATCTGGAAAGTCCAATATTCCTCTAAAATGACTCAGACCGATGCAAAACAGAAAGTGGAGCATGTTTGGAAAAAATAATAATGAATGAAGGTTTTGGAGTCAGTGTGCTGAAATGACTGAGAATCATCTCTGCCAAGGAGGTGATGTTTTTCCAGAGTTTGTTTGTCTGTGTGCGAGATAACTCAGAAAGATCTGCACAGATTTGGATGACATTTTCAGGGCATGTTGATGATAGAATAAGGAAGAAGTGATTCAATTTTGGAGTTGATCTGAAGCCGAACTTGGATCCAGAAGTTCTTTAAAAGATTTGTCACAATAGGACATTTTCAATAATTACTCAGCAAACAGTGTCAGAATGTTTTAGTGGTTTGTTCTCCCTGAGCACTCCTAGTTTTTAAACATGCATCTCCATAACACCTCTGTTACTCGCAGTCAGCACATCACACCTCAGCACTAAATCTTTGAATGAATCAGCAGCTCATCACATTTTAAAGCCCACACCCCATCCAGATTTTTGAGGTCTTCAGAGCAGCTTCTGCTTTTCATTCTAAAGACCAGACTAAAAACTTGATGTGACTAAGCCTGCTCTGAGGTCGGCCCTAAATCTGGTTTTAAAAGTTGCTTGTTTGCTTTTAACTCAGCTGTGTAGTCTCCGTTTTATTTCTTAAGTTGGCTTTTATTTGAACAAATCATTGAGAGTTTTAAAATGTTATTTTATAATTAGTTTTTACATTTTATGGTCTTATTGTATTTTTTTTATTATGTGGTTTTAACTGTTTGTTTTTACTTATTTTTCTTAATTGTATTTTATCTGCTTGGTCGTCACTGTGCAGCACTTTGAGAGAAAGTAGACAGTGCAATTTTCTCCATGATTTTCTCACGCATGTGTTTTTCATCCAGTTATCTGACCTCTAGTTGAGACCAACTTGTGTTAAATATGTACGAGGCCTTGTCAACAATTTTAGACTTTTTGATTTAAAAGAAAACTTAAGAAAAGTCCCCCATGTACAATAAAGCTTCTTGAAAAATGTCAGTCCATGTCCTTCACCGTGTCCTTACCAGTGCTTCCTAAAGTGTGAACATGTGCCCTCTTGTGGGGGCAAGAGGTACTGCCAGGAGGTTACTAGAGGTCACAACAACAAAAAAAACATATCTTCATGACAGCATCACACAGTTGCTGCAGATTTGTCGACTGAACATCCATGATGAGAATCTCCTGATCCACCACATCCCAAAGGTGCTCTATTGGATTGAGGTCCGCTGACTGTGGACTACAGTAAACTCACTGTCATGTTGAAGAAACCAGTTTGAGATAATCTGAGCTTTGAGACATGGAGCTGAAGATGGTCCACTGTGGTCATAAAGGGATGGACATGGTCAGCAACTACACTCAGGTAAGCTGTGGGGTTTAAACCATGCTCAGGTGGGACTAAGGGGCCCAAAGTGTGCCAAGAAAATGACCGCCACACCATCACACCACCACTGATGATACAAGGCAGGATGGATCCATGCTTTCATGACGTTACACCAAATTCTGATCAGACCATCTGACTGATGCTCACTGGATATTTTCTCTTTTTCAGACCATTCTCTGGAGATGGTTGTGCCTGAAAATCCCAGTGGATCACCATTCAGTCACTCATCTGCGATCCAACAGCCATGCCATGTTCAAATTCACTTAAATCCCCTTTCTTCTTTACGCTGATGCTTCAATAGGTCGTCTTTACCATGCCTAAATGCCTGAACAGATTGAGTTGCTGCCATGTGATTGGCTGAATAGTTGGATATAAAACAGCAAACGCTTTTATACCATCTTGAAATTCTATTAAATTTCAAAAAAGGTGGAAAACCTAAAAAAATTCTTTAGTTTTATCCACTTCTTAAAGTCTTTGTGCAATTTGTTCAGCACTCAAAGACTAAAGCCCCTAAAAAGCCTTAAATCAAGGGTGTCCAAGCTTTTTTCTCTGAGGGCCACATGCTAGGAAAAAAAAAAGTCTGACAGGGCCACTCAGCAGCACCTCACCTCTGAAGTTTGAGAACTACGGATTTTGGGGTGGCCCAGATTTCAAGGTATTTAAGATACCTGTAGCTGCTCCTGTCAGGATGAAAACAATCTTCATGTTTAGACAAAAACAAGAGCAAACTGCTATAACTTGAATGAATGTTGATGCTTGAAGATGTTAGCACTTCATGCTGTCTACGTAAGACCTTGAGACTGTGCAGGTACGGCAAATAAACAATTTGCAAACATAATTAATTCCTCTTTATTTATCATTGAAGCAAAATCTTGGCTGCAAAAGGGTTGCAGTTGTCCAAAGTTTGGCCGTCCCTGCCTTAAATAATCTTCTCACATGCTCTGATGGCTGTTATCAAAATGGTAAAGGGTCTTGTATTGTTCTTTACCTCCAGCCTGCCCCTGCAGCTGTGTTGTTGGAGGATGATCGACCGCATGTGTAGATTTCACAAGTTGAGCAGGTCATTAACACGTTATTTATGACGTGACAGGAGCTCTGGAACAGGAGGTATGTGATTCAAACTGCTCTGCATCCCATCATCCCATTGTGCTGTTGTCTGTTTGTACTTTCTCCTGTCAGCGTGCTGTATAGGGCTTTTTATGAGGAGTGACGGGGCTGGAGGAAAACTCCATCAATCAGAGAGAGAGAGAGGGGCTCCGGCTCTGTGGAGACATCCTGTGGTGGAGATTAAAGCTCAGGGTGGAAATTAGGGCAGCTCCGAGGTTATACATTGGGATGAGCACGATAAAATCAGAAAATGAGGCTTAGAGGCTGAATGCTTAACAACAATTTAGAAAAGCCTCCAAGAACTGTTTCTGCAGAGTCGGCTTTTTGTTCATAAATGATCAGTTAATGTGAGAAGAGATTCATTTAAAGCATTTTAATGTCATATATATATAAGATAGCCCTCTCTTTGTCATGGTATAAAGGTTTGGTTTCTTTATGGTGGAGAGCAGAAAGTACTGACAGGAGATCAACAATCACTTTTTCTCCAAGACCCTTTACGGCAACAGGAACTGGAATTACATTCTTCCAAGATAATTCAGCACTAATGTCAATCCAAATGAATAACAGCAGACAGGACATGCTCGGCCAAAGTAACAAAAAGTGATTAGTGATTAGTCCCTGAATTGTCATCTTGTGAAAGCTGAGTTCCTGTCCTCCACATGTAGCATCTGTCTCCGGTTTTCAGGAGAATGATATGGCATCCTCACAAGCACGATGAGCCAGAACAATCTGATTTTATTAGTACAAATCACACAGGACAGCAGACAATAAGTCCAGCTTATGATTTGTAGGGACAGGGAAAACTGTTTTCAGGGTGTGAATAGTATTACGATAACAATCAAATCAATCAAACAGCATATATCCTGAAAAAAAAAGAAAAACCAAGGCCGGGGCCAAAAGGAGCTGGGCCTTAAAACCATTTAATGCCTGAAAACGCAAATTATAGCCAGAAAAATTCTATTTTTTTTGGAGCTGAAATGTTTATTTCACTTTCTACTGAAATCCTAAAAAATCTAAATTTCCATAAAATTTAACATACACTGTAATTGATTTTTGTAAACTGAACAGTATTTTACCATAATACCAACAGTTATCTATGTGGGAAAATAAACTGTTTCTGTAAAATAAACAGTGTTTAACCATAATATCGACAGCTATACTGTAAAATGTTGGCACAGTAAATTACTGAAGAGAAAATTCCATTTGGCCAAGGGAAACTGACCAACAGAAGGAAAGATTTCTTTCAGTAAAAGTTTGACAGTTTTTTTTTTGACAATAAAAAAATAATGTATGTGATTTTTTTTTTAACAAAATGATATCTTGTTAATAAATGATCAATAAAATAGTTAAAGATATAGTAATTTAAACTAAAATACAGCAAGTTCACTGTAATTTAAAATTCATTAAAAATCTGTTGAATAAAATACAGTGATGATACTGTAAATGAAAAAGAAGTAAAGATGCGGACAGTAAAGATAGCTTAAACAAAATGTTTTAAATTAAAACAGAGTCATGCTACTGTAAAGACATTTACAGTAACTCACTGGCATGTTGCTGCCAGTGAGTTACTGTAAAATTTACAACATTTTTACAGAGTATATATTTTTGTATCTCATTTGAGACATTAGGTGTTTTTGGCAACTGATAATCCACTTGAGGACATTTTATCATTTATCTGATTGTTTTCAGATTTTTTTTAGTAATTTGTTGATCATATTGATTCGATAGAGGTATTGTAAAAGTATGTATCAAATATGATACACGCATTATAGAGTTAATTTATTTTATTTATCTGTTACTTTTCACAATGTGTATAAATGCAACACAAACATGACTTTCTATACATTCACGATATTATTTAGTAAACCGCCTCTTTTGGTTGTTTTTAAATTTATTCTTTATTCTGTTTTAGTTTCCTCTTTTTTTACTGTTGCTGTCCTTGTTATTCCATGTGCGCCCTCATATCACTGTTGTCAGGTAGTTAATTCACTTTGCACTTCTGCCCTTAGTTATGATAATACGAAAATAAATCCAGGACAAATTTAGGATAAGTTTAATTGATAATCAATCTCTTTTTTATGACTTGAGTGTGCACTGATCTTCTCTTAGTAAACACGCAGTTTTGTATCTCCAGTTCATATCAGGCCGTGAACTTAAAGATTTCTGGTTAAAATACCAAATAAACCAGGCTCCGCTGCGTGTGGGCCGACAGAACAACAGCAGGATGTTTTCAACAGGCTGTTTGGTTTAACAGTGTAATTACGTTATAATTTACAATGTGATTATGTATAAGTGCTCAGAGCTGTAAGCTTTAAATCCTGCTGTCTTGTAAATGAGGGGTTTACTGTCCAGGAAACATTCAGATGAGTCCTTAGACTGTCCAGAAGGAGGCGCTCTTACTCTAAATATTTAAAGTCACAGCTCACAGCACCCTCCATCACCTTCATCTCCAGAGTTTTTATACAGGGCTGCTGCATTTATGAACACTTAGAGGTCAGTTTAGGATTAGCAAAAGACGAGTTTGTAGGATTTCTTGGGCATGTATGTTTTATTTTTATGTTTTTTATATGTTTTTTTTAGTCAAACATTGTTTAGGGTTGGTTCTCCTTCATTATAGCTTCCTACATGTCTAACTAACACCTTTTATTGTTGTTTTTTATGTTTTTGGAGCTTCTTGTTGTTCTGATTTTGATTTACTTCTTAACAAACACATTTTTAACTTTATTCTATACTCAAGTCAAACTTATTCGATGCACTTCGCCACTCCCTCTGAGTTTTTCTGTTCATCTTGACTCTGAAACTCCAAAATCCCAAATGTGATCGGAGCAGAGGGCAGCGTTTTCCCTCTTTATTCTGGATTTGGGCTGACAGCGGTGGTTTGTTGGCCTGGAGCTGCTGTCAGACGAGTGTAAGGATGGAAGGAATGCAGATGTTGTGTTTGTGCACTGATAGTGAAGGGTTTGGACGAGAGCCTTGAGTCACTGCGAGGGTAAAACAAAAAAGATTCAACCACTGAGAGAAATGAGGGGATGTCAGAGATGGACATTTGGCCCTTTGGGTGGAACAGTTTAAGTCTGACGGACATGGTCAAAGGTTTTGTTGATAAGTCATCGTTTCGGGCAGAGCTGTTTTTAGGTTGTATGTCAATCTGAACATCCATCAATATTATAAATGCCACACCTCTTTAAATGTTGAGGGATTTTCTTCAAACATGGCACAAGCATTAACTCTGAATCAAGGATTAACTTGCTTGATTTTCAAGGTTAAAGGTCAAGTTCATGGGCCTTATGATTATCACTTTCTTATGAGAGCAATATCTAAAAGAATAGGAATTTCCATCAAGTTTTGCAAAGATCATTCTGAGTAAAAAGCAGTTCAATGTCCTCTGTAATGAAGGATAAAGGGTTTATATTTTTGATGTCATAGGTCAAAGATCAAGGTCATCTTTAACAGTTGTTGTGTACTATATCACATGACCTCATTCAAGGATTTTTCTCAAACAACCCAAAAATGTCCACTCTGATTCAAGAATGAAATGATGAAATTTGGAGGTCACAAGTAATCAGTCAAGGTCAGTGAGCCTCGTGTTTATTACCTGCTTGTAAGCACAATATCTTAAGAGCACTTTGGTGGATTTATTTCCAATTTTTCATGAATGTCCACTCCAATCAAATCATAAACTGGCTTGATTTTCAAGGTTAAAGGTCAATGTCATGGGCCTTATGATGATCATTTTCTTATGAGAGCAAAAATTAAAAAACTGGAATTGCCATCAAGTTTTGTACTGATGTTTTCTCTAAGTGAAGGATAAAAAGTTTTGATTTTTAAGGTCATCGGTACATTTTCAAGTTCACAAAGCCTCGTGCAACACTTTAGAAACCCCTTGACTGAATTCTGCCAAACTTTGCTTAAATGTCCACTGTAATGAAGGATAAAGGCTTCAGATTTTGGATGTTATAGGTCATAGATCAAGGTCATTGGCCTTTTATTTAACACTTGCATGTTTACACAATATCACATCACCACATTAGGACATTTTCCTCTATCTTTTCACAAATATTAACTCCAAATGACCGATGAAGTGGATTGATTTTTGAGGTTGTAGCTTAAAAATCAAGGTCACTGTGCCTTTTCGTGAATGCAACATCTCGACATTGCTGTGAAAAGTTTTCGCTAATTATTTTAACATGTCTCTGCTAAAATTAAGACTGAACTGTTTAAAATGTTAAGGTCATTGGTCTGATTTCAAGGTCACAAAGCCTCATGGTTGTCTTTTGCTTGTGAACCCAATTTCTCAAAAAGTCTTTGAGGGATTTTTGTCAAACTTTGCCACCATGAACGAAAGATGAAATGGATTGATTTCTAAAGTTGCAACTCAAAAATTAAGGTCGTTGCTTCTGGAACTTACTGTTCATGCTTTCAAAAGCTTAAAATTTGGCCTTCATTTTACAAAAATGTTGAACTAAAATGCACACCCTTTTTAATCCCTGATTTTCAGAGTTTCATCACATCTGCAGGTGTAATCCTGCATTGTTAATGTCCTGACTGTTGTTACTGTGGCAGCATGTAGCAGCTTGTCCGCCTGTCAGGAAAACTCTTTCACCTAAAAAGTGAATCTGACAGCAATTAAGCACTCGTTAATCTTACTTATATAGTTCATAAATATAAAAGTTTTGTCATTAATCTCTACAAACAGAGCCGATCTAAAGTGTGTATTATATATAACTCGCAGGAGCTTAGACTGAATCCATCTCCAGCTATGCCTGAAACAGCAGAGCAACAAAAACTTTATTTAAACACAGAAAAATAAAAGAGAGTCGGACCGATCAGTGGGCATCCGCCAGTGCATGAGCCTTAACTCCAGCCTCTAAAAGAAAACAGACTCAAATGTATATAATCAGGAACATCTAAATGAAGATGACTCTCGCTTTCATGTGAATTTCTCTGTCTCATCAGATTTGTTGATAATCTCGCTGTGTCATCATATTGACTGGAACTGCTGTGACAACATGTAGCAGCATGTTGGAGTGACAGGGCGGCTTTGTACATTAAACTGCATCCAAAATAAAGGAGGTAAAATAAGTGGGTGAGTTTTTTCAATTGGGACAAATGTCATACAACGGCAAAGAGTTTATCAGAAGAAAAAGGCAAAAAATTAAGATTAAACGCAAGCACTGTATATGCATGAATAGACAAGTGTTTGACAGAAAGGAGCCACAAAAGAACAAACAGATCAACTGAATTCTTCTACTTAAAACACTTTTAAAGAAAAATACAGTTTATATTCTAAGTGCATGAAGCCCAGATGCCTTGTTCTTGGGGCATGCAGCATTTATTTCTGGGTTATTAGGGCTATTTTTACTGCATATATTTTTTTTACAGTTTGTATGCCTTTAAAAAGACAACATTTGGCTTTTTTGATTTGCTGTTTCTTGTTTATCAAATGCACCTGCAGGAACGTCGTCTACTTTTTGGCCTGGATTTGGACAGAAAGCTCTCTTGATGGAAAGCAAGAAGGACAGGGACTCAACTTTCATCCAAGTAGGAGTTCAACAACTTCTTAAAAAGCTCATATTATGCTGTTTAAGATCTTAAGTTCTTCTGTGCACGAGACAAAAAGTCTGCAGCATCAGGATTTTCCCCTCTCCCCCTCTTCATTCCCCCTCCCTCCTCGAGTAGACCTACCAGTGTGATGTCACACCATTACTTCATCAGCAGTTTAAGCCCATTGGTTTAGGATTGCGACCCAGGGCAAAGCATCAATTGTAGAATAGATACAGAGTTGTTGACAACATGCCAATGAGCAGCCTACTGGTCAACCAATCAGATCAGACTGAGGGGGGCTAAAGTGACAAGATCTTCAGCAGGTTGTCTCAGACATGGTGGGAATACAACTGGATCAGGGGACTCAGATTGTGAAAACTAGATTTTTTTTAAACATTACAGATTGTGAACACATGCTAGAGGACATCGAATTTTTTATATGAACCAGAGTAAATAAAAATAACAGTATTGATAGTAATAGTGCCTTTTTTGTATCTTTTAATATAAAGTTAAGCAAAAATATGGGCTCTTTTCTGCAGAAATGCAATAACTTCTTAGTTATCTCCTCTATAAAACCTCTTAGGCAGTAACTTTTAACATCTTCTTAGAGGATTTTGCATTTTGTAATAAAACAGTGAAGAGTAGAAATCTGTCCAATTGTGCTGTGGCTAAATTTAAAGATGCCATTCCTGCTGCCTTAGATTCAGCACATTGGCCAACTGATAACTGTGATATTAATTATAGCCCCTCTCAGCTGGATCAGCTTGTCGATAGTGCTGCCAGTCTACTAAGATCCACTTTGGACTCCCACTGAGACAAAAAAACTATTAAACGTCAGAGGAAGCTCCTTGGTTTAGTTTTGAAACTCGTGCAGTTTATAAAGGGAGCAGTTTATATGTCTACATGCATATACTGTATGTGTATCCATAAAATGAAGAGTTTGTCTTAAGCCTGCTCTATTGTAAAGTGTCTTGAGAAAACACTTGTTATGAATATAAATACAAATATAGATTGATTGATTGATTGACTGATTGAGGCAGACACAGTGGCCATCAGTGTGCACACCCTTACGCATTTTGGCAATAAGAGTTAAGAATTTAAGGGCTTAAACACACCAAACTGTAATTTTACACTCTTTTAGGAAATGCAGAGTTTATTGGACTTCTAACAGTGCTGCTCCCACAAATATTTAATGTTTGTTCGTCTAATTAATTAAAAAACACAACATTAGGAGCCTGAGGAGGAGCCAGGTCAGGCTGAAGAGTTGTGCTTTTTAATGGTTTAGACAAAAAGACATTTACTATTCCTGGAAGCAACAGTCTTTTTGCCTCACGTCCAAGGATTTTTCATGGCTCAAAACCTGATTATTTGATGTGTGTGTTTGCTGATAGTTTTTATGAAGCTTACTGAAAACCCTCTGCTGATTTAACATTTAACTGCTTTACTCAGTGGCTAAGCCACTGCCCAAAAAGAGACGAAAAGAAACCACTGATCTGTCTTTAAACTCATCGAGGAGGTCATTTATGAGGAGAGAAGTCCAACATGTGTCAGAGCTGCTGCTGCTGCTTTAAAGAACCGCCGTAAATTACCTCCTGACACCTGAAGCAAGTGTCTCCGTCACATGCTGTAGCCCCCCCCTCCCCTCTCTGGTGGGACCGAGGGCCCTCACAGCAGCAGCTGGTCCCAGGAGGCCCTCGGTTCACGACCCCTGGGTGCCCTGCTGTGTATTTAGAGATCAGACCGAGGGCCTCATGTTTTTCCAGCATGGGCCCCGCCATAATCCCTCAACACCGTCTGAGCGAGAGACGCACATGTGCAAACCGATGACGCAGAAGTGTCAAATTTAATATTTTTATTTTTATATAAATAAACCAAATTCACACTTTGTTGACTCAGCAGGGGGAGGAGCTGTGACAGAGCTGTGTGAAGCTTTTGTAACATACTACAGTCCAATAAGACCAAGAAGACAAAACAAGTGACCCTGAGTCATGAGCTTTACCATCATGCAACAGTGCAACAACCAACCTGCTGTAGTGGACCGGGGCCTGTGCAGTTTGAGGAGTGATCGGTAAAATGTTGGTTCATTAAATAATTCAGCACTGATCATTTTACCATTAGGCAAAGGTACCGTTACCTGAGACCTCATGCTCTATTAGACCTGAAAACAAAGTCAGATGATCAGGTTCAATCAGTTGCCACATCAGACCCCCCCCACATCTTGCTATATGGCCCTTGGAGCATTATCAAATTCAGGAAAATACCCAGGGCAAATATGTTGTGGTTTTACAGGTGTCTTTCTGCTGTTAAATCCCTAAAACTACTGACCACCTTAAAAACTTGGTGATTGAAACAGTTTCATCATACATGTTTCAGCTGTTTGACAGAAATCCACTTGTGATCCCATATGTAAACAGAAAAACAAACAATAAACTCTGGAGCCAAACGTAAAGCTGGAAAACATGACAGCGCATAACAGAAGAAGCCAGAGTATGCGCATTTTGTATAATGACAATAAAGGGTATTCTTCTCTATTCTATTTCAAGGGCGTGTCGAAGAAATTAAACTTGATCAGGCTGAGCATCTAAACTTTTTGGTGGTGATGCTGAATCCTTTAACATTAGCTTTTTACTTTTCCCACCAAAAATCTAAAAGTAGGGATCACTTGTGCAGATTTTCTTGATGAACAAAGAGCTTGATTCCGGCAATATAGTCCAAAAACTCCTGATCAGCAAAATACCAACAGCTTTATCTGCAAACGAGTGAGCTCACACTGGATTAAGCATGCATGATAGAGACTTTACATAAATATTTTTGCTATCAGCATAAACTCGACTACAGAGCCAGTTAGAGGGAGGGGACACATCTTTTTACTCTCTCATGACCACCCTGAAGGACACTAAACCTGAAGCATGTCAGGGTCCAAACTGCAGGATCAGTGTATATCCACACACACAGAAACACTCTCTTCCCTCTGTGCCAACTGCTGCAGCCACCTTCAGCTGCGACTCCAGCACATACCTCGGCCGAGTCCCTCTGGACAAGTTCAACGCTGACAGAAACATTCCTGCAGAGGCATGTGCCATCAAACACCCACCTGGTCCCTCTGTCGGCGTCCACATGTTTTTGTTCCTGCTGTCACATGACCCCCGACACCCCGCAGGGACAACAGGGACAACAGAGACGCGAGCGGACAGATTTAGAGACTGAATCATCTGTTTGAGTTTATTATGTGGTCAGAACTGGGCCTGTTCCTCGGGTTTTTACATCTAAAGTCTGGAGCTGTATTTTTGTTGGACTTTGAGTGTTTGCTGTGGAAATGAACACGATGGCTGATGAGAGCTGGTACCAGGTTTTCATTCTGCTCCCCAGAAAATTTATACAAGACTTCCAGTGAAATAAAATGTGAAAAAGAAAGAATGAAACTCCTGCAGACTGGCACACATGGCTCCAAAACTAAAGCCGAGTGAGAAATTCAAGACCTGATGGTTGATTTTTACAGTTTGACTCAAAGGTGTTGCTTGGTTTTGGGAATATTTTACTGTTGGAGGAGGAAATGAATGAATGAGAGAGCGAAGGATGCAAAACCCAAGAAGCTGTGCCTTTGTGGAAATGTCAAAGATTCAACAAGGTGCTGGAACATTCCTCCAAGATTTTGGCCTATAACTCCATGATAGCATCACACAGTTGCTGCACATCCATGATGCTCCTGCTCCAACCACATCCCAAAGCTGCTCTACTGGATTGAGATCTGGTGACTGTGGAAGAAACCAGTCTGAGATGATCAGAGCTCGCAGGAAGTCTCCATCAGAAGATGGTCCACTGTGGTCATAAAGGGATGGACATGGTCAGCAATAATACTCAGGTAGGTTGTGGGGTTTAAACCATGCTCAGGTGGGCCTAAGGGGCCAAAAGTGAGGCAAAAAAACCACCACCAGCACCCCGAAGCATTGATACAAGGCAGGATGGATCATGCTTTCATGAAATTCACTCCAAATTCTGACCAAACCATCTGAATGTGGAGCAGAAATCCAGACTCATCAGACCAGGAGACATTTTTACAACCTTCTGTGGTGTGACTTGCAGCTTCAGTTTCCTGTTATTAGCTGACAGGAGTGGCACCTGGTGTGGCCTTCTGCTGCGGTAGACCATCTGCTTCAAGACTGGACATGTTGTGCAATCAGAAATGGCCTTCTGCACAATTTACTGTCACCTGCCTAACCACTCCATTCTCCTCTGACCTCTGGCATCAACAAGACATTTCACCCAGAGCACTGTTGCTCACTGGATATTTTCTCTTTCTCGGACCAGCCCGTCTAGCACCTACATCAACACCACATTCAGAGTCTCTTAAATTCCCTTTCCTCTCCATCCTGATGCTCGGTTTGAACTTCACCAGGCCGCCTTGACCATGTTTACATGCCCAAAGGCACTGAGTTGCTGCCATGTGATTGGCTGACTAGCTATTTTTGAGTTAAACAAGCAGTTGAATTGGTGTACCTTGTAAAGTGGCTGGTAAGTGTTCATGAGAGAATCTTTTCTATGATAGTAACAAACACAGAGAAAGAGGACATTGTCCAGGACAGGATGTTTCTTAAAGTATGACGGGGTTGGTGTTGGGATTTCAGGCCATCATATTTATATATTATATTATCATATTTTACTTATTTTCAAGTCTCAAGTAATTTATTTCAAACCAGACAGACAAGACAACTACAAGCCAACAACATAACAAAGATATTACAACAAAAGACAAAACAAGAAAACTACCTTGAAAGATAGAAGGACAGCAATACTCTAGGTCGGTGTTAATTTTAGTTTTTGTCAACAAACTTTTTTCCATGATGAAAACTAGACAGTAACTAATAAAAACAAACGCACATGGACAAAAACTCAAACTAAATTCACTGGCATTTTCATTAACAAATAAAAACTAGACTACAGTGTCTGACAGAGACTTAATCCAATCAGACCTAATTTGGTCATGTAGAAAGTAGGGACAAGTTAGGAATATATCCAATCCCAGCTGCTTTGGTTGTGTGGAAAGGTTGGATGAGTTAAGAGGGACATCCAATCACAGCTGCCTTACACAAAAGTTCAATTTGTTTCTGCTCATTTATACATTCAGACTTTACTAGCATTCAGTAAAGGGTTATTAGATGTTTCATTTTATCCAAGTGTAAAACATGACTTCAGAAATTCAAGGAAACATAAAAAATGCCTTACACTTTACACTTCATATTTTAGTCGGCTAAATTTACAGTAAATTTCATCAACTAAAACTAGACTAAAATTAAAACAGTTTAGAGACTAAATAATGACAAAAACCAAAAGACATCTGAGGCAAAAGACTATGACTAAAATTAAATTAAAAAGTGCTGTCAAAATTAACATTGCTCTAGTTTTGGATGTCAAAGCCAAATATTATTTGTGCCTCTACCTGTCTTAACTTGACTGTCCTGCTTTCGTCTTCTTCAGTCATATCAAGTTTTTCAGCTTGAATAAATGTGAACACTGATTTTTTTCTGTATTCACACTTGGGAGATTCTCCGGCAGACTTTATTGTCATCAGCTTTTATTCTTTTGAACGTGGCTTCAGCAAAATCATCTCTGACAGAGGAAAAGCAAACTCTAAATAGCATCATGACTGTAGCCACAGGTGGAGGGAGCTGTGCGTGTTAGACGTGTGGTTAGTGTGTGTCACAGTGACGAGGATCACTCATGGGTGTTCAGACTGACTGACCTGAAGCTGCTTCCTTCTCTGTTTCCCCTGGATGACTGTCCAGTGATGGGGAATCTAGGTCACCTGCCCGCTGCCCTGCCAGAAACAAAAACCTGGATGTGAGCATGAACACACTAACGTCACCACTCAGTTACAAACACTTCATGAAGCAGGACTCATGAAGGCTCGGGGAATTTTGGGAGACTGATGAGTCTTAACCTAAGAGAATTTTGTTAGAGGAAACAGACACAAAGAAAGACACTATGCAACTTTAAAACACGCAGAAGGCTTATACCGTTATTTCTCGATTATTGCACGCCCTCATTAAAACACGCACCCCTTTTTTTCATGCTTTTTTCCAGGAAAAATGCTGTATTCAAATAAAACACGCACCCACATTTTGTCCAAACCTTACTCTCTCAGACAACTCAAAACGTACCTTTTTTCAAAGTTTTACTCAATGAAATGTCAGTATTTACATGATGTCTCTCTCGACCAGATGCAGAAACACCTGCTCAGTCCGACCAATCAGGGAGCAGATGTCTTCAACCAGTCACAGCGCAGCTTTTTCTGTCCCCTTGCTCACAAGATGGTAGCGTCCTGTGTTTGCACGTGAGTGGTACCGTAACACTTGAGAATTACATGGTCATTACACAAAGGTAAACTAATTAAGACCCAAAATAACAGTCAGTTTAATAAGAATTACGCAAGTTTGGTGGGAATGTTTTGCAGAGAGAGAGAATATTTTGGCTTTTTGTATCAGACGTGCTGTAATCGTGCTTGTGCTTGTGTATAATACGCACCCAAAAATTAGACCTTATCTAAGAGCAAAAAAAAGCGTGTTATAAATGAGAAATTACGGTAAAACGAATGATCATATCGATAGGAGCCACAGAAAAGGAACAGAAACCAGGTTTTAAAACGTCCTGTCACTTTGTGCCCCCTCTCATGTTAGCTGTTGGACACTCCATAAGAAAACACCTGAAAAATGTTCCTTTTGTTGCCAACCCTTACTTACGTTGAAGGCTGTATGAATAATTCAACCACATTGCAGGTGTTTGAGAAATTTGATTTAGTGTGATTTCATTTAGACTAACATGCTGATGTGATTAAAAGGGGTCATATTTCCCTTAAATTAGGTTCA
Organism: Cetoscarus ocellatus; assembly: GCA_037902135.1. NCBI lineage: Eukaryota > Metazoa > Chordata > Actinopteri > Labriformes > Labridae > Cetoscarus > Cetoscarus ocellatus. The sequence goes on from JBAMNC010001172.1 coordinate 101,648, forward strand.
AAATTCAGTTTTGTTGTCTGGAGTACTCCTGATCCAGCTGTATTCTCACTCTGTCAGTGATGCTCTATTAGAGCTCCCTTCCCCAGGTGGGCTAGTTCGCTCTGATTGGTTTACAGGTCAACACAGGGGAAATAGTATGGTGCAAGGATGAAGTATTTTTGTGGGCCAACCAGAGTTAATTTTGTCAACTATTTATTTTCATCAACAACCTTTTATTCCCCTGACAAAAACTAGACTATAACTAAAAAAGAACCAAGTGTACATTGACAAAAACTAAAACTAAATTAACTGACATTTTAATCAACAAATAAAAACTAGTCTTAAATGTTTGACAGAGACTTAATCCAATCAGACCTAATTTGGTCATGTAGAAAGTAGGGACAAGTTAGGAATCACAGCTACTTTAGTTGTGTGGAAAGGTTGGATGAGTTTAGAGGGACATCCAATCACAGCTGCCTTAGCTTCATGGTGGTGGGATCCAAGTGTAAAACATGACTTCAGAAATTCAAGGAAACATAAAAAATGCCTTACACTTTACACGTCATGTTTTAGTCGACTAAATTTACAGTAGATTTCGTCAACTAAAATGTTGTGAAATTTCATCAACTAAAACTAGACTAAAATTAAAACAATTCAGATGACTAAATTATGTCGAAATCAAAAAGATATTTTAGGCAAAAGGCTAAAACTAAATAAAAAAGTGCTGTCAAAATTAACACTGAGGCCAACCAGGAAGATTGCATTGCACGAGAAGTTAAAGCAGACTGTTAAAGCTGAAAAACTTTATTTATTTATGCTTTTCACACTTCCCCAAACCAAACAAGTAAACCAGATTTGATTTGATCCTGACCAGAAACATCAGGTTTGAAGGGAACCCAGCCGACTTTGAATTATTCATGTTTTCTCCCCGAGCTTGCTGCCTGAGCATTTCTTCCTGCTCTCTGCAGACTGTGTTCCCTCTGCAGCACATTCCTGCTGCATATTTGTTTCACTCTTTCGTAAGCTTTGAAAACTTGCATTGTTTCTGAAATTGCAGGAAATCCTTTCAGCAGCTCGTTTTTCCTTCTCAGACTTCTCCAGAAAAGCCTAAAACTGGTCTGTGAGCATCCCCGCCCACCACTGTGACACAGCTCGCTCTGAGTTACAGTAACAAAGGGCGTTCAGGTTCAGACACGCCCGTCATGTTAGCATCATGGCTTAACATTGTTTACTCTGCAGGAACATTAACAACGGCCTCCAGCTGGAAACAAACAGATTTATGATCCGTGTTGACACATTATTGACTCTTGGCCTAAAAGATGAATGGTTTTTTTTTGTGCGTGGGAAAAATTGGTGAAGTCGACTCCAGAAATGACCAAAAATATTCTAGTTATGATGAGCATGGTTCACAAAGGCTCCAATTCCAAAATCATACTCTCATCCAAGTGAGTGACGAGCCAAGAAAAACAAGAATGAAGGGGGAGAGAGTTTATCAGCCATGTTTTTGACAACATCTGGCATTGATATGGAGTTTGTAAGGATGATATCTTTATTGCTTTTGGCTTGTATGACAGATTTACACCAAGAGGGTTTGAGGATACGAGGGTGACATGTAATGACAGGAGAGATAAGCTGCGGGGAAACCGTGATTCTGACTATCACACAAACTAATTAGTAATTATTGGACAGACTCTGCAGAGAGTGGCGTCTTGCAGGGATACACAGGTATATAAAGTATGATTGATTGTTTCTTGTCATCATAAGAAAAACTAACCCATAAATTCCCTCTAAAGCACATTAATCAGTAACAAGCTGCATTTTCTCCCCTCAAATGTCAAAAGAATGTAACTGCTAAATACATGTCGGTTGGTTGGGTAATATTATCAAGGGACCAGAGGCAGATTTGCTTTCAAAGTGACACATCTTCATTATTAGTTGAAAATTCACATAAATTTGATAATGTTATTCTGTTTACGGCTGTGGTAGTCACATGACATGATGCTAGGGGCCTTTTTTTGCTCAGTGTAGTACATGATACACTGCAAAAGAAATGGTTGTTGAAACAGCAAAATGTAGTAAAATAATTAAAATAATTCTCCCTTTAGATTAGGGGGTGGGACATGCATCCACCTACCCGCTGTGGTTCACTGGTGAATTTGAAATTTCACAAAAATGTAAAAACATGTAGAAAATGTGACAAAATCTACCATGACAACACTGAAATTTTTTTCTAACTACCTTTTTTGCATTATTAAATGAAAACATACATGAAAAAGTTAAGTAAAATATAATTTGATATGTTTGATTTCTATGTTAAGCTCATTTAAACTAAGTTTTGCTAACTGCATTCCTGTTTGGACTTATAAATGTTGGTGCTAGTCTTATTGTAACAGGTCTTTATCTGTTCCTTTTTGTTAAATATGAGCAACAGTCATTGCATAGTTAACAAAATCCTGCAAATTGCTGCAATCTGGCCTTCTGACAATGAGGTTCAAATGAATGTGGACCTAAGTTTTCCATCCCATCTTAAGATCACCTGTTTAGAAGGGATCACCTTGTCGTCTTCTTTTTATTAATCAACATACCTTTAAAAAATATTGTTTAATCCTATCTGTTGTGTGAAAATATATCAGTATATCTGCAAAACTCAGCTGCCAAAGCATGTGCCCCCTAGTTAAGTCAATCCAGACTTTAACCAGACGTGCAGCCTCATGTGGCACAGCACTGAATGTAACTGGTAAATACTGTCACTGCCTTTGTTGGTTGGTTGGGAAATGAAATCAAGGGACCAGAGGCAGAGAGTGGGGGGTCCGTACTTTGCATTTCTGTGGTGAATGTAATGATGCAAGAAGAGCTGGTGGTGCTAATTTCAATCAGCTCGACTCTTTCATCACAAAATCAAAGATCCTTACTGTGGTAAGAACAGAAACATCAGCACTCTCAATAAAACCTACAGCTTTCAATAAAGAAGATCAAGCAGCAGCAAAAAAATGAGTTTAATTCACATAAATTGTAAAAATATTTGACAAAGTCTGGGCAATTTGGTATCCGAAAGGGGGTTTGAGCCCAATGTTGACGTCCTGTCCAAACCAGCTGTTTATCAACCAAGACAAAGACGTGAAGCTGACGTGGGACTTGACCACCAAATTTCACATAACCCACATCTGTAGCGTCCTATCATGCAACGATTTTGGCCTGTTTGACAGCATGTCCCACGCCTAATGGGTCCATTTCTGGAGTGGAGTGAAGGGCAGGATGCAGCAGCATACACACATCAGGTTTTTATAGTTAATACACTCTTTGTTTGCTTCCTGGTTCGGCTTAATGCTAATAAAGTGAAGGAATAAACAACAACATTCTATACAAGGTTTTTTATTACCTCTGCCAAGGAGGTTATGTTTTTGGGAGGGTTTGTTTGTCTGTCTGTTTGTTAGTAAGTTAGCAACATTACTCACAAAGTTATGGACAGATATTGATGAAATTTTCAGGGAATGTCCGGATTGGGATAAGAAACAAATGATTAGATTTTGGAAGCGATCCGGATCTCCGTCTGGATCCAGGAATTTTTTAAAGGATTCTTTAACATTGGGTGATAGGGCCATTTTCGGCATTTGTGCACATAACTCCACCAAAAATGGTCAGGGCACTTGGGAAAAAAAATACAGGATAAGTTTCTGACATGTTCTACAAGATAACAAAAACTGATCCAGATAATGGAATAATTCCGGATACTATGATCCAGAATATGAAAAAATAGGGGACCTTTGGGATTTTCATCATAGGAAGAGAAACAAATGAAGCTATAAACACACAACAAACACCATTAAGCCAAGAAACTGTGGAATCTGGAATATGCCAACAGATTTGAGGTATCTTCAAAAGTTGTGGAACTAGATCCAGAAGAAAACCGCCATTACGGAAAATGCTATTTTCGTGAATAACTGCTAAACTAATGTTGATATCCTTATGAATTCAGTTGCCAATGGTATGTTTTCATGGTCAAGGAATCTAAAAATTTAGTCAAAATAAATGTGGGACTAATATTTATGGTGCAAATGACAAATGGGGGGAACTGTGGTGCTTGGCGGAGGTCTGCACTCTCTGAGTGCTTTCTAGTTTTATACTTTACCAGTTTATTTTGTGCCTATCTGTTAGGAACATGAGGAAAGATTGTTCTTCTTCTTTTCTTGGGTTTTCTATTTAGTTCTCTGAGTAACTTTTTACTGTTTTTTATTTTAGAAGTAAAGAGTGGGTCAAGCTGTGTTGGGATAATGGTCTTTTCTGACAGACTTGAATGCATCATGCCCGAGGTTCACCAGGAGTGGGCATCACTGCCACATTTTTAGAAAACACAACCTTCTCACCTTTGAAAATTGTATGAGTTTTAGTACTGTTAAGCGTTCAGTACGTGAACAGTTTCTCCGTGTTCTTTCTTAACTTAGACTTTCACTCATGTGTCTGCTCTGACCTTTTAATCCCTTCAGATGGAGGATTTGGTTTTACTCCTCCTTCACACACGTGTTCACCGCACAATGAAGACATTGAACCGAGGGATGGTCCCGCTGAACTCCTGCTTCTCATAAATCTCTGTGGATCAGAGACGCACATGAGGAGTCGAACACTGAGGAAAGTTTGACCTCACAACTCTGGAGGTTTGAGCCTCGAAAAAAAGTCTTGGTGTTAACAGTGTAAGCAAATGTTGACAAAGGAAGATGTCGAAGAAGAGATAAATCATCTGCAAGGAGACGATGTGTGAAGCTGTGCAGGAGAGAGGGGCCAAAAATCACATCTTGGTCTTTGACAATCTAAACACGAGGGCAACTTAGCACTTTTCTGCTGTGTAGAAAAATTATGTCTGTGACAATACCAGAATTACAAACTTGAATATACGTCGGAATTTTTTTTTAATCAACTACTGCAGACAAACTCCCAAACATATCTAAATTGTACAAAAGCTTCAGCAACCTCTCCCTATTTTGAGAAACCTTAAATCTTCCAGGTTGAAATATCATTCATTTCAAGTGCTACATCTTCATAATGAGTTGAAAAATCACATAAATTTGTGATTATTGTTCCAAAGCTGATCTGTTTTCAGTTGTTGAAGTCACCTGGCATGATGCTTAGGGTCTTTTTTGCTCAGTGTAGTGCATGGCAGACGTGCAGCACTAGTATATGAGTACCTGCAGTGCAAATAAACAGTTGCGTGCTATCAAAATTAAAACTGAATCAATCCAGACTTTAGACGTGCAGCTTCATATAACCCAACAGCCTCAGTACCACGGCCCTCCTGCCTCCTCCACAGAAAAGCTTCAATCACACGGCTCTGAAATCCCTCACATGCTGCAGCAGCTCTGCAGGACCTCTCTCTTCTGTTAAATTCTTTCTTTTGTGCAGCTCCAGCAGGAATGTCTTTCTTTCCGTCTTTACGAGAACAGTCATGTGAAGGGAAGTCAAACAGACCTCAAGTTCAAATAAAGCGAGAGTGTGTGAAGTCTGTGGGCCGATACATCACGTCTGACCACGGATCACGACATGAGGAGATGTTTTCATCCCAGAGGACATCTTGGAGGTTCAGGCTCTGCTCTGCATCACTCTGAAGGACGTGTCGTTAATGGGGAACAAGTTTAATAAGAGGGGTTTGACGGGGGTGGAAGAGTTTAGAGTCTGTCAAAGTGTTTGAGTGTTTTCGGCTTTTGGGACGAGTTACATCACAAACTCCTTCACACTGAGGACAGACGGACTTTAAACATTCAGGATTTAAGGCTCTTGTCTGTTTTAATTTGGATTTCATAACCCAACACACAACACTGAGGCCAACTGATTTATTTTTCTGTATTTATTGCAAAATTTGGAGATATGAGATGAAACATTAGGGCCGTCAGCCTTATTTACGGAGCATGTACACAAAGTGGCATGGTGGTGCAGCAGGTAGTGCCTCACAGCAAGAAGGTTGCTGGTTCCACCCCCAGGTCAGTCAGAGCCTTTCTGTATACTCTTTGTTGTTGTTGGGGGATGATTAATGTCTGGGTTAAAATTAATTAAAATATAACAGAAGGGATAGAAAGCCCCCTTAACATGTTGTTTTGTTAAACTTCTTGGCTATTACTTGTTTGTTTACATCTATTTTACGAATGTAATTTTCTTTTTTTTTTTTACATGTCGTCACTGTCAATTTTACTACCGCCCCTTAAGTTAATCTGACCATTTCCCTGTTTTTCCATCCACCATCTTGTGTCTTTTAATGCATCATTGAAGAATAGAAATAGGGAAAATAACTACAAACAAACAAAACACCAGTGTAGGTTTTGCAGAACAGAGGAGACAATCGTCAGGGCAGTACCCTGTCCCTGGTGAACGCTTCCCTATGATGTTCTGTCTCTTTAACACCACACACAGTCGCAAGGAGAAAAAACATTGAAGAAGATATATATAAAAAAGAGAAGAACAGGGGCAGGAATGGTGGTGAGAAAGCAGGATTGTAAAAATGTTTAAATTCATGTTAAAGACCAAGTAAATAATACACATCTATGATTTCCAAATGTATCTATAATTTATTTATTTATTCCGCTTTCTTTCAACCCTTATTATTACTGTTGTTGTTGTTTTTCATATACTATTACTATTACTATTTTTCTCTTACTTTGTTTTCTCAGACACATTTACTTACTGTGCAGGAACACCACACACATCACATAAACACAGACTTACCCACAATTCCCTACTTGTTTTGTTATTGTAAGTCACCAACGTTAATGTTTCTGTTTGTTTTGTATTGTGTTGTTCAGTAAAGGAAAAAATAAATAAAAAAATATAATAGAAGGGAAAAAATATTGATGAGAATAAACAGGGAAATACAGCTCCAGTCTGTAGCAGGAGAGGCTGTACGGTCACACTCATTGTGACTAAAGGGCTATTTTTGTAACTTGTAATGTCTTTAGTGTCATAATAAAATAAATAAATAAATACATAATACATTGCCTAATTAAAAAAAAAAAAACATAAACACTTAAATGATAATATGATAATAAAGAAAAAATAATAATAAAAAAAGAAGGAAAAAACAAAATAAACACAACCCCCCATTACAAAAGAAATCTGTAGACTTTCATGGGTCAGCTGCACATGAGCTAGAGAAAACTAAAATTAATCAAAAACAAATTAAAAGGTTTTTAAGTGTAGAGAGTAAAAGGTCATGGGGTCAGATTGTATCTCTCCAGCTACCAAAACAACATTCAAGTATGTTTGGATAAAACAGCTCAAGCCTGTACTGACTGAACTGCTACCCAGGATCACCTGAAATCTGGTTTTTGATCCTAAAATCCTTAAATTTCCTCCATTAAAGGTGAAGTAACGCAAAGTGGTTCGGTCACATAAGTATTTTTCACTACTTGGCTCCCTTGTGCACCCCTACGATAAAGCGTCCTGTTTAAATCTCTTTAGGCTCTTTGTGAGCATTTTTCGGTCACAAACGAGTCCTTCTTTGGTGAAGTCTGGAGCTGACCCACTACCCTTCAGGAGTGAACTCCCTGATCACAGTGTTTGTCCTGGAATGACAGGAATCCTCTGCCTAATTGTGTCAAAAGCAGCTCTTATCAGGCCTACAGCATGTATAAGAACAGCCTGTTTGTGGAGGTCAAACCCTCTTTTCTTTACTTCACAATCAGATAATGTATTTTTAGGCCGTACTGTACTTGTTTCATTGTGATGTGTGTACGGTATATTCTCCACATGTGGGCGAGGTGGTGGTGATTATAGGGTGGCACTGCAGCGCTCCCCTGTCATTTCAGCCTCCTCAGCCCGTGCCTTCAATAGGGAGGGTGGGTCTGGGACCTCCCTCCCATGCATGACCACGAGAGAGGGAGTCACCCCCACAACAAAAACCACTCTGAAGGGTCTGTTTGAGACGGGCTGCGCTCACAGGACCCCTCAGGCCTCTGCAGGAATCCACTTTTCTCTAAATACAGAGCAGAGAAGACTCAGCTCTGAGATCCTCCCCGTACTCTTCACTGTGACACAGACAGTTTAACTCCTGTCATTGTCCTGCAGTTGGACTGATGGAGGCTTTCGAGTGATGATTCAGGCCCCGTTTACACGACAACGTTGTCACCAGAAACAGAAATGTTTTTCCTCTGTGTTTTCAAAAGCACTCCACGTTCACACGGATCTGTGAGAATGACTGTAAGATCTGGTAGCGTGCATGCCATGCCAGTAGTTGGCGATGTAGGTTTATGGTGAAACAGCTGTGTTACAGTACGTGTCTGCGCACTAACGCTTTCCAAACTTTTCAGTTTCATTCGCCAAGGATTGAGTCCTTTGTGAATATAACAAACGCTTCTCTGCTGGTCAGAGTATTAACGCAGCAAATCCACATTTTGTTGGAGGAGCGATAACAAACTGAGCACAGTTAGCAGCAGGCATGTTGCTCGATAATTGGCCATAGCTGTTGTTGTTGTTGCTCCTAGGTGCGCGTGCAACCTTTATCTGTAAGAGAACTGCGCATGCGCCAAGCGTCACCATTTTCCCTGAAAATGGGGATCCCTGTTTACACGGAGACGACAACGAAAATGTTTTCAAAACTTTTACCTCTGAACCCCGGTTTCAAAAGTCCGTTGATTCAGGCACTCTGGACCCGTTCTTGTGTAAACAAATGGTGCTAACACAACAAAAACTCTCAATTTTTGACCTTTTTCGTTGTCGCGTAAATGGCCCCTCAGTGACATAAAGGCTGAGACCATCTTTGGGAAGTTTAGAAGCAGAAGAGCCAAAAATCTTTGTTTACTGATGCATATAAAGGCCTGCAAGAGTGAAAATAAGAATTTATGACTGACACAAACCCATGGACGCCTAGATCATAAATATGCCCTCATCACATTTGTCTCTGCTGAAAATAGATTCAATCAATCAATCTTTATTTGTATAGCACCATATTTGTTGAAGGGTCCTCATGTCTATAGGGTTGTAAAGATAGTCAATACAACCATGGATAGAGAGATCAATCTAATATTAACATTAATATCTATAATGAATATAATCTGGAAAGACATGATGCTAATTAAATAAAAAAGAAGAAGAATCAGCTCGGCCTGGTCTATTACTGCAAAATATCAGCCCTTTGTCAGCAGAATCGGGCTGTCTCTTCAGCCTGTCTTATCTACATTTCTCCGACTCTTTCAGTTAAAACTTAAAGAAATCATGTGATATGTCATCTGTTTTGACGACTGCCTACCTGATGATTTGCTGCTTTCCTCACAAACCCAAACTAATCATCTACGTCTCTGTGGTCACATTCATCATCTTATCAAACATAAAGCTCTCAGTCAGAGAAAACATTCCTGCCATGGTGGTTCCCAGACTCCCACAGCTCTTTAAAACAGGACAGGAAACGACAGTAACAACACTTTAAAAACACGCCTCCCACATGGACGTCTGGGAGCTGAATGTGTTAAAGTGGCGAACATGGGAAACCTGCACTGAAGCATTATGGGTACATTTGAGGAAAAAACCTTTGTCTGTGCTTGAGAACTTGGACATCTGCTCACAAATGCAGAGCCAACAGGTTCACGTGGGAAAATGAAAGAAATTAAAAGTGTGTCACACGTGCATGAGGCCAAACATACGGGAGTCGCCTTGCCAACCTCTGCCACAAACCACAGAGCTACATGGCACGCTACCCCTCTCTTGATAATCAGTGTCGTCTGAGTTGATAAATCACAAGCAGAAACTATAATCTGGGTCAAACCCCACTTTCCGCTGCTCGTGCCCTGCAGCGTCTCTAAAGTAGTTCAAAATGGAGATGTGAGGTGAAGCCTGTAAACAAATCTAACCAGAGATAACAAGACTCAATGAGCAGAGAAAAGGAGGGTTTAGGACCAGTGATACAAGAAGATACAAGCAATACTCACTCACAAGACACCATAAAAGTTTGATAACTCAAATAGTGCAATCAGGCAATCATGGCAGCAACTGAGTGCATTAAGGTCAAAAGACACTTTTCAAAAATGTGAGGATACTTTTGACAGAGCTATAACATGAGAACAAGTGTTCAAGTTACTGTATCAAACAACAACAGACACCTTTTCAAGAGCGTAAACCTCCGCCAAGGCTCACATTCTGTAATAATCCAAAACAAAAAGAAAAAGATCATCTCAGACTGGTTTCTTCAACATGACAACAAGTTCACTGTACTCCAGTGGCCTCCACAGTCAGCAGATCTTAATGCAATGGAGCACTTGTGAGATGTGGTAGAGCATCCATGGAGATGTGGACCAACATCTCTGAGGGGTGTTTCATCTCCTTGTTGAATCAAAGACACCAAAAAAGTAAGGAGCTCCGAAGGCAGAAGGAGGTCCAACCTCAGGTCTAAATACTGTTTCAGACTTAAAGAAAGATTGAGGTGCAGTTTATTTACCACTTTTTTTTTTGTTTTAGCTCTTAGCCTGCAGACACCTTGTTGATCTCTTTGACTGAGCCCATAAGGACATGATCCTCATATTTACAGAGCACAGACCAAAGGAGGTTCTCCTGTCCTGTTTCAGGACTTCAGATAAACTCTGACAGAAGACAGAAGAAGTGATAGGTGAGGGGGCAGAGACCCTGTCAGAGCAGAAACATGAGCTGTTTACAGTCGGTGGATTTATCTTATCAGGAATCACAGCCTGTGTTTAATCTCCTGTTAGACATGCAGAGGAAGGTTAGCAGCACAGTGAGGAGCTCTGAAGACCTGCAGGACTATCACCTCTACTGTAATCTGAACATCACATTAGCCTGTTAGCTAAACATTACAGCTCGACTCTTGAAGGGTCAGCTTATCACAAAACTTCACCAGCAGCAGAGCCACAGTGACTATCATGTGGCTAACAGAGCACCAAAGTGCCTGTTAAAGTTGGCTAAGTGAAAATACTAAATCATCACATATACCAAATATCTAACTCAACACAAACCCCTGATTTTGAAAAGACAGAGAGGAGCTTTAAAGGTTTTACAGTGACTTACAAACCCCACGTCCAATGAAGTTGAGACACTGTGTAAAACAAATAAAACATGTCTTTACTGACAGTGGTTTTCTGAAGTGTTCCTGAGCCCACACGATAATACCCTGTACAGAATGATTTTTAATGCAGTGCCACCTGAGGGATCAAAGGTCACAGGCATTCAATGTCACTCTTGGCTTTGTTGCTTAAATGCAGAAATTTCTCTGGACTCCCTCAATCTTTTATGGACTGTAGATGATGAAATCCCTAAATTAGTCCATCGAGAAACTTTGTCTTAAACTGCCGGTCTAATTAGTCATGCACTATCGTGCGTGTGAGAAACTGAGCTTTTCAGGGATGCTGTTTTTATACTCAATCATGACACTGATCTGTTTTCCAAATAACCTGTTAGCAGGTGTTTTTTGAGCAGTCATTAATTTTCGGTCTTTTGTTGCCTTTGTCCCAGCTTTTTTGGATAATGTTTCAGGCATCAAGTTCACAATGAGTCAATATTTGCATAAAAAAAATAATGTTTATCAGTTTGATCATTAAATATCTTGTATTTGCTGTGTATTTATTTGACTATAGGTCGAACAGGATTTTTTATTCTGCTTTTATTCACATTTTACACAATGTCCTAACTTCATTGGAATTGGCGTTTGTAGTGCATTTTGATCTTTTGTAATACTTAATGATGAATCAGTTTGTGGCTCTTGTTCATGGGTGCTATAGATAAACTTTATTTATGTCTTTACATTTAGTTTCAACAGGATTTTAATTCAATATTTGAAGCATTGTTGGTCAGAATCTATAACTTGTAATAAATTTACTTTTTTGTGAAACAAGCTGTGTAAAGATTACAGCTCCTAAATCAATCTGATAATATCCTTTCTAGTCAAACAATGATTATTGTTTTTATTTACACTTAACGCATTGTCCCAACTTCACTGGAATTGGGGTTAATAGTGTTGAAATAAAAACATGAACCTGCACTCTTTTCTTTATGTTGGTCGTGACAAAAGGAAGAAGTGTTTGGGATTTGTTAAGGTTGCCTAAACAGGACACTTTACTTTATTTTTGCTGATTATTTGGCTGAGAATGTCAGAAATGTGTTGGCAGGGGTTTCTACTTTTTGACCCGGTCTAGTTACAGATAAAATTCACTATAAAACAGAATTCTTCTTCATTTTCATTTTCAAAAGGGTCCATAATTAAACGTCAATGTTTGATAGTAACCATTTTTATCTGCGAAAATAACTCAGTAGTTGGAGGTGTGACCCTAGGCCATGACGGCAGGTGCACTGAAGCGGCCGCGTCATCCTTTACATTTTCCTGCATGCGTCCAGCATTAAAAAGTTCGGACACCCCTGATACATGTTCACGTATGACAGAGCAAACAGGCTGTGAAATATCCACTGATGTCATTGTTGCTACTGCAGGACTAATCAGGGCCTGATAACTCAGCCGTCCATACATCAGATGTTAACGGTGAAATGACCCGACTGAGGCTCTGACTGTTTCCAGCTATAGATTTGTGTGACCCCCCTATCAGCCGACCCGACACCCACGGGCCTCTCTGTTTCTGCTTATCTGTCCATAGGAGACGTCTACTGTATGTCCTTACAAGGACAGGGGTGCAGAAATGCAGCGACATCCTCCTGCAGAGGTCCTGGGATAATTTAAGATAAGGGACACATACATTCTTCGGAGCTCAAATATGTAAACGGTTTCATTAAGAAGTTTGTTTTTAATAAGATTTCTGTGGATAGGGAGCCCCTCAAGAGAAATAAAGGGAGCTGTGGTCATTTCTGTAAGCTACTGAACATGGAGCTTTCAGAGGGGCATGTGTGAATGATTAATAACCATCATACACTAAATCGCCAAAAGTATTCACTCACTCATCCAAATCATTGAGTTCAGGTGTTCCAGTCACCTTCATGCGTGGCACTGTGATAGGAGGCCACCTGAGCAAGAAGTCTGTAACTGATTTTTGTAAACTGAACAGCATTTTACCATAATATCTACAGTTATCTATTTACTGTAAAAAATCTATACAGCAAATTACTGTAGTGGTAAAAGAATGTGGGAAAACAACAGATTCTGTAAAATAAACCGTGTTTTACCATAACATGGACAGCTACTGTAAAATGTTTATACAGTAAATTACTGAAAAGGGTAATTTGACCCAGGGAAACTGACCAACAGAAGGCAAAATTTCTTTTAGTAAATGTTTGACAGTTTTTGGTCAAACAGTGTTTGACAGTTCTTGTTAATAAATGATGAATAAAATAGTTTAAGATATAGTAATTTAAACTAAAATACAGCAAGTTCACTGTAATTTAAAATTCATTACAATTTTGTAGAATAAAACACGGTGATGATACTGTAAATGAAAAAGCGGTGAGGATGCTGTTTTTGATAATAAAGTAATAATGCTGTCAACTGAAAGATAGTAAAGAAATCTTAAATAAAAATACAGTAATAATGTTTTTAATTAAAATACAGTCGTGCTACTGTAAAGACATTTACAGTAACTCTGAGTTACTGTAAAATTTACAACAACCTTTTTACAGTGTAGGACACGTAAAATCACAGAGCGGGGTCAGTGGATGCTGAAGGTCATAGTGCACAGAGGTCGCCTACGTTCTGCAGAGTCAGCAGCTACAGACCTCCAACCTTATGACCTGCTCCAGAACAGTGTAGAGAGCTTCATGAATGGGTTTCCATGGCCGAGCAGCTCCTTACATCACCAAGTGTAATGCAAAGTCGATGCAGTGGTGTAAAGCACGCTGCTGGACTCTAGAGCAGAGTAGACGTGTTCTCTGGAGTGACCAATCACACTCCTCTGTCTGACAGTCCGATGGATGAGTCCGGGTTTGGCAGTGTCAAGGACAACGGTACTTTTGTGACTGCATTGTGCAAAGTGTAAAGGGTGGATTATGGTGTGGGGGTGTTTTTCAGGAGTCTGGCTCGGCCCCTTAGTTCCTGAATTAGAGCAGAGACTGTGAGCCGGGCCTTCTCGTCCAACGTCAGTGTCTGACCTCACTAATATGCTTCAGGGAGAATGGCCAAAAACTCCCATAAACACTCCTGAACCTGAGGAAAGCCTTAACAGAGGAGTTGAAGCTGTTAGAGCTGCAAAGGGGCCAACATCATATTAAACCCTCTGGATTAAGAATGGAGGTCACTCAAGGTCGTATCTGTGTGAAGGCAGAGGAGAGAATACTTTTGGCAATATAGTGCGAATGATCAGGGGTTCCCCAGGGCACAGAGCAAAGGCTCCTGACTTTGTTAAACAGACTGACAACTTTAAAGGGGTAGTTCTGTGTTTTTGAATTTGGGTTGTATCAGGTTCTTGACTATAGTCAGCGCTGAAACCCTACGACTGTCGGTCCAGGCTGTAATCATGCATAAGTCGTGTAGTCTGACCTCAGCGTTAGAAATCAGAGAGAAGCAGAAGTTCTCTCTTAATCTCACACCATTAAATGATGGTGTGAAGTGCTCTTAAAATGCAACTGTAAGAGCTGCTAAAGCTAAAAATGGAGGTGGTGTTTCTAAGGTTATGATGAGCATGTTGTGCCACAACAAGACCCAGAATGTTACAACAATGAATTTAGGAATATTGATATCAATGTTTAGTGTGAAAACCTTCTCTGTACTGTCCCTTTAAGAGAAACAGTTCAGGAGAAAGTAAACAGAAAGTAAAAGACAGCAGAGACCCTCTTGTTCCTTCTCTTTTGTGCTGATGAGTACGTATTTCCCTCAGATTCGGCCCTCAGCCTATCTAAACACCCCCGCCTGTGCCTTTAACTGACCCCACAGACCCTCCATTAACCCCCCCCCGACTTCACACAAGGCCACAGCTGCATCCAAAACTCGAGGAAGAGAGCGAGCAAAGGCTAGAGGTGGGGATCGCCAGCTGAGGAGGACCTTTTTTAGATACTTGGGAGGACCTCTGCGTCCACTTGTTTCAGGCTGAAAAAATGACTCCAGTCTCAGAGAGCCGAGTCTCCACGCCGTCACCCTGCTGGCCTTTTTTCTTAGAGGGAGGGGCGAGGACACGAGGGCTGATGGAGTTAATATCTGCAGCTGGGAGGTCGGCTTTCCTCTGGGACAATGTGAGGATATGAGTGTTTGATGACAGCAGACGATAAGAGGCTCAGAGGCAGGGCGGGTACAAGGGCACAATGTCTTTGAGTCCGTCTGCAGTCTGATGCCAAGGCCTCGCTGTTTTGACTTTATACAACATTTTTATACAGGCGCCGTTTCCTTAATCGACTCATCAACTCGGCCTTCGGCAAGACAGAAAGAGGCAGAAGGCCATAAAATGGTATCATCAGCAAGCCAATAAGTTTTTACATGTCAACAGTAATCATGAGTGTATATGCGATGGTGTCATCGGCATAAAACTTTATTTCCTTTACAAACAGGAAGTTAGAGATGTGTCACCAAAACTCAAGTCACGTCAAGTCAACACAGACGAATGCTGGTCGAGTCAAAGTCCACGTAGAGTCCTTCAGACTGAGTCAGAGCTGCCTTTTTCCTTTTAGCATGTTTATTTATTGATTTAATCACGTCACATGCTCCGAGCTGAGCTCCAGCCCAGTGTTGCCAGATTTCTTGCCAGAAATAAGCAACCAGGTTGATTAAAAACAAGCCGAAAACAAGCAACCCCCAGCTATTTATATTCTAATGTGACATAATACATTTTTTTAAAGAGAATCTACATAAAGCGTGTTTTGATTTTCATCTGCATTACATTTCAGTTTCACAGTGACATTTTTTTCTTATTTGTCTCTTAATTTACTTATTCAACATCCTTTTGTTTGTGGGTGGAACATCCTTTTCTTTATACAGAAGTGAAGGGAGGGGCTATTGTTATTTATAACTCTGTTACCACTAAACAGTCTGTCTAACCTTGATTTTTACAACCAAACAGACATAGACAGGCTTTTATCTTAGTTTTATGTTGATTCTCTACAGCTTTATTATGGAGAAAACAGTAACAGCTACATTAGAAATATGTTTAACTCTGGCTTTAAGGATTTCTTTTCATTGTTGCTCCTCTTTTTACAGTCAAATTTACGTTTGTGTTTGGAGTGGGAGAAAACAGTTTGTGTAACTTCTGAATTGAGTTTATTGGTGGTAGAGTGAGCATCAGATCCCTCCTGGGTTTGGGAGCACAACAAGCCCAACTGAACAACTGCACTTTTGTATCAAGCCCAAAAAAACAACCTGCAACTACCAATATTTACAAGCAACTTTCAAAGAAGAAGCCCAAAGTCGCTTATAATAAGCAGACCTGGCAACTATGGTTCAGCCTGGTCTTATCTGGTATCCTTTTTGTTGGAGCTCTTACTTGGTCAGACAGGATGTGGTTTTGATAAACCATGAAGCCAAATAACCATCAAAACACTGACACTGCAAGACTTAAAGGGGACACTTTATAGTGTTTTATTGCTGCATTGTGTAATTCAATAGATGACAGGAGAACATTAAAAGGCGCCTATGTTTAATTGTTTTTTTTTTGTCTCAGTGTCAGGGTTTTTCTGCTTCAGGTCATTTTTTTCAACTTATTGGTTTGGTTGCTCGTATTTGTGGTCATTTTGTGACTTTTTTGAATCATTTAGCATTTCTTTGGTGTTATTTTGTGCATGTTTGGGGGTTTATTTTTGAATCCTTTGCTTGTTTCTGCATTTTTTACAGCAATCGGGGGTTGTGCTGAAAGTTTAAATCATGCCCGGTGGTTTTTTTCTTTGAGCTGATCTCTCTTCAATTAAAAGCCAGTTAAGGTCAGTCAGATATAAAGTGTGTGCATCTATTTGTGATCATTTTACGTCTTCCTTTGTGTCCAGTTGTCTTGTATTTTTTATCTTTTCAGTTCCTCTTTTGTTCTCCTTTTATAGTTTCTATAGTTTTTCTAGTTATGTAGTCTTTAAAAGCACTATTTTAGCTCCCATCTTTGCAGTCTATTCTCTAGATTTTTATTGAAATTATCCCTTTTTCTGTGACTTTAAACTTAAGTACTGTTAAATATGTTGGATGCTGCGAGTTTTGAATATTTCTTTGTGGAATCATATTGCTGTATTATGTAATTCAAAAGATTAGGGAAGCTGATACAGAAATTTGTTCCAAGCTTTGTATCTATTGTATGTTTTCCCTTTAAATAAGATCTTATGTCCCTCTGATTTATTCACCATCCATTGTTTTTCAGTTGCTGATCAATCAGGAAGTTGAAGACTGATAACGAGGGCCTGCTGAGGACAGTCAGGCTGTTGTCGACCTTTGACATTTCGTGGATGAGACAGTCAGCAGAGACAGAAATAGAACGAAACAGAACAAAATGCTGAACACAGCTGAGCTCAGCTACTCAGCTGAATACAAATGTACTCGTTTTGGAAGAAGAGCTTCATCTTATGGATATTTTACCAACTGAAGATGTTCAATGAGTTCCTGAATGAACACAGTGATGAGGATTAACATGACAGGAAGGACGCTGTGTCTTAAATGAGAGAAATGGGTGCAACAGTTCATTTCCATTCAGGTCAAGGTCTTGTGAGCTCTATATCTCCGAAAGTCTTCAGGGGATTTTCATTAAACTTGGACCACATGTCTGATATTCAAGGATGGAGTGATTCAATTTAGGGGGTCAAATGTCAACAATAAAGGTCAGGGAGTTAGATTGCTTGAGAGTATTTCTATCACAAATGGCACAAATGAAGGTCAAAACTCTAATCGTCAGTCTTTTATTTAATGATTGCATAATTACAAGAATGCTTCACGAGGGGTTCTCTTCAAACTTTGGACAAATGTCCATCTTGACAAAGGAAAAGACTGGATTTTGAGGTCAAAGGTCAAACCAATCAAGGTCTCAACTTAAGAGCCACTTACTTTTGATTCAATCTTGTAAATTTAATAACACAGGAGCAAAGAGTAATACTCCTTGGTCTTTGCAGAGGTGTCTACACTAATTTATAGAGGATTATTATATTACAATTATTACATTTTGGAGGTCAGGGGTAAAAGGTCAAATGCAATATCTCAAGAACACTATGACAGATTTTCATCACGCTTTTCTCAAATGCCAACTTGAGTGCAAAGATCAAGTACTGAGATTTTGCGGGTCATAGGTCAATAGATGTGGTATTTCTGTCAATCAGTAGCTGTGTTCGAAATCGTCCACTCATTCACTCACTCACTATTCCCTATGTAGTGTAAATGACATAGTGAACTACATAGGGAATGACCGAACGAGATTTCGGACACTACACTGACATTTTCTAAACGTCATTGCGTCAGTAGATGAGCCGGATATTCCTGTGACGGAAGTGGAAGCGCCAAGCATCACGTAAACAAACCGGGCACTCGGGAGGATAAGTAGCAAATTTTGCAGCTGTTTACAGCCGTTAAAAGATGTAAAAAGGCTATGCTACGAACGTGTTAAAAATACTTCAACCTTTCTTACATTTATAAACGAAAGCAGCGCCAATTTGTGCCTTAGCAGCATTCTTACTACGCTTCTTCTTCTTCGTCTTCTCTGGAAAAACATGACCGCATTGCATTGTGGTATACGGGAGTACAACGTAGGGTACATCGTATGTACACTCACATTTGCTATGCATTGTGGGTATTTTGTAGTGCACTATATAGTGAATGAAACTAACCGCTGAGAATTCGAACAATACTACAAAATGGCAAACACACTATATAGTGCATTATATCCGTGATAGGGAACGATTTCGAACACAGCTTTTGTGTGAATTTTCTCTTTAATATGACAAAAAACTGCTTATATATGGGAGGAAGAAGGTCAGAGGTCATGTGATCCACAACTGTACCTTCACGTTCTGGTAATGTGTACCTCTCAGAGGCATAAGTCGGCCATGCATCTGCTCCAGTTTTCTGTTTTCATCGTTTTTATGTGCTGTATGTTAAATCTGGACTCTATCATGTGTAAGACCATGAGAGCCTTTTTGTCCAGCTGCAGTTTCATCGCCATAAACTAAAAATAAATGCTCATACTCACTGTTTGTGTGCTTTTAAAGGACTCTCGATGCCCCTGGTCGACCTCAGGCCACATTCATTACCACTGGCTATATGGTTTCATCACACAAACCCAAGCACATGATCATATCTCTGGAAACTTCCTGGGAATTTCATCTCTCCCACGACCATGATTCAACCCAACTAGACCAGATCTGCAGATTACCTGATGAGTGGATTTTGGTACGTACCTGCCCTCTTCCCCGAACGTTCAGGGAAATAAAGAGAGCACATCAGCGGCTGGCGAACCCGTGTGCTTCCTGAACGTCTTTGAGCAAACACACATCCTCCTGCTGACAGTTTATCTGCTCCCTAAGCCCACATCAAGGCCGAGGACCGGCATCTGAACAATGGGCTCTGGAATCCAGCTCTGACAAGACCAGAAACCAGGACGTCATTTAGATAGCTCTATCTGCCTGTCTAGACACACAGGGCAGGTTAGCGATATCACCTGTTGAAACAATGCAGCTTTAATTGCTTTTCAAGTGACAAACAAACACAAAGAGGTATTTTAACATTGTTCAAAAGGGGTTAAACCTCTGATTACTGCTGTTTGCGCTCTGATTGGACAAAGATTTGACCAGTTTGTGCTTTAAAGGTTTAGAGACTCATTAGAAGGGAAAGAGAAAGATCTCCTGGACCTTGGCTCCCATCATGAGGGGATTTCTGGGATCAAATTTATCACCAAAAACATCTCAGGGGTCAACAGACACCCACGCCATTCCAGTCCCGTTACACACACACACGCACACACACAACAAAAGCAGTAAATAATGACTTCCTGTGAAAACGCAGAGCTAGAAGTTTTACCAGCTCTGTTCGTTTCCCTTCTCGTCTTTCATGTCAGGATCCCAGTGGAAAAAGCTCAAAACTCTGCGGTCATAATTACTCGAACTCAAACAGCAGACGAGTCCGGGGAGGCAGGAAAAGAAGGCGTGGGCGGTGGAGGTTAAAACGGGGTCCTCTCTGAAGGTTATTTCAGAGCCGTGTGGGGCAGGGTGGGTAACTGTAAGGTCCACTGGTTCACTGTGATGTTCAGCAGAGTGAGAACCTTCCTGTGGTTAACCAGCTCCACCGTCTGCTGCTTATAAATTCAGTTTGTCTGATAGAGGCGATGTAATCTAACCTGGCACACTGCGTGGACTGGACAGTGTATTTCACAAGTCCAACTGAGAAAGAGCCCAAAGAAAGAGTTTGTGAACCTTTCAGAAGCATATCCAGCATGTGATTGGATGATCGCTCCGTCAATCACATTCATTACTGGCCAATCAGATAACATAGTAGGTGGGTGCTACAGACGAGAGCCACTTCCTAAAACAAACTCATCAAAACATGTCATAAGTGGAGCTAAAATATCCTTGCTATAGAGAAGTTTGTAGCGTTGATGTTTGTTTTTCATTTAATAAAGATATGTGGGCCAGAAACTGATACTGAAGCTGTTAGCATCTATGCTAATCTCTGTCTGAGTAGTCACTTCCTGCTGTCGTCCTCTTCCTGCTCTGATTGGGTCACTCACAGTCGTTGTAGATTGGAGCTTGTCAGGATGGATCTGCCTGATTACTGATGTTATGCCATGCAGATTTAGCTGCCCTACAAGGTTAGAAGTAATTTACGAAGAACAAAGAAGCAGCAGCTACGATGATGAGTTAGTTGTGCCCAAATCGAGAATGAGCTGCAAACCTCTGATGGGCCCATGATTGATATGACAGGGGGAACGTCTGTTCAGTTACTCTCTCTGAAATGTTGCCCAGAAGGACTTGAAATATGTCCCATGGATTTGGGAAACAGTCCGTCTGGTGTGGCAGCAACTACATCTTTTACAGAATTTCCTGCAACTTTTATTCACTTTGCAGATGAAGTTGCCACCTAGTTTGACTTGGTTTTCTTTAACTCTGCTCTTTTTCAAGCAAACCAAAGAATTCAATTAAAATTATCTGTAATACAGCCTCCCACCACAAGTTGGGGCTATAGCTGTGACCTTTGTTTCTGCCATCCTCCCCACTGTGACCACTATGCCCTGGAAATATACAACCAGCTTTGGGTGATAACACTGTTTGGCTTGAAACGGTTTGGAAGTATTTTGTGTCATAAAATGAAGGTAAAGCTGCGTTTAAAGCTACAACATGAGGCACTTTGACTGGATCGATTCTGTAAACAGATTACGAGCAGATATATAGACAATAGCCTGTTAGTCTTAAGAGGATTGGAGGCTGGCAGCGCTAGCATTGCTAAAATTAGCAACACTATGCTTGATATTGTCAGTGGACTCTATCAGCTTTCTTGCTTTCTGTTGTGATATTGGCTACATTTACATGAGAACTTAAAATCCCCTTTAATTCAGAGTAAAACTGAAATCCTCTTTAAAAAGATTAAAAATGACCGTGTAAACACCTAATTCCTAATGAAAATGAAAATGAAAATTCCATTCATGTATACGATCATTCCGCCTTAAATTAATTCCGGTCATTCTGAGCATGCTCATTCCCTTGTCCTGTTGTGATGACTTCAGCGCTGATGGGAACAGGATTGCCACCCAAAGCAAGCATTGGACTCGAGCTGAGACAATTTATTTGATTAGAGTCTTACAAGATTTGGAAATAATGGAAAGAGTTGATGGACGTAAGACGCTGGAGGTGCTGTCCAGTCAGAACCATTCCCAACCCTCAGATCTGAAGCAGAATTGAATAAGGCAAATGAACATATTTTCCATGTAAACCTTAATTTGGAATTATTATTTCCACGTAAACACGAAGGAGAATACTTTAATTTTGAATTATTTAATTCTGAATAATTAAGTCCAAATTAAAAAACATCATGTAACCGTGGCCACTCGGCAAAATCCAACCCACAGCTCACATCTATTTCATTTTCTTGCCTTGTTTGGTCCTCGTTTGGTTTGGATGTCTCCACGCTCAACATGAACCAAACTCTGATCCACTTAGAACCGAGACCCCTGCTCCCAGGCAGACCAGAATCCAGTTCTTTGTTCTGCATCTGGGTTTGTTTCAGCCTCCCCAAAGGAACCAAACTTTCCAAAAATGCAAACCAGAGTTTGTTCGGTCAAGATCAAACATGTTAGGCATGAAAGTAACCTTAAACTTCAAGCCTTCAGAGATTGTAAATATTTGAAACATGTGCTGAGTTTGGTTGTTCGGCCTCTACTGCCACCTTTTGAAATGTTTGTGAACTGTACCATGAGTGATATGACCAAATGTGTACTTCACAAACTCCTGTCACAGCATTTGGGGCCGTATTGATTCTGTAAAATCAGTGTCTATGCACTTAATGACAAGGACTAAGCAACGATTACTCATCTGCCAAAAAAATATACAAGACAATACATGCATTTTTTCACCATTGTGCATTCGGTTTAACCAGACAAGTTAGTCTTTCAAACTTTTAAAACTCCCACTTTAAACACATTTCCTACATTTTTGGTTTCATTTGGAAAACCAACAAAGGACCCCCATTTAAGTAACATGAGGTTCTCTTCCTGTGCATCAGTACAACCACAGCAGGAGAAACATTATGAGCACCATAAAGGAATTTACTAAGCAGCCTCTTAAATCACTTAAAGCCTCCGCAGCTCTTTACAGCCTGTTATTTAATTAGCTCCATCCCTCTGTGTTACTCCGTTTACAAGAAAACAAATCGTTAATATCCATTCATCATCCACACACTATTAATAGTTCTGTAGAAGGAACAGATTTCCTGCTGTGATGCAACTCGTCATCCAGATGTGGACAACTTTTCAAACAAGCTGAAAACAGTGAAGTCATGGGAAAACAAACAAACCCACCCACCTCAGAGCGGCGGCGTTGGTGACTGGAGTGTTTCTGAAGGGAGAGGGAGAGAGGCGCTTGGGGCCAGGAAAACTTCACCAGGAAACCTCAGCGCTGAAATCCTCCAACTTTGTGACACAACATGGTGGCTTCTGCAGGGAAAGGGAGAGAGAGTGACGAAGATGTGAATCAGCTTTTTTAATTTGAACAACATGAATGCTTTGTTAGATGAGGACTAACAAAGTGTTCCTAATTTTTTTGCATATACACGTAGGCTGTGTATAAAAATCAATCAAAGCATCTTGACTGTGGGAAATTAAGTGGACATAAACAAACGGTTTGTTGCATGCGATGACCCCACGCTCTTTTGGTGGCTTGTTTTCTCCCACAGTTCTTTAGAGTTTGGCACCATGTGCAGTAATGTACAGCAGCATCTGTCCCAAGATTTCTGAACAGAGAGAACTGAGCTGTGACGCTGCGGCACACGTTCAGGCTCATGTACCTCACACAACCACACTTCAAAACCCCAAACTATCCCTTTAAGTCTTGACTTTGGAACAACCTGGTGGCCCCACTAATTTTCCTGTAGGTATAAATGTAAGGCCCTGTTTACACGGAGACGCTCTCACCTGAAACGCAACAGTTTTTCCTTTGCGTCTTCAAAAACAATCTGCGTTCAGACGATGACTCGACGACTGAAAACGCTGTAGCGTGCATGCCAGTCCAGTAGATGGCGATGTAGGTTTGCAGAGAAACAGTGCTTTTACAACACACATACGAAGAAGAAAAACTTTTCACAAACAACAATGGCGAGTGGACGCACGAAGACTCAGGAGTTTCTTGTCTGGACAACAAATCTGTCGGGACAACAAATCTGTCTGGATAGTTTTATCTCGATAACAAACCGAGCACGGTGAGCATTACACATTACTCGGTAGACGGCCGAAGCTGTTGTTGTTCCTGGTATGCGAACGCAGCCTTCATGTGAAAGAGTACTGCGCATGCGTAGACGTCAGCGTTACCCCCTGAAACAATGAATCCTGTTTACATGAAACCGGTGGCGATGCGTTTTGAAAACTCTCCGCCTTGGACCCTGGTTTCAAAAGTTCCTGGATTCAAGCACTCTGGGCACTGGTCTCATGTAAACAGGACGCTAAAACACAATCAAAACTCTTCGTATACGGCCGAAAATGGAGTCGTGTAAACAGGGCCTTAGAGTGGATGGTCCAGCCTCCTGCAACCCCATGTGGGATAAGTGATGTAGCTGATGGATGATTGTGGATGAAGTGAACAACTGTATTAATATGGGATGTGAAGTTAAGCTTTGAATCAAATATAATTCCTAAAACCTGGCTGTGGATATTGTGCAAAAACTCCACGAGGTGAGTGGATATTTCTGTGTTGAAGAGAATAGTTTCTGATTTTGAGTGACCGAGTAGAAGAAAACTGTGTGCCACCCAACATTTGATGTAAGGGAGCAAATATTAAAAGTTCAAGGATCGAGCTTGGTCCGGCTGTAACTAAATTACATTTCAGATTGTTAAAAGTTTGATCAGTTTCTGGTCACTTTAAACCAGTTCGAAGGCTGGTATGTAGTTTAGTTACTGCAGCCTCCAGGAAACGTGTTTCCATGAGAAACATCCAAAACATGAGCAACAGAGGAAATCTATAAAATGGATGGAAAACAACAGGAAACTCTGAGTGGATGAAAGCTGCCTGTGTGGTGACCCCACACATCATCAGGAAATATATATGCCGTCATCCTTACATTCTGATGATGGGTTACATCACAGACGATGACAGTGTTCAGAGTTAAAGGAAAGCCCTTAACAGATCTAAAAGTTCATCTCATGTCAAAGTTTGAGTGAGCCTTCATAGATTGAAGCTGCTCGGTTCACCATCTCCTCACTGAAACCCCTTTTGGTTAACAGGTCAGTGCGGCTTATACTTAATATGAGAAACAGCTCGTGTCTCTGGCCCACATGTTGCAGAGAGAGAAGCACACAACTTCATGCACAAGCAGAGGTGAGAACACAGCAGCAAGCCTCACTCTGCTGCACCAGTGCTCGTGGTTTGTAAAAATCAAACACCTGCTCCACCCAGAAACACTCAGAGACGGGAAGACTGTGTCTGAGAGGGGCATGCAGCTTACAGACAGCCTTACCGAAAGAATTTAGCTGCTGACACAGATGGGGAAATTGTAAAAATGTTTGAGGCAGAGAGATTAAGAAACAGTAAGCTACCAGTAATTCCACTTTCAAGCCACGCTGCAGCCGACCTGGTTCACACAATTATTTTCCCTGTGCTCACTTACGACATGCCCGAACAGCATCAACATTTGTCATAAAATCATGCATCTCTCTCTGATTCACCGCAACAGCAGGAGAAAACCCCAGACTGTAAAAGAATTGGATGAAGCCATGTGACCTCTAATGTTTGACTATCAGAGGAGTCTCGCTGATGCATCATAATGGACGCTGCCATACTGCACATCATCTCAACCGAACTTTAGCTCAACCTGCTCACAGACCTGAAAACTGTAAATCTTCAATAAATACTCAAAAAAAAGAAAAGAAAAACAGGATATAAACAACCCTCACAGTGAGAGCACATACATGTTTTATAGTTGTTTTTTTTTTTTTTTTTTTTAACCAGGCTGTAAAATAAATGTATTTTCCCCACACAAAATCATTTGGGTGTCAGGCTTCTGCAGCCAGCCTCAAGTGGACACTCGGGGTGCTGCAGCTTTTGGCACAGGCCAAACTCCAGTTGCTGCCTGGAGTAAACATAGCAACTCTTCTTTCTGCCTCTTTGCCATAAACAAGCAATCTCCTTTAGTAACTCCAGTTAACCCTACCAACACAATGGGATCCCAATCACCCCAAAGTGGTAACACATTGTTTACTAATTTTTTGGATTTGTGGGGTTTGATTCTCACCCCATTTGAGAGCTGAACTGAAACATCATGGAAATACCAAAGTAAACGTAGCAGGTACAACCCCTGCTGGAACAGAAGGTGCACAGCTGAAACAAAAACTATTACCACAACCTGAAACGCACCAGCCGTCTGTTTTCCAGCTCCAGCTGCAGCTCTGTGAGAACATTTCACTCTTCATCAACATACTTTCTCTTTTTTACGGGCACAAAGACACAGTCCAAGTCCATAAAAGCAGATCCGGTCTTTGTGTTCAGTCACTGGCCCGGTTTTAGGCCTTTTCATTCTCAGGTGTGTCCGCGGTTAGTGAGCTCAGTCTGGTGTTTGTCACAGAGCTTTTGTCTCTGCTCATGCCGTGGAAGTGACACCAGATCATGACTCAGCAGCTTTAAATGTGGACGAGCTGCAGTCAGTGTGCATGAAAACAAGAGGATAGGAGAGCGGAGATGTGAGGGGGCATTGTTTTACAACCACTGACAATCACAGACCAGCATGCAGTCCCCTCATTATGACAAATTTCAAAACTCAAATTGAGATTTATTGTCATTCTGTTCATCCCGAGGTAACGACCAAGTACTCAACTCCATTACTTGAGTGAAAGTATTGATACTCCGGGTCAAATATTACACCATACAAGTGAAAGTTGTTCAGTCAAATTTTTGCTAAAGTTAAAAAGTATTGAATGTACATTTTTGTTTTAATGTCAATGTGTTATTGTGTTGTTGCCGCAATTAATTTACAGAACCGAATGACTGAAAAAACAGACTGAATGCATTGATATGCTGATAGAACCTGTAGAATAAAAAGCCTATAGAATATGTTACGAAGCCTATAGAAATGCCTAAAAATGACTGTATTGAAACACGATTGAATCGACAAAAGGACGGTTGGACAGGAAGTTTTTGTAAGTGGTGATGAAGTTTGTGCATGGCAAACAGAGCAAACTTTTAAATAAAGCTCTGAATCATTCTTCATCTCAACAATCTCAAACATGGACTTCAGATATGGCCACAGTCGTCTGTATCTGCCGTAGCCATCAATACTGCCAAGATGAACCATTATCTGAGCAACGTTAGCTCAACGTTTACCTGCCCGAGCTGAGTAGAGCATGCACAAGATACAGGTACAGCATCACCGCTTGAATAAATCACATGCAGATCACATTCTGGAAGACAAAGAAATTTCATCTGCTGACTTCAAAGTTATACTTAAAAGTAACAAGACCCTTCATAGAAATGTAGTAGAGTTAACAGTACAATATTTGTCTTTCAAATGTAGTGAAATAAAAGTCATAATTTTCCCCAAAAAATAATACTTAAGTAAAGTTCAGATACTTAAAAAAATGTACTTAAATACAGTAAATCTACTTCGTTACTGTCCTCCCCTGGTAACAACAAAACGAGAAAGCGTTTCTCTAGGATCAAATGAAGTTCATTCATTCATTCACACATCCCACTTTAAAATAAAATAAGTGTAGCTGGGTAACTACAATGTCATGATGTAATAAAAGTAGTTCGCACTGAATTAATTAATTAATAGGTTTAAAAAATAAAAAAGTAAGACGTATGAAATAAGTTGACATTATTGACTCTGCTGTTTTACCTCATTAATAAACTGGAACTGGCAGCATGAGTCGGGGCTTTTTTCAGGTATATTTTGGTGAAGTTGTGGTTTATTAGTCTGTTTTATGGTATGTTAGTGCCAGTGTTGTTTCCTTCCTTTAACTGTAAATGTATAAAGAGAGAGAGAGAAGTGTCAAACCACCAAAAGAGAGATGAGCCCCCCCAGACAATCTCGAAAACATATACCACAGGTTTCTGAGGAAACGCTCTTGTCGCAGCATGCCAGCCTCACACAGTGTTTATTTTTGCAGGTTTTAGAGCAGAACTGTTTCCTCACAGCATCCTCGCCCGTGGAGTTTAAGGCTTTTTATAGTTCAAATAGTCAGAAATGTCTGAGGCGTGTTTACGCCCTTAAAGGGATGAAATGCTCTGAACATTTATCCCCGTTAGATATTTATGTTCAGCCTAAAGAGCAGGGGATGTGGGACCTTATATTGCAGAGCAAACCTCGACGCGGACACTCCCTTTGTGTAAACATGCTGAAAAAAGAAAAGCAGGAAGTTAAAGTCAGTGACGTCATCCAACCAACTCACCAAGAGATTCTCCCTTCACACGGCTGAGAATATATGTAGAGAATGAAGGGGTGAAACATGCATCTTTTTCACCTTAAAACTGTCTTTTTTAAGGTCTTTCTAAAGGAACCGGATGGTTTTCTATTCCACAGAGTGCTTTAATCACCTGCTATCAGCACGTTGTAACTGTGGCAATGCCAGCAAAGCTAACATTAGCCACTCCCTGTATAAATATCTTGTTCACAGTTGTGATATTGAGCCAAATTCAACCCACAATGCATCATTTATCTCAATCTAATTATGTATTTCAATTCCATCATTACTTAGATTTTGTTAATTTTCTTCACTTTTATCTCCGGTGTTTTCTAATTTTGAACTCATGATGGCATTTTCACAGCTCCTTGATCTTTGAGTATTTATTTCTTATTATTATTATTATTAAATTTATATTATCTATCTATTTTTTATTTTTGCTTAATTTGGGAGTGTTTGTTCTTATTATTGTTATTTAAGTTACTTTCTCCTATTTGTTCTCTGCATTTTGTGCTACATATGTTGTATAAAAAGTGCTATTCAAAAAAAGTTTGATTGATTGATTGATTGTTTTGTTTCAAACCAACTGTGAACCGAACTTCGGCTTGGAAGTGAGCCGAGCCCCCTGGACTAAGGCAGACCAAAGTTCAGTTCTTTGGTTTGCACAAGAGTTCACATGAGCCTTTACACCACCCTGAAAGAACCGAACTTCCCAAAAGTACAAACCAAAGTGTTTTTGGTCAGAACCAACTATGTTATATATGAAAATGACCCATGTTTTATGTGCTAAAAATCCATAACAGTGTTTCTCAATATGTGAGCAACCTTCTGCCAGGGTAGCTCACATATTGCTGTTACATCTATAAGCAATAGTTCCATGATAAAGTTACCATCATAATATAATTCCTAGCACTCAGAATCATGTTGATATCTTTATTAGTTAGACAGTTATTGAGCGCTAACGGCAGTTATCTGGATCACCACCAAAATCCAATGGTTTCTGAGTTGGGCCGTTACCAACAACTCCTGAAAATTTCAGCAAAATCTGTCCAGTGGTTTTTGCGTAATCTTGCTAACACACAAACATACACCAGCAACAACATTACCTCCTCAGTGAAGGTAAATATGAGTGATAAAGGAACTTTTCAGCGTTGTCCCTGGGGGGAGACATCAGGGGAGGGACGGTAGCCCAAATATAGCATTACATGGTGCCTCATAATTAACCCACTTATAGGTTTAAACTACTGAAAAAGCTGCATTGACTCGACTATGCTACAGTAAGATCCTTTAAGCTAACGGCTAACAATAGGGTCTAGCTGCTACGTCAAACTGTGGTTTGATATGATTGGTCTGTGATGAGTGTGACTGGCAGAACGATCGTCCAATCACCAGCTGCAGTAGTTTTTGAAGGATCTGCCTCTGGAAACATTTTTAATGGGCTCTTCTCCAGATGGACTAGTGAAATATTTCCGTGGCGGGTATATGGAACGGTCCACCTTGTTAGGAAGAATAGTTGAGTTGCACATTAGCCATCACATAAACCAGGATTTGACTTGAGTCTTAGTCCCGTAAATGGAGTGCACCCCAAAAATGATCTGATTTAGTCGAATGATTTGGGCATCCTTCGTCAAAATAATATCAAACTCAACAAGTCCTTAGACAATCTGTAGTGAACATCTTTGTCTTCAAGCTGCTCATGTTCAACCAGAAATATAAAACAATGTGACAGGGCGAATGTCGTCCCCGGAGAATTCTAATATGTGGGTCAAATATTTATGGAGCTGTTCGGCAAGGAGAAGAGGTATCTGTGGGACATGGATCATACGTCCAATTCGAAATTTCATGCCTCGACGGAGAGAAACTTTCCTCCAGAGCACACACATGCTGCCCAGATGTGCACACATGTTGGCAGGGATGGACCGAGCTAGCTGAAGGAGCAGATCATCTTGTTAAAACCGCTGGTCTCCAAACAGAATCCTTCCTGCTTGACACAATCATCCCCCTCACTGAAGCCTCCAGTTCATACTAAACCGCCCTGACCGCAGAAATGATCTGGTCTCAATGATTATGGCAAGCATCGGGCCGAAACTGGCAGAGGATTTCATGTGACTCACAGTGAGAACGGTGAGAAAAGGACCAGGGGATAATTGGTTTGAATCGAAACAAGACGAAGACACCGGAACTGGTCCACGGAAGATCTGACGAATATATGTGGGATGGGATCAGGATGATCATAATAGCAACCATGTGTTAAAAAAACATTTCCTCCTCCTCCAGCAATGACACAAGCTTCCCATTCTCTGCTTCAGATATGATAAACAATACAGCAGGGCAAGTGTTTCTATTTCTGCACAAAAATGACACTCGAGATGATCGCCCGCGGCCGTGAAAGAGTCCAGATGAGGTCTGATCTGGAAAGTTTCATACCTCGGGGAGCAGAGAGCGGAGGCCGACGTATGTGGCTGTAAGATTTCCCACGCGTAGATTTGGTTTCTCCGTTCTCCCCGAGGGTCAGCAGTGAATATCTGCCTTGTGTGGCGTTCAGGTTTTACAGTGGAATACCTCACATAACTTCCCAGCCTGCAGGACCACAGTCCGGGCCGAGGACGGCGAGGTGCGGGGGTCCCAGAGTCACCGTGTGTCACCATTTTACTGCCCAGAGTCAGAAACTGTAGCATGGTCCCACGACTGTTTCAGGTCCAGACGTGAAACTAAACACCATCAGGGAGCAACAGGCCAAGAGACTGATGACAAGGTGGACCTGTAAATCTTTCAGAAGGCTCTTTTTATATCGTATATTACCACCATTTTGGAAGGAAAGCCTGTAAAAACACTGAGGGGAAGTGTTAAATCTTTAAATGTTCAGCCTTCAAAAGTGCCTCAGTGCTGCGGTCTAATGTTTGAATATCAGTTAATTCAGTTATTCCACATTTTTTAAAGGACCTTGAACAAGCAAATTAGATTGAAATGAAGCTTTAATGAAACTAAAACCATTTCTTCCAGAGCCTCACAGCAAAACCAGGCTATCAGAGCAACGAACCTCTGCAGCAGATAACAGAAGAGCACAAAATTTGGTCTTCCTTTGTTATTAGTATTCTTTTTTTGTGTGACATAAACATGTTACACCTAAAAGATCATCTAATGGATGTGTCTGTAATTATGTTTCTGACTTTTTTTTTTAATTTTGCTTAGATTTTTACATGTCAAAGATTCTTGATAAACACATTTGACTGTTGAGAGAAAGCAGGTTTGATATTTTATCCAACCCTGAAAATCACTTGTTAAGGACATATTCGCAAAGACAGACACTGCATCACTTTGTCCATGGGTTAGACAGTTGAACAAACATCAAATGTGGGTTCAGGCTGTCCTAAAATGAAATTCTGTTCTCAGGTGAAATATGCTCCCAGGTCAGCTTGTCCTGTAGGGAAGGACAACCATATAAACGTTATCAAAGTGTTGGGGAAACCACATCACTGCCACGTGGGCAGTAATAAATGTTATCAAAGTTGACTCTGCAAAGAGAGGGTTTGTCAGGCCACGTGTGGTCATAGTCATGATTACTGGCTGAAAGAGGGCTTATCAAAGAAGACTTTTATCACCTATGTAGTAAAGCAATAACCTGGCTGAAGGACTTTAAAAGTATCGTAATCCGGACTATAAGCCACTCCTTTTTTTCCCCACGCTTTGAACCCGGCTGCTTAAACATGATGCGGCTAAATTATTCGTTTTATAAGCTTCATGCCGCCAACACATTTAGCCTCGTCACATCAGACCAATGAAATTACCAAACAGACATGAGGCGCATGCGCAGTACTGTTTCACGTGAAAACTGCACGCGCATCCCAGGAACAACAACAACAGCTTTGGCCGTCTACCGAGCAACATGGGTGCTGCTTCGGTTTGTTATCCAGACAGAAATATCCAGACACATTTGTTTTCTAGACAAGAAACTCCTACGTCTTTGTGTGTCCACTCACCATTGAAAAAACATTTAATCCTTTCAGGAAGAAGTCGTCTTCTGTAGTTTTTGTCATTTTTCCTCCAAAAATGTAGATGTTTTTATGATGCCTTAATCTTCCTCCTGTGTTAGGGTCGGTACCGACCCGTTTTAGGTTTTAAATGCATAAAAGAACCACTTCATAATTATGACTTTGTTAGGAACCCTTTATTTAAACAAAAAATAAAAAATAAAAACAATAAATTATAAGTGCTCTGTTGAAATAGTCATCTATTGTTAGGGTCGGTGTTGATCCAGTTATAAAAATAAGATGATAAAACAATAATTAGAGCCAAAACTGAAATCATGGTGCATCTGTGAAGATAAACAGAAAAATGTTCAGAAATGTTCACAAATATTCATCCTCATAAAGTTCTCTTGCTTAAAAAATACTGTTTTGCCCTTAGATATGGGTCGAAATTGACCCATCACACCATAGATGTTACTATAGTTAATAACAAATAGAATGGAAAAATGTATTTTACAATATGTGTTCTAACACCCCCTAGTAAAAGTGAGGTAACAATACAACCTCTTATTTATTTATATGATTCTCTCGGGGATCATTTTACATTTTTTTATTGAAATGAAGGCGTATACAGACAAAGAAAGGCCCAAAGGCCCACACCAAAAGACATTAAAATCAATATTTTCATGGATGATGAAGTCAGACAAGGTAACCAAGAGATAAGGAAAAATGTATGATAGATAACTGGTTTTAATGTAATTTACACCTGATTTAAGGCACGGGTCAAAACAGACCCTAGTGTGGAGCATGTATAGAGAAAGCTAACACAGTGCAAGGGTAAAATAAGAACACAAAGATAGTCAGAGAGAGGGAACTGATTTTTCACTTTATCTAATTTAAGAGTATTTCTGAAGAGTGCCTGCAGCTGTAGGCTGGTACACAAGGACAATTTTGGACAATAGTTGGGCTCTTAAGCTCAGAGATAAGATTCATCAGGTTCAGTCTGGGGTTATTTTTGGTTCAGGCTCGTTCATATCAAGTTAAAAATATTCAATGTTATGACTTATTTTCAGTTTGGATAAGATCGCGTGATGTAAATTTGGTCTAAGGTTATGTTTTCAGTCAAAGCTTGGAAAAATATTTTTAAATCTGCTCGTCAAGTCCGCACAGTATTTATCTCCATCATACACGACATGAACATGAGACGTCTTCTGCTTCGTATACGGACGAGAGTGAGATAATCCTGAGTGCGTGGGTGTGTGATTAAAGCTGAGGAGCATCTGAAGAGTGCAGACAACCTGTGACACACGAGGTGTTTAAGAGCGTGCATGCTTCACAGTAATAATGTGTGTTAAGGTCGAGATTGTGCGTCAGACCAGGCTGGTTCTAATGGGTTCCAGAGGTTGGACGTGTGAGCCAATAAAAACACAAGAGTCCACTAAAAGTTGAGCAATTCACTTCCTGTAGCGTTGGGTTTATCAGCGCAGCGAGAGCCAAGGAGTGATGACCTGCTCGGCTGGTTTATGTGTGCCAGGTTATTAAAGAGCGATTAAACTTTCACACACTTTTTTTTTAACTTGAGCTGCAGGAAACGACAGGAAGCAGCAAGAGTGAACCAAAACATGAGAAGCTAAAAATGACCCTGCAACAGGAGGGAAAGGAACCAAAAACATCCAGAGAGGGGTTCACGTGAACCCTTAGAAAAGTCCTCGGATGGCTTTTTTTGAAAAGTTTAATAATGTGTAATAATTTAATAAGAGTTTTTGTATCTATTTTGGAGGATTTGCTTGCTTAAGTGATGATAAACCACATTAACTGAATACAGGTCTCCAAACTAAATAAAAAAGAAGAAGATGATGAAGGCTAAATCCTGGTTGAAGTAAATTTAAGTTTGAAGACAAAAGTGGTGACTCTTATCTATCACCTATATTATCTTATCCATATTGTTGATGTTATTTAAAGACATTGCACCTTATTGATTCATATCTCTTATCCTGGTCTATTCACTGTACTGCACAGAATGGCTCAGCTGTCCCGTATGAAACTTACTCTGTTAATTTTAATTTTGATAATTGTAAATACCTCCACCTATTTTATTTTGTTTGTTTGCTAGTACAGTTTATTGATCTAAATCTTTATGTAATATGTTATTCTGTTGACCTTACTCTGCAACACGTGAATTTTCCCTCTGGAGATCAATAAAGGTTTATCTTATCATATCTTAATCAGTTTTGGTGATGATCTGGATATGGCTGCAGATCCAGGAAATTTTTAAGGATTTGTTTGCATTGCTTGATTTGACAGTTTTCCACATTTTCAGTAATAACTCAGCTAAGAATGTCAGATACTGCTCGGTTGAGGTTAGTGCTCTCTGAATACTGAGTTATTGCTGTTTTGTTTGTTTGCTTTGTCTCTAAGTCAATAAGGCCCCATCCAGACAGAGATGGAAATGTTTTTTTATGTTCTCTGCAAAAAAAGCATCATATCAAGAAATGTGTCGGTCCACATGAAAACACTGAAAACACTGTAGTATATATGCCAGGCCTGTAAGTGGCGCTGTAACGCTCCTGCAGATAGACACAAAAACCAGAGAAGAAGACATGGAGCATGCACATAAAACATGAGAAATGTAAACAAACATGGTGTCTGTTTTTCTCTGTGTCCTCTTGTTGTTCATGGTGGTCTTAGAGGAGCAAAAGATTTTGCAGTTAAAGCCAAAATAAGCTCAGGAGCTTCTGCAGCAGGAGCGTGGCACTGTGTTCATTTACATGAGAGCTTTAATTCCCCTTTTATTCAGAATAAAACTTAAATCCTCTTTAAAAAGATTAAAAATCACCTTGTAAACACCTAATTCCAAATGAAAATGACCATTCCAAATTAAACTTGGGGGGCTGATTTATTTTGATTTTAAATCCAAATTAAATAATTCCTCGATCATGTATACGTTCATTCAGCTTTAAATTAATTCCGGTAGTTCTGCGCATGCTCGTTCCCTTGTCCTGTCGTGATGACGCACAGGACGCTGACGAGAACAGGATGGCCGCCTAAAGCAAGCGTTGGACTCGAGCCGAGATCATTTATTTAATTAAAGCCTTAGAAGATTTGGAAATAATGAAAAGAGTGGATGGATGTAAGCATAAAAATGTGGACCTTTTTTAAAGTTGTAATGTTCTAGTTGGACGAGGTTTCCCTGACAGAGATGCTGGAGACGCTGAACTGGAGTTTGTTTTCTTCCGGCTAATGTAAATACATCACATCCGACCCCTATCCAATCAGAACCATTCCCAGACCCCAGACCTGAAGTGGAATTGAATATAGGCGAATAAACATGTGTTTTTATGTGAACCTCAATTCAGAATTACTGTTTCCATGAAAACGCGGAGGAGAATACTTCAATTCTGAATTATTTAATTCTGAATACTTATTAATAAATAGTACTAATTAAGAAACATCATGTAACCATGGCCACTGTATTCGTTTTAAGATTTATCCATTTGGACACCTAAAACTCTGTTTCCATGTGAAAAAAACACCATTACGATTAAAAACTTGCTCCAAAGCTTCCCATCCGGCTCCCTGAGTAATATCAAATTCAGAAAATATGAGGAGTGAGAAATTGTTGTGGTATTAAGGATGACTTTTGTTGTTAAATTCATAAAACTGGGTTGTGACTGAAACTGTTTTAGCAGGAATGACTTCATTATTAGCCAACAATCAACAATGAGAACAAGAATATATGAGTCAAAGCCAGTAACGGAAAATATGATGACCCAGACTGAAGAAGTCAAGATGCCTATGAAGTTGCCCCATGAGGGCAGCTGCAGGATGGGTGATGGGGCTGAACTTGCTCTTAAAGGCTACAAAAAATTCAATTTATAAAATCATAATATTATTATGTTTCTCTCAATTTGGCCCCTAAAGCATTTGTCAAGAAGAAAACTGCCCTTGTATGAATGAAGTCAATGATCCCCGGCCTACACGATAGAAAAACTGTGCGACTACATCTGAATTCGTCGTCTTCGGAGTCTCGCAGCAACCATGCAGAAACAGAAAAATGGAGGTTGACTTTACCGAGACAAAAGTCTGGTGTCCTGAGCTCCTCCGTGTTGGTCTTTTGGTCATTATGATCATATTTGGCTCCTGAAAACAGCTGCACCTCTAAATAATCTGAAACTTTGAGCACATGTGTGATTCAAACAGATTAATGAAGAGATGTTAGCCTTATGAAGATGTCATGCTGTTATCCTGGTGACTCTGCAGTGCCCTCGTGCATTTAAGGCCCCTGATCAGGACTGAACTAGTAAAAGGTTTCAATCTGAATGTGACCAAACTGATGGAAACCTGGCAAAAGAATATGCACTAAGTTTCCACTTCCTGGCAGCCAAAGTTTCTCACGTTGTATCAGATTTGTTTTCAAGTTTGCACTTTCACTCAGTTTTTTTTTCAGGGAACGTGCCTAAAAACTGATGGATGGAAACTCCAGGGTGGCGAGCCTCAAACATCCACATGAGAAGCTGCAGCATTGGCCTCTCCTGCAGAACATTTCACAGAGATAACTCTAGTAAAACACCACCGACAGGCTTCAAAGTGAATCACTGAAGCACAAACTCAAACATCCATCCAAAGAGCTCCCAGACTTCCTCTCCCTCTCTTCTTTTTATGACAAACACACATGAAACCAGAGCAGAACCAACAATACTTTTGGTTTGAGTTAAGTACAGGATCAGTCAAACAGGCCCGGCCTGGCCTTTGTGATGGTCTTGGCGAGCTCGCTGGTTTCCCCTTCAGAGGCCCTCACCGCACTCTCAGAGCACGCTGTAATGTGGGGG
This sequence comes from Cetoscarus ocellatus, assembly GCA_037902135.1. Taxonomy (NCBI): domain Eukaryota; kingdom Metazoa; phylum Chordata; class Actinopteri; order Labriformes; family Labridae; genus Cetoscarus; species Cetoscarus ocellatus. The sequence continues at coordinate 138,320 of JBAMNC010001172.1, forward strand.
TTCTGTTTTTTTTTTTTTTTGGCAGCGCCATGCAAGAATGCATGGATTATATTTACTCGACAAAATGTGCTTCAAATATGAGCAGAGACCAGACGAGAGGAGGAGGTCGGACTTAACAGTGAAATCACTCAAATTTCCTCTTGTTAAATGGCAGATCGTCTCCTTGTGAGGTCTGTTTGAGGACGGAGCTATTCTTCGAATGTTCCTCAGACTGAAGGTCTTTATGATGTTGGTTATCTGCCTGCACTTTGGTGGAGATGCTGCAGAAAGGAGGAGTTTCTAACATTCAGATCAGGGCTCAGAATCACAGGGTTACATCCTTACTATACCACTTATCCCTTTAGGGGTCACGGGGGTCGGAGCCTATCCCAGCTGACACTGGACGAAGGCGAGGTACACCCTGAACCAGCCATCAGTCAATGACAGGGCCACATCAAGAGACAGACAACCATTCACTCCCACACTCATACCTGAGGGCAATTTAGAGTCACCAATCAACCTAAGACATATGTTTTTGGTCTGTGGGAGGAAGCTGGAGTGCCCACACATGCACAGGAAGAACATGCAAACTCCACACAGAAAGGCCCTGACCGCCACAGGGTTCAAACCAGCAACCTCCTTGCACTGAGGCACCTGCTGCCCCTTATTACACACCAAAATATCACAGTATGTGGGTAAATAAGGAACATTAAATTGCTCTACTAGCATGAATTGCAGGATAAACGACTCAATTTCACATCATTTTCACAGAATCTGACAAAGGCTAAGACTGAGACATTTGACCTGTTGACCTCTGCTTACTGTTGATTTTTTCCATATTTATTGTTTGTGAATTTATTGCCTTAATCTTTTCTTGAATTTGTATTTATTATGACGAGTGCTGCTGAGGTCTTCGCCTCTTGGTTAAATAAAATAATGAATAAATACTCTCATTTGTCTGATTGAAACCACTGCAGATAAGTATGACAGAGCAACACATTTTTAAATTAAATACTGATTTTTGGGAGTCAGTATAACCATAAATAGATATGTTGCCACGTTGATATTTGTCCGGTGTTGACAGATTTTGCGAGTGAAAAGAAAAAGAAAAAGCCCAAATAAGCAATTGTACATGTACATTTGGAGCAAAAAACAACCTGCAACCACGGATATACAAGCAACTTTACAAAAAACAAGCCCACAGTTGCTTGTAAAAAGTAGACTTGGCAACTATGAATTCAGATCATATTAAATATAAGAAACCATCCCCTTTTAACTTACTATAAGACAAAGAGTTGAGAGATACTGAGCTGAAATGCAGGGCAGAGGTTATTAAAGGAGCCTTTCAAAGATTCTTTTGTTAGACCTTTTTCCAGAACAAGTTGAAGAGCCAGTGTGTTCAAGTGAGAGTCTGATTCAGTTACATTCCCCAATAAGGCCCTGCTCTCACCTTATCAGCCGTCTTAAATTTTCATTTTTCAAATCGCCCTTCCATCAGGAAGTCGGCCTCTGTGGTTTGGCATGTAAAACTGAAAACTTCATTTTCTTTGGAGCTCAAATGTTTCAGTGAATAGAAATGTGTGTGGGAGTGTATACAGCTATTGAACTGAAACAATGGGGCGCTGTAATCAAGTATTTTTAACCTCCATGTTAAGTACCCTAAAATCACTCTAAGCTCACTTGTCAGGGCCGTGATAGACGTTGTTTACAGCCTTTGAGTCTGGCTGATATCACACATTTCCTGCATATAAACTGGATTGACTATTGTATGACTAATCTGACCCTACCTGTCTGCAGCCCCGCTTCCTTCAGATACAAACCTCTCATTCAAACACCAACAGCCTGAGGGAAGCCATTCATTACTCTCTCCTGGACTAAATAAGCAAATTAAGCCGTGACTGTGATTGGCTTCTATAAAGTGGAATATTTTCCTGGCTGCTTGTTTGGAAAAAGAGGGAAGAAGTTGGAGTTAATGAAAGTTCAAACAGTCTAAGATTGCACAGGACAGACCCAGAAGAAGTTCAAAAAAAGCTATGGATGGATGGACGGGTGAAGTTTTCAGGGGATGTTGGTAATGGCCCAATTTAGAAATGACTAGATTTTGGTGGTGATATGTGTATTTGTCTGAGTGCAAAAAAAATCCCAAAATTTAAGTTAAGTTAATATTTGCCAGAATTTTAAAAAATCAAATCTCTGCCATTTTTTAACGGATTCTCTTCCAGTTTTACAGGATAATATGGGGTCCATGTCTTTGTCATCAAGGTAAATTTCATCTGGATCTGATACAGATTGACATCACAAAAAAGAATGAGGCTTCAGAGGACAGTCCATGCAGCTCAGAGGATCGTTGGCTGCACTCTCCCCTCCCTGATGGACATTTACTCCACCCGGTGCCTCAGCAGAGCTCAGAACATCATTAAGGATGGTTCACAGGTGCTACAGGTGCATCAAAGTGAGGACATGCAGACTGAAAAACAGTTTCTTTCTGAGAGCCATCACCGCGTGCAGTGACCCCAGCCTTCATAAGAATGTAAAATGTGCAATATGTATATCACTGTCACTTTAAATACTACCTCAATATATAAATCTGTCTCAATATTATTCATCCTGTGCAACAGTCATATGTGACCCATAACCATTTGTAAGTTTTTATCACAGTTTGCACTGTAAGTATTCAGCAAATATTCAGCAGTCCTGTGCAATACATGTCCATATATACCTAGAAATATTTATTATTCTTAATATTTATCCTTTCTATCTTATATTTGTATATAGAGTTTCAATTACACTGTCCTGTAGGATTTTATCTTGTATATATTTTGTACCAATACTTCTTATAACTTCTCTATACTTTACATCATGTTTGTTTTTCACGTAACTATGTATTGCACTGATAAAAGAGAAGCTCTCCAATCTCATTGTTCATTTTGCATTCTGATTCTGATTCTGATTCAGGTTAATCCATCTAAAATCAAAATATTAAGTGATGTTCCCAAAACTTGTTGTGTTCATACAGGATAACAACCTCCATGTATGTGCTGAGTTTGGTCTGGATCTGCCACTGCAGGGACTGAGCTGCTGCGCTCTCTGAGGGCTTTTCTGTTGGTGAATAATAATGATTATAAAAAAACAGAAAGTATGTCTCCAGCCTAAGAATCTCCTTTTGTTAATATGAGAATGAGTCTAACTGAAGAGCTCTGACTTTCCTGGACATCATCATCACACAAAAGAAGCTCCTAACAGCTCCATTCTCCCTTCAGAATACCCACAATCCCTCTGTGACGAAGTGACAACACTCTTCCCAGAACCTGACCCCCGACAGAGAGAGAGTGGGTCGATTTGTCTGCTCGTCATTAAAGAATAAACTCCACAGGCCGGTTACTGATTCTCATGAGTCACCCCCGCCCCCCTCTCAGGCCCTCCATGTGGGAACCCTCTCCTCCTCGTTCTTCCACTCTGTCCTCCAACATGAACTCATCCCAAACCGCCGCCGTTCGAACAAAACCCGCTTTCATTCACGACAGCTAATGTGGAAAAAAGCACAAAAGTATTAAAGCATGAGCTGGCCTCTCTGTGACCGTGGCGTGCCAGCCGGAGAAATATAAATGACAGGCCCTGTGGCGGAGGCCGTCACCGTGGAAAAATGTTCGCTGCTCCGGGAAAAGAGGGAACGTCCAGGTTGACCATCAGACGTCGTGATGAAGCAGCAGTAAGACCTGACCCCGACGGAGGAACCTCATTAGTGAAGAATGTGTCTTTATCAGGGCTGACCTGTGACCTCTGCAGGGGTTTATCACGATGCATCATGGAGGGATAAAGAGGGCGGGGGAGTGAAATGTTAAAATGTGGAGACGGGAAGAGGAACGCTCCTGAAAAATGAGGCCGAACACGAGTTTAAACAAAGACTCCCTGTTTAGAAAAGGAGAAGATGGAGGCTGTTATCAAAAATGAAGTATGTCCACAAACTCTGTTTAACTTCTTGATTTGACAACATGCATGACTAATACATGCTAACACGCTAAGACCGTCTGGGGTTTACTTCCTGGAGGATCATGTGCTTGTATTAACTTTGCATTAAGAAGGAAACAGATGTTACTGTTCCTAAAACATTCAATGACAACATCTTAGCTTCAAACAAGATTAGCTTCGGCTGTTTTCACATGATGTAAGATTTAGTCACACCATGACCAGGCACACCCCTGCTGGCCTCCTCTCCAGGGGCGCTGCAAGGAGCTGAGGGGCTCCTGGAAAGGATAGCACATTGGGCCCCACTACAGTAAAAGCAGGAAGGTCCAATGAAGCATGCCTTAAATCTTTGGACACTGCTCATCATGGAGCTTTAAGGTCCATAACAAATTTCAAGGCTCTAACTCAGACTCATAGACTGAATCATTGGCACACCTGATTTATAAGGCTATAACTGACCTGCTTCCATCATACTTAAGTAACTGTATTCATGTGAAAAGTTCTCTCACGAAATCTACTTCTGCTCTCTGTCCCTAAAGATCGTCTTGAAATGGGTAAAAGAGTCAGAATCAGAAATACTTTGTTAATCCCCAAGGGGAAATGTGGTTGTTTCAGTTGCTCTTATACACAGCATAGCAGTCGGAAATATCAAATAAAGACACAAGAGCATACAATTTAAATAAATAAAATGATAAATTAAGTAGGCAGGTTGCAACATGCAGAATCTTTAAGCTATATCGACTTCCTTATGAGGAAAAATAAGTAAATTAAGTAGAAGTGAGACTATATATAAGGCCAAGGAATTCACAATATTAACATTAACAATATTTACAATGTGAATATAAATCTGACAGCACTGTTTGACAGTAAGGTGCAGTTTGACAGTAAGAATATTAAAGAAGCGTCAGACTTGCTGCTCCTGCAGACTGGAATCTGCTGCAGGAAAAACCGGATCGTTGAGAGCTGGTCTGTTTCAATCTTTTTAAGTGCACGTTAAAGACGCTGGAGGAAGATGAGGCAGGCTGTCGAGGCTTTGAGTGATAATTTTCTGCTCTGTGACTCTGACTTGATTGGTTGATATGTCTGTGTCGGTAACTTTGTAAATGTGCTGCCTGTCTTGGCCAGGATGCTCTTGCAAACATAATGTTTACATCATTCCTAAAAGATGTCGCCGCTCCAGAGAGAGTGACCACAAATCAAACAGGCTGCAGAGTCACGGCCTCACACTGTGACCAGAGTAATTAAGTGAAATCTGAGTTTTAAAGATGGCGGCTGTGAACATGTAGAGTCAACAAACTTGACGGAGCTGTCTCCATCTGCTTCTAACTACAGAGCTGATCCCCTCTCTTTCCGGGCTGAGACCCTGAGCTGAAACCCTTGAGGGATTCATTCTGAAACACTGACGGTAATTTTAGTAAACACTGCTGTAAGTGGGCCGAGGCTTTAATAAACAGAATCATCCAGAGTGAGGAAACAGCACGGTGTCGGCTCCTGGAGAGGAGACACTCTGAGGATGTTTGTGTTTGCATTCAGACACAAGTAACGTCAGTTTATTCTTCATCAAAATGACCCCGATGGTCGCCTCATCCTGTGTTTATTTACAGCAGAAATCCCCACGGACTTCAGCAACCCAAAACAAGACTTTTCCCGCCGTCTGACTCAGAAATCTGGTTTAAAAGATGCAGCTTTGTTTAAATCAAGGAAATGAAAACGGATTCAGCTTGCAACCAGAGAAATGATACTTAGACTGAGGTTTCTTTGTTAAAAATAAAAAGAAATGCAAAATGAAATCTACTTGTTGCTCAAAAATCCAATAAGAAAAAAAAGATTACTTGGAGTATGTGCACCGCTACTTTTAAAAAAATACACAAGTTTCCTTGAAAGTGCAGAGACCATGAATCATCAGCTAAATCAAGACTCTGTCCACAATTCTGTAATATTTCTGCTTCAGAAATCAAAGCAATTTGTTCATTTGTTCTTAACAAAATCACTTGAAAAATAAATGTATTGATAGTATTTTTCTTCAAAGAGGGTGTGGAGCTATCTGGCAAACGCTGGGTGTATTTATGGCCTGGTATATTTATTAAGTTTTAATGGAAGGAAGTGAACATTTACTGTCAGAAACTTAAGATGGAAGGTTTGTGGAAGCGAGTAAAAAAAAACATGGAAAAACAAGTAGTTTGGTTTTCAGTAGGAATGAAAAGGTGCAAAGTCTGAAGAAAATTCCTCACAGTGTTTGAGATATATCCCAATCAAAAGCACTGGATGTATATGAGTCCCAATGACCTTGCAACTTTGACCTATGACCCCAAGAATCCATGCATTCTTGAGATATCATAGATATCACGAGCACGTCGAATATGGCACTTTCCAACCTTGAGCTTTGACCTTAAAAGTCTTTGTTCTTGTTCTCAAGTGCACAAGTATGCAAATTTAAAGAAAAAAAAATCCAAAGAAGTCTCGAGATATCATGATCACATGATCATATTAACAAGCCTAAATTGGAAAGAAGGCCTCATGACCTTGAGCTTTGACCGGTAAGATCCAAAATCTAGTCAATTTGTCCTTGTAGCCATCTCAACATTTGTACAAAGTTGGTACTAAATTGCAAGCAATGAACAAACATGGGGCTTAATGACCTTGACCTCTGACCTTGACCTTGCCACTTCTTGTGTGGCTGTGCCACAACAGCCAATCTGTGTTGTGTAGGAGTGTGACGACCCCCGTGACATACTGTTTTTTATTCCAGTTCACAGAGTGACAATCCATGTCTGTGGGGAACATTAGTTAGTGAGTACATTAGTTCAGCCTAGACGGACCGCAGAAGTGATGGTGACAAAATGCAGAAAAAGACGCTGTTAATGGGCAGGTGACGTGACTTGGGTGGGTGAAGTGATCTCGGTCGCCCAAGTCGCGTTTGGTGTGTTTTGAATTGAATCCTTCAGAGTGTTCAAAGGATATAGTGTTCACGTGCAAGCAAGGGATATGGTTGATCACCATGACCTTGAACCTTGTCCTATGACCTTTAAAATTAAGACAGTGTTTCCTTAAACCCAATAAGGCATTTGTACAAAGTTTGAGGGAAATCCTTTAAATAGTTCTGGAGAAGTTGTCTGATGCCTTCAGCTCTGACCGCCCTAACAGAGAGATTACAGTGACTCAAACCAATCAAAGAGGTCTGATGAGATGATGCCCGTCTTCAGCTTTGTGTAACATAATTTGATATATTGACTTAATTTCCCATCCTTAATTCAAAGACAGGACTGGCTCAGAGTAAGGCCCTGTTAGCAGAAGTGAGAGCATTCACACATTTCTGAGAGCTGCCTGTATGTAAATGAGCCTCTGCAGCAGTGAGAGGTCATCTTAGCAGATCTGCATGTCTTTGCATGACAGAGAAAACACAAATACAAGAAGAAGAGGGAGAAACGATGGAGCGGGCCCTGCTGCGGTTGTGATGGTTTGAATTAAAGCCTGCAGAAGCAAAGTGATCTGAATCTGAATGAGCCTCTGAGGTTAGCAAGAAAAGAAAAGACAACAAACAGGCAGACGGAGCAGCTGGAGACTGGAGACTAAGTCAGGAGCTGGAGATCGCAGAAGCACATCGAGCAGCACGGAAAAGAAACGCATCCAAACGTTACATGTGCTCCTCACATTTCCCCTTATTAGCAGCTCAAAGCGGGGTCGCCGCCCAGCACAGCTGCTGCTGAAGCAGAGACGCTGGACTCTGACAAAGGAGAGTTATTTTCAGGATGGCCGTAAATCTGCTGGTCAGCACATAACAGTCCATGTGCTCCCCTCTGATTTCAGCAGCTCTGTTGTAGCATTTCTCTCCTGAAAACACAAACACAGCCGCAGAGGTAAAAATATTCCTGCCCTCTGCCTCACCCTCGCTCTCAGGAAAGACGTTAAGCTCTCTCCAAATAAGAGACGGGGACGCCCAGAGTTACAGTAACACCTCGTTCTGAGACTGCCTGCAACAGTTTGAGGATGAAAACAGAAAAGGTTGAGACAAGAATGTGCCCAAGGTAGAGTAAAATAGTAAAATAGCCTGCCTCATAGAGTAAAATATCCTTAAATTTTGGTCATAATTTAGTCATCTAAATTGTTTTAATTTTAGTCTAGTTTTAGTTGATGAAATTTCACATTTTAGTAGACTAGAATATGAAGTGTAAAGGGTAAGGCATTTCTATGTTTCCTTGAATTTCTGAAGTCATGTTTTACACTTGGATAAAATCAAACATCTAATAACCCTTTATTGAATGCTAGTAAAGTCTGAATGTATAAATGAACAGAAACAAATTGAACTTTTGTGTGAAATGCAGTCACCTTTATTTAGGCTACCTGGCAGAGCATCTCAGTTACAATACCAGAACTGACAACAAACAGTGAACCTGCTCTACATGAATATATCAATTCATAAAGAGAGGAGCTCTGATTGGATCGCTCCACAACTTATCCCACCACCACCAAGCTAAGGCAGCTGTGATTGGATGTCCTTCTTAACTCATCCAACCTTTTCACACAACCAAAGCAGCTGTGATTGGATATATTCCTAACGTGTCTCTACTTTCTACATGACCAAATTAGGTCTGATTGGATTAAGTCTCTGTCAAACATTTTAGTCTAGTTTTTATTTGTTGATGAAAATGTCTGTTAATCTAGTTTTAGTTTTTGTCCATGTGCACTTGTTTTTATTAGTTATTGTCTAGTTTCACCAGGGGAAAAAAAAGTTAACACTGCTGTCATTAAAAAATTCATGCAGCTTTTGCAATGCAATTATTAAAATGTCTTTTTGACGCTCAAAATCTCAAAATCGATCCTTTTAGTTAAAAGAGAGTGTATTTGTGTGGTTTAAAGAAAATCCCCAAAGACCTTTATGTTCTCTTGATTCACCTGAAAAGATGAAAAACCTGCAAGAAACTTGAAGCCAACGGCTCTGGCTGTGATCGATGTGGAGGCGTAAAGAAATGTAGAGTTTGCATACTCCCTCCAACAACTTTTATAACTCATGTTTCAACTCCTTTAAACTGGAACAAAAACGGTGGAGTGGCTGTTATCTTGACGTTAAGCTTATCGTAGCGCAGGTTTAACATTAAACTGTATTCAAAGAGTCCATTTCCTTTTGTTAATTTGCTGTTAAAGCTGTAAAGACTCCCTCGCTTATCTGTAACAGCATGAATACAGTACCGAGCTGCTGCCCTCAAACACTCTCAGGCTCTATATTCAGAGTAAAAAAACGTTAACGTCTCATTACTTCAGTCACAAAGGTGTGACTTCTCTCCATTGTGCCTCTGAAATAACATTAACTCAGAGTCCGCGTGTTTCCACTGTAAGCTGGGGTGAGAATCTCATTTTGAGGTGTGACTTCTACATCATATGGTCCACAGCAACACCTCAGAGCGCAGGACTGTGACGGGGTTCAGAGTGTGGTGTAAGGCCTCTGTGAGAGGTGTTTTCACAGCGACCGAGCTGCCATAAGGCTGTTTTTATAAAGTCACAGCCGAGGAGACGGCGTGAATGTCCCTGCAGCTCCGTCCAAAATGCTTTAAAATGATTTTCCCAAACACTGAACTCATTATTGATGCTTATGAATTCATAAAAAATCAAATATGTCACCAGGGAGCTCCATAAGACCTTTACTTTATGAACAAAAACAATGAACGCTCCAAGTTAATAATGGAAAAAGAGGCTGAAGGAGCAAAATTTAACTTAATTTAGCTTCGAATATTAGAAACCAAGGCCGGGGTCACTTATTCCTTTTGGTTGGTGATGCTCCAGCTGGAATAATCTCACTTGGTTCGTCATTTTCATGTCCCGCCAGTAAAAACAGAGCTCTTGGCTGAAGCCGTGTGATTTTCATGTCTTCAGTCTTGTTTATTTCTTGTGCCTTTTTGGGAAGAAGTGGATCATAGATGAGGATTTTCCAGAACATTTCTGCAAAAGTAAGGTTAGGCTGACTCTGTTGTTTTGGTTTTCCATGAGGGATTGGGCCCAGTGTCTCTCAGCTGGGACTTAAAGGGAAGTATAGACACTGCTGACCTCTGAGGGGTCAGACTGTCACCACGGGTCGGGGTATCTCACACAGGAATCAAACCTCTCCTGTTGTCGGCTCTGGGATGCTGTATGAGTCCCCAACTTTCCTCTGGTTTAGATGGCTTGTTGCTTCACTGCTTGCAATCGTAACATAAAACTCAGCGGCTGGTGGCTCTTTTGTTTTATTTCCTCCTGTTGTTGTGAGGATGCTGCAGTAGTTTCACACGGCTATGCTAAAGCCTCTGAGTGGTCTTGTTTGGTTCAGTACGGCTTGGAGCACATGCCGAGTACTGTGCCACTCATCATTTCTAAACACTTGTCTGCACCACCAGCAACATTGAGTCTACTTAATAACATGACATGAAGTTTAAGGGCGTAAACCCTGTGCCGCAAGGCTCCAGAGGCAAGGGATGCAACTCCTTTAGGATATGTAACCAACTGCTGTAACTGGTGAATGTACTCGGAGAAGTCAGCATTCGTCTCCCAAGCTACCAAACCAACAACACAGTGCCAGATCCACCTGGACTGTTCCATGGCCACGTCAGGCCCATGTATCTGAAACACAAGAACATCATGTTTGGATCAGGGCCCAGGCCCTTATACAGACTGAGACTCCGTTTACTCGACAACGTTGTCACCAGAAACAGAAAGGTTTTTCCTTCGCATTTACAAAACCACTCTGCATTCACACAGAGACGTGAGAACGACTGAAAACGCTGTAGCGTGCATGCCAGGTCAGTAGTTGGCGATGTAGGTTTGTAGTGAAACTGCGGCGTTACAACATGCAAATGCTTTCCGGTGAAGACAAACTTCTCAGAAACAACAATGTCGAGTGGACGCACGAAGACACAGGAGTTTCTTGTCTGGACAACAAATCTGTCTGGATATTTCTGTCTGGATAACAAACCGAGCACAGTAAGCAGCACACATGTTGCTCGGTAGAAGCTGTTGTTGTTGTTGTTGTTGTTGTTCCTGGGATGTGCGTGCAGCCTTCATCTGAAAGTGTAGTGCACATGCGCCACATGTCATCCTTTTCCCTGAAAACGCTGATCACCGTTTACACAGAGACGGACACCAACACATTTTCAAAACTTTTCACTCTGGACCCTGGTTTCAAAAGTTTGCAGATTCAGGCACTCTGGGCACCGTTCTCGTGTAAACAGGAGGCACAAACGCAACAAGAACTCTCCGTTTTCAGTTGTTTTTGTTGTTTTGTAAACGGGGCCTGAGCTACACGGCTACCAACGACTTCAGAAAAGTGTCCATAGTGTTGCTGGTTTGGCGGAGTGGTAAGCACCAGGCATGACCCCATGTATACACTCCTGCCGACCGGGGTTCGAACCCAGCCTGTCGCCAGTTTGCAGAGTGACTTCTGTCCTCAAGCCTATCAACTATCTCTCTCGCTCTCAATAAAGGCACAAAAATGCCCCCAAAAATAATCTAAAACAAAGAGAAGTGTCCATGATATTTTCTCCCCGTCTTGAGCTCATATGAAACATAAAACGGGATAAATGTGGAGTTATGACCTTGAGAATTTGGGAACATTTCGGTAATGCTTGATTAGTCTTCAGAAACAAGAAGAGGAGACCTCTTAGAGAATAAAACACCTTTATCTGAGTGTCTGATTGGCCTCTGTGAACATTGTGTTCTTTCCCCGAGTTTCCTCGTGATTGTTTGTTCTGTAATGTCCTCTCCTTTATTTGCTTCATGTTCCTTTATAATAGAAAATAAAAGTCTAAAACAAGCTCGTCATTCATCAGTGTCAAACAGCAGCAGGACAGGCAGTCAGAGAGCAGACAGCGCTGAAGCGGGCGAACGCCACAAAAGCAGGACTGACCGACTTCCTCCCTGCAGCTGATTAACGTCACAGGAAAAATCAGGAGAGCTGGACAGAACAGGCTGAATACAGAGAGCCCCCCACCCCCACCCTCAGGCAGCGAGGCGACTGGGTGGGTCTGTTCGGTCACTCCGCTCTGAAAAGTTTGCTCCAGGCCTGAGGAGGAGACGGAGGAGGTCCCCGCTGTGGGAAAGGAGCGAGCAGAGAGCCCTGCTGTCACGTCTTTGTGTGTTAACTAATCAGAGGCGTCACGCTGGGAGGCTGTCACACTGTCACAGCGGGGGGGCACTAACTGCTGCACGGCTGATGGAGCACCACAGCGTGGTTATCACCTGGGTGGGCCTGAGGGAGCGAGGAGCACGGGCAGAAAAAGACGAGTCAGGCAATGAGTGAGAGGAAAAACAGAAACAGGAGCGGTGGCTGAAGCAGGAGCACTCCTGTCTGTGTGGGGAGAAAATGACCACATCCATGAGGCGGCTTTTTCCTGTTTCATCATCAGGAACCTTAAATACTAATATTATGTCACAGCCGGGCGAGAAACCAATCCAGCTTTCAATCCTGAGGGCGGCACAGCAGGTCGTGCACGTGCCTCACAGCAAGAAGGTTGCTGGTTCAAACCCTGTGTCAACCACGGCCTTTCTGTCTGGAGTTAGCATGTTCACCACGTGCATGCGTGGGTTCTCTACACGGACCAAAAAAATTAGTGACTCCAGATTCCCCTTAGGTATGAGTTTGAGCCCACATAACATCAATTTTAAAGTCTCTGCAATGGTTTCCTGTGTCTTTTAGAATCAATTTTAAGTTTATTTTGTTAGTTTTTAAATCTCGATCTTGCTCCTTCTTATTTATCCAATTTGCTTTTACCCTATGAGCCCAGTAGAGCCCTCAGGTCTTCAGGTCTTTTGATGGTTCCCAAAGTTAGAACTTAAACATTCGGTCAGGCTCATTTCATTATTATGACCCTCGTCTGTGGATTAGTCTACCTGAGGACATGAGGGCAGCACCTACTGTCTATATTTTTAAAAGAAAACTCAAAACCTACCTTTTTAGTCTGGCTTTTAGCTGATTATATTTATTATTATTATTTCATCTTATTTATTTTTAATCCTCTTAATATTTTTTAAAATCCATTTCAGGTCAGATTTCTTGTTTGGAATTTTATTCTCTGTTAATTGATTTTCTTTTCATTTTTTTTTACACATTTTTATCTTTTTATGTAAAGGAAGTGTGCTACAAGATTTTGTATGAAAAATGCTATACAAATATAAGATTGATTGATTGATTTAATGTAGTTGTCCATCTCTCTCTGTGGCCCAAAGTCAGCTGGGATAAGCTCCAGCCCCTGCGACCCAGAATGGGCTAATTGGCGTAGATAATGGATCCTTTCGATGCATTATTCTTTTTTATTAAACTCCACCTTGAACACTTTCCAGCTGCTCTGTGCCTCTCGATTTGGGCTGTACAGCTTCTCTAACATCACGAGTCATTTCAGTTTGATTTAATAACAGGACGCATCACAACAGCAGCATCTAAAGTACACAGGGCCACGGTGGGCAAAGGGGTCCTGGAGAGGAGCCTGTCAGGATATTGAACTTAAGTTTTAAGAGTCAAGCTTGGACAAAAAAAATCAGCACCATCAAACGTTTTCCCCACTTTACTAACTCATCGACAGAGTTAATGCTCACAGGTTTAAGCTGTCATTTCGTCTTTTTTTTAATAAAACTACTTTTAGTAGATTCATATAAAAGACTTCTTAAAACAGCCTTAAGTTTTGTACTTCATACTTTTAATATTTATATATGACAACAATACACAGGTCCTGACTTTGACAAACAGATAACATGACTGGTACTGGCAAAGTGTACCTAATTAAGTGGCCTGTGTAGTGTTCGTCCTTACCAATGGAGAGGTGAACTAAAACAACACCAAGCTGGGAACCAAGAACTTTATGGAAAGGTTTACCTTAAATGAGTCTGGCTGGATGGTGCCTTCAGGCAGAGTAACATCAGCTGGAGGAAAAGTTCAGACTCATCTTCAGTTTCATCAGAAACAGAAAATATTGTAAAGTCTTCCATCATCCCTTCTATGGATATGAGTAACATGTTTATTATGAGGCCTTTAGCGTTGGTTGGACGTCACATTTCTGTGTGTCAGTTCCTCACAGTGACTTCATGGAGGATATCCCTCTCCTTTCGAGGCACAATGAGGAAGCTTCCTGTTTGGAAAAGGCCCCGTCCACGGCTCTCCCGGGCGCCCTCGCCTTACGTAATTCGCCACTTTGGTCTGCCTCTGCTGACTGAAATAGAGGGGGTGTTTCTTTTTCTTTCAGTTAGAATTACTGATTAAAAATGAAAGTTAATCTGACTTTAGGGGGCACATATCATTGTCTACGATGTTGATTAGATTCAAACTGACTGACGGGGCCTTGTGTATTGTTATATATAAATATTAAAAGTATGAATTACAAAACTTGACTTCAGGGCTGTTTTAAGAAGTCTTTTATATGAATCTAAAAGTGGTTTTATTAAAGAGAAAATGACAGCTTAAGCATTAAGTCTGTCGATGAGTGGGTAAAGAGAAGCTGTACAGACCAAATCGAGGGGCACAGGACAGCTGGAAAATGTTCAAGGTGGAGTTTAATAAAAAAGAATAATGCGTCGAAAGGATCCCATTCGGGGTTACGAGGGCTGTAGCCTATCCCAGCTGACTTTGGGCTCGAGGCGGGGTACAAACTGAACTGGTCGCCAGCCAATAACAGGGCCACAAAGAGAGACAGACAACCATTCAGGCTCACACTCAAAACTAATGGCAAATTGGAGCCACAAGTCGACCCGTGTTGTTGCATGTTTTAGGTCCGTGGGAGAAAGCCGGAGTGCCCAGATATGCACGGGGAGAGCATGCAAACTCCACACAGAGAGGCCCTGAACAATAGGGAGATTGAACCAGCAACCATCTTGCTATGAGGCACGTGCACTACCTGCTGCACCACCGTAAAACAGAGCAGCTACTTTAAAACTGTGTTAAAGTTTAGCATTTGAAAGTGTAAACATAAACTGTAGATTTATGTATGAAACTCTAGTATTTCAGAGATATTTGATGTTAAATTTAACATTTTATTCACTGATAATCCACCAGCGTGCAGAGTTTGAGCATGTTTGACTCTTTGACCCATCTCCATCACCAGGGAGGAGTAAATTTTCTGTGTAACATCTTGATGAGCTCTTTAAACCTTCATACACAAATAATTATTCAGAGAATCCTAACACATGTCATTTGAGGGCAGAAAAGGACTTTCAAATGGCATGTTTGGCCCCAAAAAGGAGTTTTTGATGTGTGAGCTCAAAGATAATTACAGATGGAGCCGATCTGCTGGAGTTATTTTCTGAAATGTGGGATTTCTGGAGCGAAGAGCAGCCCCAGCTGCTCCGTCCTCACAAATTACTATTTTTCCTCTGACAAATTAACCTGCGGTTTGTAGATTCGACTTTTACTAAAAGTGGGAGGGAGAAGAAGGTTCCCACGTAATCTGACAAACCTGAAGAGCCACATGCGGCCCTAATTACGCGTTCAGAGGAGGAATATGAAACACAAACGGCCGAGCAGGAGTAATACTCAGAGAAGATCCTCGGGGCGAACTGATAAAGCTCAGATCTCACTTTCGTCCTCGTCTGTTTCAAGGATAAACACAGCGAGCATTATCTGTCATCGAGCTGTAATCCTCCTGAGGGCAAATCAGAAACTACGAGAGGTCAAAGGAAGGGGGAGGAAGGGGGAGGAAAAATCGTTGAAGGGCAAAAACATTAGAGACCTGCCCACCGCTGCGTGTTCAGTCCTGCCCCGCTCGGTTCCCACATTACGCTCTCAGGTCGCTGAGGTGCAAGGACCCAGCAAGCTCTGGTCCTCTCAAGATCTGACACAAGACCCTCTAGATATTTTTACCACTTTACAGGTGAGTTAAAACTTTTATTGAGTTACATTTGAACAATTTTGGCGCGTCAATGTGCGTAATGTGATACATTTATCGCAACTTTTACGAGTTCAGCGCCAATTTTAACTCCAATTTCTCTTTGTTCTGTGGATGCATCAACAGTTTTCATTCACTTTATGCAACTCAGTGAAGCGTTTTTAAGAAATAACGCACAAGCAAAAGCATTCATGGTGTTTTTATGAGTTAAATGCGCATGGGAACTCGTGCGTAATTACGCGCAAGGATGCGTAAAATTGATCATGAGAATCTGGAATAATTTACGTTTGCCGGAGGGGATGTAGGTGTCAGTTGCCCCAATTTAGAATACTTGCATGAAGAAATAGACTTAACTAGAAGTTGCGTCTTAATAGTACGATTCCTCTAGGGTTAGTGCTGATTTTTTAGGGTCCTAAAACCGATTTTGGAAAATTTTGAGGCAGGGGGAAAAATTGCCATAAACGCGCAGATTTACATTGATCTTTAATTTAGACTGTCCCTATGCCATCTCCGTTTGAATCTTGTTTCTTCCTTAAATATGTTAACTTTTATGTCAAAACTTACTTTAAATGCCAGGATTTCACTTAGTAACTTCCTAAACTTCCTGAATTTCTCTAAGTTGCGACTTTATTTATTGTTGTCATTATTTATTAAATAATTATAAAGTGTTTTTCATGGTGCATTTTTGTTTTTACACCTGTGAGGCTTATTGTAGACTTGCTTTTGGAAGATGCTTTATCACTTAGGTTTATTAACGTTCCTTCCAAATGTGTTGTTTGGTCCAGAGGATTTAATCTCATGATTTTTGCAGATGTGATCTCTGTTTTCTTTTATCATCTTCAAGGCTTTGCAGCATTAGTAAGGGTTCACTGATAAAACTAACTTAATTTCCTGTCTTTATTGGATAAGTTTTCCATATTAACTTGTGTCTCCTCTGGTTTATTGCAGCCTCGCCTTTGTCTCCCTCTAGTGGTGAATCAGGGCATTGGACTGAAGTGATTTTCTTGAGGGAAATCCCTCAGCCTTCACAACAAAAGGATCTCTTTCTTTTTTGAGTTTTTATCACCAAAATGCAGCATCAGAGGACTAAGTAACACCTTCCCTGTGGAACTAATCCTTTCTTTTGAAGCTTTTTCCCTCTGGAGGCCCTCACAATGTCCACTGAGTCTATTCAAGCAGCCTACGCTGCCTTGGCTCCATCTGCCGTCCCCCTGCCCTCCTCCACAGGACACCTTTTTCGGGTGTTTCGTGAGTACCAAAACAAATCTGTCATCATCGCTCACTATAACTACACGGGGAAACTCAAGGAGGACAAATACAAAGAGGGGCTGACTCCAGAGGCCATCGTCTTCCTGCTGGTGTGCCTGCTCATCGTGATAGAGAACGCCATCGTGCTTCTGGCGATCTGGAAGAACAAGAAGTTCCATCTGCCCATGTACTACCTGCTGGGGAACCTGACTCTGTCCGACCTGCTGGCGGGGTTCACCTACATGGTGAACATCGTCATGTCCGGCGCCAACACCTTGAATATGACACCGGTGTTGTGGTTCCTAAGAGAAGGGGGCGTGTTCATAATGCTGGCGGCGTCAGTCATCAGCCTGCTCGCCATCGCCATAGAGCGCCATGTTACCATGGTGAGGATGAAGCCATACCAAGGGGACAAACAGGGCCGCATGTTCGCTCTGATCGGAGCGAGCTGGGTTCTATCGGTGCTCCTCGGGATCCTTCCTGTCCTGGGGTGGAACTGTATCGGGCAGCTGGACCAATGCTCCACCGTGCTCCCGCTCTTCGCCAAAAGCTACGTCCTCTTCTGCATCACCATCTTCAGCGCCATCCTCATGTCCATCGTGGTGCTCTACGTAAGGATCTTCCGCATCGTGAAGTCCAACACACAGCGCCTGGCCACAGTCCCACATCGGAAAGGCCTCATCAGGAAGTCGCAGAAGTACATGGCGCTGCTGAAGACCGTCACCATCGTCCTGGGGGTCTTCATCGCCTGCTGGCTGCCACTCTTCATCTTACTGCTCCAGGACTTCTTCTGCCCCGCCAAAAAATGCGCCGTGCTCCTCAAAGCGGACTACTTCCTGGGCATCGCCATGTTCAACTCGCTCCTGAACCCGATCATCTACACGCTGACCAGCAAGGACATGAGGCGGGCCATCCTGCGGCTGCTCTGCCGGCACTGCCTCCTCACCAAAGACGGGCAGGTCAAGAAGATCGGGATGCCATTCCTCGAGTGCAGCACGAGTAAAACGGACATGGCGTCGCACAGACTGGAGGGGGTGGAGACGACGGTGTCTTCCGGGAACTTCACCCCGTCTACCATCAAAGCGATTTACCCGAGGATTTCCAAAACGTGACGGAGAGACTCAGAACAGACTGAGAGCCAAACCTCAGAGTTAGACTGAATCTCTGTGGACCAAACACAGAGAGGTCCTCGAAGCACTCTGCCGACGTTTTGGTTTTAGATTTCACCAAACTGAATAAGCTCAATGCAGGGGCAAACGTAGGGCAGAAAAGACCCTGGGCAGTGATCTGAAAAAGCCCCCAAGCTCCCCCACATTAGAGCAAAAACCATGTTTTAAGTGGCACAAAGATGGATGGTTACAGCTGTTAGTTCCCTTTTTTCTGTCTTTTTTATCACCTACTTTTGCAGGTTATTTAAAGTTGATCTGCATTTCTTTTTGGTCACCTTGAAAGTCTCAGTTACTGTTTTTTTTTATTTTTTTTTACTAAAAGTAATAATACTTAATGAAAGACTTCAATAGAAACAAGAAGAGTAAATCATATCCACTTACTCCTTTTGAAAAATAAAATGAACCCAGCTGAACAATATAAAGGCCAAAATGTGCCACAGCCAACACACAGCCAGTCTGAAACGAGCATTATTTTAGCACTGCTAGCATCACCAGTCTGTAGTCCTCCTGCAGATTAATGTGCCCACACTCTTGTTGCCTCTGTTGAGTGGTTTTGCAGGACTGTGATCTCGCACAACCTGCCAAGGCTGCATGATTATTGTTAAAATCAAAAAGTTATTATCTTGATTGATATTGAGATCATGATTTAAACATTTGCTGATTGATTTTACATTAAAGTAGTGTTTACACTTCAATATTCTGAAAGGTTGGAAAAAGCTAGCAATAAATGAAAATGTTATCTTGGTACATTAATGCATAAATACAACAAATCAGGCGCATTATAATAGTTTTATCTTAACTGTCATATTTATATGATTGTGCGTAGCTAATTTGTAACAAGAATAAGATAACCCATCTTATCAAAGTGCTTTGTTTACATCTGTGTTGTAGAGCATTACAGCAGCAAAGCAGAACCATTAATCTGTGCAACAGTAGCTAATGTGAAGCAGCCAATTCATAGATAGAGCTTTAAACAGGAACAGAAGTCTTTACTGAAAAGAACTTGAAAATGAGTTAAACTGATTTGTAAACATGGTTTCCACAGCTTTTAAAAATCAAGTCAAAGGCTTTCTACGGTCCAATTAAGAACCAAACTAGGAAAATAATGTTTATTTTCTTTTCACTGCAGATCAAATGTCAAGCAACAAGCAAAAATTGTTTTTAACGAAGAGCTTTAAGAGTACAGCAACAAAATGCAGCCGATGCTGAGGGTGTTCTTCAGCTCAGAGCACTGAAATGCCTTCACTGAGTCAGTTTCTATGTAGCAGGAGACTCGATATATTTCCGAAAATCAAATTTAAGGCCTGTTTTCAAGGTAAATCTGGTGCCATCTTTAGCATTAATCAGACTTCAGCTAAATATGCACATCCCTGCCTCAACTTTGTTCTGCACCTCTTTGTCATCTACGTCTGTTTGTGCTGTCTTTATGATGTTTTGTGTCTCTTTTTAGGGAAGTACAGATGCATCGGTATAACGTTAAAGCAGACGATAGTTTCTAAAACATCAGGCAACGATGAATAAAGCAGCAGATGTTTGTAAGTTAGAAGTTGGCGTCAGCTGTCAGAGACGTGTTTTTATTCTCTATCAGACAGGAAGTGACCTGATAAACAAACAGATCTGCTTTAAGGTTAAAACAGGAAGTGCAGAGGTTATGGCTGAAGGAGATGATCAAGCAAAACAGCAGCATCAGTGCTGGAAACTGGAAAAACTTCTTTATACTTTTTTTTACGTTTTCACGGCCATTGTTCTGTTTGTTTGTTGATCTGTGAGCAAGTAACTCAGAAAGTTCTCAATGGATTTGGATGAGATTTTCAGGAAATGTTGGTCCTGACACAACGAGGAAGTGATTCGATTTTGTGGCGATGTGGGAATTGTGCAATAAGGCAGTTCTCCACATCCACAAAGATAAAGTTCGAACCCTGTCCTTGACGCAGGTTTGTGCTCTCAGAGCACCTCTACAGTCCTCATCGAAAGTTTGGCACCTTATTTTGGACGCTCCCCTCACTTGTAGCTGTGCTGCTCATTCCAAGCATGCACGATCCTTACAAGTTGTGCCTTGTTGTAAAGGTGACTAATCAGGCTTTCCAACGATATAAAATACAAAACCAGTTATTAAAGGGCAGAAATAATCAACCAAAAGAACTTTTGCAAACTTTTTTTGAGGAGTATGGTTCAATCTGAGTTGTTCTGAGATTGCTGTGTGGCGGTTTTGTGCACATTTTTTTTCTGTTCTGCATTTTTGTTCTGGTTTTGAATCATTTTGTTTCATCTTGGCATCATGTCGTGCATGTTTTTGGGATTATTTCAGAACTTTTTGGCATGTTGTTGCATCTTTTGTAGCTGCTCTACCTTTATTTTATTTTTTTGTGTCATTTTCATCTGTTTTTACGAGTATCATATGAGGTCCATCTGCACCAAGCAGGTATTCAGTCCATGGTGTCAGATTCAGATTCAGAAAAATCAAATAACGAGTGGTACAAGCTCACAGAGACAAATCTTGAATTCTGCCGAGGAAAGTCTTCCATTTATGTAGCGTGGTAGTTTTAGCTTTGTTGAATTTGTTTTATTGTCAAAATAAGTTAACCAAAACTCCTTATCTGGTATAAGAGGGTTAAACATAATTGTAAAATAACTTTCTTGGAGGCTGCAAGACCTGCCACTAACATTTTTCTTTGGATTAGAGTCGGAGTGGTCATTAAAAGGACAGAGATGTGGGATTGTATGGTAATATTAAGTAACTCTGACAGTTCCTCCACTACAAACTCTCATAGCTCTGATTTTGCATCAGTTTTTAGTCTTTTTGCTTCACATTTGTCTCTAGAGTTCTTGTTTTATCTCCTTGTAGTTCTTCTCTACTCTGTCATAGTTTCCTTTTGCACTTCTTGTCTTGTATTTCACAGCAGTATTGTCTTTTATCAAAGTCGTCACTTTTTCCTGAAGCTTTTCATGTCTTTGTCCCTCCTCGTGGTTCAATTCTGTCCATCTGTTGTCCTTTTCTGTCACTTTGTGGTAAAGGGCTGTGTTGGTGCATCACGGTTGTTTCAGCTGTCTAAATTTTGTGCATCTTTTCTGCATGTGACAAACAGAAGTGAGCCTGAAAGCAGCTGCCACTTTCCTGTGAAAGAGCTTGAAATTTATTTTTAGACTTTAAGAACCAGGACGGTTTTTGTTAGAAGATAAATCTTCTGTAAACTTTGCATTTCATGTTTTTCTGAGTCGTTGCATCTGCACAAACTTGAGTAAAATTTAAGACTGTGTGTCCAAATATGCAAACAGTTATGACAGAGGATAAATCTCGGCTGGCAGAGCCTCAGATTTATCCTCGCGTCCTCGTCCTGTGAGGCGTATAATCACATGTTGTCACCAACACGGAGCATCCACACCCAAACGCCGCTGCTGCCGCCAAAACCATCTAATTTCTGCCATGTGAGTTTCTGGTCAGCTGCATTGTGGGTAACGGTCTCCCTGGTGCAGATGAGAGGCCCGGGGGGGGTGCTGGTCGGGCGGTTTGCAGCTTTGGAGGTCGTTTTGACAGATGATGGACGAGGAGCAACAATTAGAGCTGATGGAGGATGTTTTCTGACGCCTGAGACGTTTTACGAGCTGCCGTGAAAATGGTGGCACTCACGGACGAACGTTTGAGCTTTAATTTGGAGGAACAGATCACAAAGACGTTGAACTTTTAAACTTTTATTATTGTGAAAATGTGAGGGTGTAAAACCGTGAAAAGCCCAGATGACTGAAGACGTGTGGGCTGCAGAGACTTTGGGGAGAATTTCTGCGACTTTAACATTTCAAACATTTTTTATCCGAGTGAATCTTGTAAATAAATGTAGATAAATAAATATATGAACTAATTTTATACTTACTTTGTATGTAAATATATATATATATCATCTTTTTGAGCTGCAGTTTGTTTGTTCACTTAAATTATGATGCCAGTTTTTATATGTGCACTGAATAAAAACAGGAATGAAGTTTATAAGGAGGTCTGTCTGCTCTTTACTCCATTATCCAGCCTGCTTTATTAGGTACACCAGGACCCTTTCACCTTCAGAGCTTCAGAGCTCCAAGGAGCAGAAACACTTGGACATCAGCTTCTTTAAGGAAGAACAAGTGTCCAGTTTAACCCTATAATCCTCCAGAAGCACCATGTGTTCATAGGCTTCATTTATAAGACCTGGATGCTCTGATAGTTGATGCAAAATAGTGAAAGTGAAGAAGCTTTTTCAGGATTTAGGCCGTTAGAAATAGATTTTTAATTCCCTTTACATTTCGTTTTTATGTATATAATTCAGCACCATTTGTCATGTCAATGCTCCAAACCCAATTTTTCAACAACCCAAGGCTATCAGAAAAGTGTCTGGATATTGTCTGGAACTACTTTTTACTTTTTTTTTTTCATATAAAATTCAACATGAAAATGGACATATTGGTTTCTTTTCAGTGACCACACCAAATATACACATTTGTTACTCCAAGACAATGATTTAGGCAAACAGAGATCTCAAGGAAATAACCAAAATGTACTTATCATAGAAAAAAAAGTGAAACAGAAGAGCTCAGAGAGCATTTCTAACATTGTTCAGTGAATTATTGTCCAAAAATGTGGAAGACTGTCCTATCTCACGCTATTAACATCTTTACTCACATCACCACCAAAATCTTATAACGTCCTCCTTAAGCCACTACCAACAACCCCTGGAAATGTCATCAAAATACATTCATGACTTTTTGATTTATCCTGTAAACAAACAAACTAATAAAAAGACATAAATTTATGTTTGATAGGTTCAATAGTGCATTTCTAGAAAATGTTCAATGCTATTTTGTATGTTGTCTTGCTTGTTTTTACAAAAAATACTTTGTAAGTTTAATAAAATCATGATATACAGTCACCGGCCACTTTATTAGGCACACCTTGCTCGTCCCAGGTTGGCCCCTTTTGCCCTTTGGCTGAGAGACACACTGACTTTAATCGAACTAAATTTAGGCAGAATCTTTTATATCAGTTTATTTATTGTTGCACTAAAATGAAGCCGTGTGGCAGGATGAAAAAATAGTCCCTCTTTGTGATCAAAATCTCAGACGAGTGGCAGAGTGTTGGTTTTTGCTGAAAATGCAGAAAAAGTTGGTAAAAAAAAAAGTTTGGGCATGACAAATCTTTTCACATTTAATATTTGCAACGCAAAGAAAAACATGATGACTGTAAAGTAATGAGCTGCAGCTCAACGCTCCAGATTTTGCAGACCTCTGCAACCCAAATAATTCTTGCTTTGAGTTTCACCCTCACACCACCAACAGCAGCCTGACGTATTGATACGAGGAATGAGAATCGAAAAACTCTTAAAAAAAAACAAACAAACTCTACATCAGAAATGTCATGGTTTGACATTGTTGCCACAGAAATCTGGTGAGAAGATTCACAGAAACTGATGAGCAGATGGTTCATCAGTTAGGTATCAGGCCTGCTTATTTCAGCCCAAGACATCCTGCACAAGTTACAACAGCGTGGCTTAGTAGTGAAAGAGTGCAGGTACTAGACTGGCCCAGCCTGTCTCACATTGGAGATGTGTGGAGCGAAAAATACAACAACAGAGGCCCTAAACTGTTGAGCAACTAAAGTCAAACATCAAGCAAGAACTCAAAGCTTCAACAGTTAGTGTCCTCAGTTCTTACTTAGGAAAGGGAAGGTGATGCAACAGTGGAAAACATGCTCCTGTCCCAGCTGTTTT
This sequence comes from Cetoscarus ocellatus, assembly GCA_037902135.1. NCBI lineage: Eukaryota > Metazoa > Chordata > Actinopteri > Labriformes > Labridae > Cetoscarus > Cetoscarus ocellatus. The sequence continues at coordinate 162,251 of JBAMNC010001172.1, forward strand.
TGGAACATGTTGCAGGCATCAAATTCAGAATGAGTGAATATTAGCAAAGAAAATAAGAAAGCTTATCACTTTAAATATTAAATATCTTGTATTTGTAGGATGTATGTCTAAAGGGTTGTGAATCACTTATTCTCAACGTCCAAACTTCAGAGTCTTTGCATTGAATCCAGTTTGTTTACGTTGTATTTGACAGACTAAAATCTTGATGCTTCACTAGACAGCGCTGATATCATAACCTAAAAACCAAAGCCCCTCTCTAACAGACCCAAGTGTTAACCTCTGATATTTGCCATCTGTGTCTCAGTTTTACGTGAAGCTGCAGGCGAGCGTTTCCACAGAAAGTGTTTGCCATCAAGAAAACCACACGGCGCTGTGTGGTTCCTCACTCAAACATGAGAGTGTGAGCAGCGCGTCGCTCTGCCCACTCTGCACCAGAGCAGCACGCTCACAGCGGGGGGCACAGGCGAGATAAGAGAAGAGGAGGTTTCATTTCTCAGCAGAGCAGACGAGGACACGAACGCTGTGGTTCGTCATTTAGGACTCATGTCTGATCCCCATCCTTCAGTCACACTTATGGGCTCCTTGGTTAAAGATGCGGCCTCGCAGATTGTGCTAGGGCTGCTGAATACTGGTTTATACTCTGATAGGATGTGTTTTAATCTGAAGAACATAATTTTGTACCTAAAGGATCCAAAGCTGGGTCTACGTCTTTGGTAGGATTGGTGCACTGCGGGACGAGGCCGTCAAAAGCTGCAGACAAACTCCTGCGAGCTGTCAAAGTCATTTAAGAGCATAAGCAATGCCTCAGTGCAAGAGAAACAGAGGTCAAAGGTCAGGGTTACAGGGCTGAATGATTTCAGGAAAAGATCTGATTGTGATTTTTCAGGCAGATATTGCGATTTCAATTTGATTCATGATTTTCTTCAAATCAAGCTTCTGTGCAACATTCACTGTGTTTACAGTACAGACAACAGTAAGAAATCAGTGATCAAAAGCACATAACACATCAATCATCATCTGTAACTGATGATAAATAATCTGTTTTCATTATTTAAGGGATACTCCAACTTCTACTCCTAGACAGAGGCTTTGTGTTGCCTGCAAATGTGTAAAATAGTTGACACAACAGATCCTGGGTCAGTCAGGAGCGCTGCCAAAAATCCCAGCTTTGGCGATCACGTTATTGTGTGTCTGAAATTGCGATTTGATCTGAAAACTATCTTTCAGCCCTACTGTTCACACTGAAAAAACTCAGATCTAAGTGAGAGTATTTGTCCAATTTCAAGACAAAAAAAATCTCACTAGACTTATTCTAATCCACAATATTCTTACATGTCTGGAATAAGATCCTATTTGAAGATATAAAAACTAAAATAAGGCCTGAGTTGCCTGTAATAAAAAGTAAAATAATCTGCCAATAAGACAAGACAAATTTAACTTGAGCAGATATTAAACCTTAATTTAAGACCCTCACTGAGTCAAACTTTCCTTGTTTCATTGGCCGATATTTTCTCTTCATTACAGGCAATTCAATGCCTTATTTTTGCCTTTCATTCCTTAAAGTAAGATATTTATCTTGACTGGTTAAGTTAATGTAGATTAGAATAAGTATTTTGGATGTTTTTGACTTGAAAACAGACAAACACACTTGCCTAGATCTGAGTTTTTGCAGTGCATCCTTTGCTTGTAGATGGGTAAAGATGTATGGTCGATCTCATGGCCATCCTCTGAGTAAGCCTTAAAAAATTACATTTTTAATTCCCTATATGTTCACTTTTTATATATAATTCAGCACAATTTGTCATGTCAGTGCTCCATCCCAATTTTTCAACAACCCAAGGTCATCAGGAAAGTGTCTGGATATTATCTAGAACGTCTTTTGCACTTTTTAAAAAAAAAAAAATAAGATTCAACATGAATATGAATATATTGGTGTTTTTTCAGTGATCATGACAAAATAAACACATCACAGGAGATCCAGCTTTGTTACTCCAAGGCAATGAGTTAAATAAACTGAGATCTCAAGGAAAACAAAAATTCACTCAGAAAAAGGGTGAAAGTAGAAAAGCTCAGAGAGCATTTCCAACACTGGATCTGGATCACTACCAAAGTCTTTTCACTTCTCCCTTGTGCCATGACTAACATTAAAATATCATCAAAATCCAAATAAAAAATAAAGTCTCTCTGAACCAAAAGCCCTGCACATTACTGTACACTCACCCCAGGAAGTGTCAAAAATAAGATGGTGATTCTAGCTGATCATAAAAAAAAGAGATATCAAGGATCTTTTTTTGTCGCAGTTGGTTTGATTTTTACTAGTATCACACATCCGGTCTTGCGTGCCACACTTCTACTGCCTTAATGCAGCCTGTCAGTCAATTTAAAATACAAAAAAAACGCACATTCATGAAGAAAATCTGATAAGATTGTCCATGTAAACATTAAAAACAGCAATATTTCTGTAAAATCCCTAGAACTTGCTTTAAAAAGTAGCAGAGTCTCACTCAACACATCCATTTCATGTCACACAGAGGCTGGAGCCTGTCCCTGGGTATGTACTCTCGACTGGCCACAAACCAATCACAAGGCTGCCATAAAGACAAACACACACACACACACTCACACACTTCAAGAGCCACAAATAAACCAACAAACCGAGCATGTTTTTGGTCTGTGAGAGGAAACCAGAGCAGCTGCAGCAATGCACAGGGAGAACACGCAGCTCCACGCAGAGACGTCCCACCTGGGCAGGGAGTCGAACCAGCAGCCTTCTCGCTCTGAGGCACCAACACCAACTGCTGCACTGTGGGGTACCAGTCTAATCGGACCCAGAACCAGCTCAGAGACAACAGTAAATGTTTGAGATGAAGCTTAAATCTGATTAGAGACTGAAATATTCTGAAAGATAACTGCTCTTCAAGGAAGGAGAGTAAAACTTAGAACCCAAAAACAGGGTTAAATAATAATAATAATAATAATAACAATAATAATAATAATATTAATAATAAATAATCCAGGTCCAAAGCCTTTTAGTAATATACCATGATATGGATAGGTGTAATTTTTAATGTTTTAGCCCTATACCTGAGTTATTATACCCACCTTTAGGGTATAAATAACACCTTCTATGAGCACCAGCAGTGCTCCTGCTTTCTCTTCTATGCAGGTAATAACCATTCATTTTTTTCTATTTTAATGCCTTAATTAACTTCAGTAAGCCTACAGTGTTGTCATAATTGTTCCATTTTACCTCATTGTAGATGGTATGAAATAATAAGATAAAAAACAGGTTCTTGGCTTGTTCTGTTTTTTCACTTATCATTATTTTCATGCTACATTTTTGTTGCTGTTAATATGTAAAAGCATTTTCACTTATCAAAAGATTGTGGGTCCAAATAACTAAAAATCCATCCTAGCTCACACTCAGACTGTGACCATATGAATGACTGCACTCTGTCATTTCTGCATTTGACCTCCGTGTAATAGGAAATAAGCTCATTCTATCAAAATAAAGGACATTTAAGTACAAGTATATGAACCTGCAGAACTCAACTTTATGACAAATTAATTATATTTTAATCCATGTTACAAGAGCTACTAGTTTACAACCTGCTGTTTTGAGATGAATCACACATATAATCTACTCAGATTAAAAATGCAAACTTCATCAACATTTTCCTGCTCTCATTGATCTGAGGATGAGTCTGCTTCTGTCGACATCTAGTGGACAACACAACACAGCCTGACACTCAGCTACAGATCATCCTGTCAGATCCTCTTTCAGTCATTCCTTTTTGTTTTTCTTCCCAGTGTTATTTTTAATTCATTGGGACGCTGCAATCGAGGAACTAAATTAAATCAAGAGAAACCAAACAAGTGTCTCGATGATTCATTTCATAAATTCAGATAAATGTCATAAAGAGCAGGTATAAGATGATGAGGTGGAACCAACTTTTCTTGTAGAAATATGACTTAGTTGTTGTTGTTAAAGCGCAGATGAGAACATTTATTTCCACTCAAAAACATCACGTCATCAGGCTGAATAGATATATATTTCTTTCACATTAGAATAACCAGCAAATTGTCTTTTTGATTATTATTTGGAGGCAAATCTTTGTTAATCATCCTTTGAAGAGAAGCCACTTCCAAAAAAAGGCCAGAGTGAAAGGAAGAATTCACCTCACATAAGGACATATTTCCTTTTTTTGTGGTAATCAAGCGAAGTTTTGATCGTTATTAAACAGAAAAACATTTAGTATATTCAAAAATATATAAATCTCCTTTAAGAAATGAGTCCCCTCTTCTATGAATGATCAGAGTTGTTCCCATTGTTCCAGATTTCGACCATAAACGTTCCCAAACAGTCCCTGACGTGACCAGTTGTCACACATATTACAAAAACATCAGGGTCACATCATGACAGGGTTTACACTCTTTTCTGGAAATCATTTTCCAGGACTTTTGTGCATTTACCCAGATTGTTATGTTCATACCTCTCCTGCCCCAGAGGTCTGATTTACAAGCTGTGCAGTCTATGGCTGGAACAAATCTATGATCTCAAATATATAATTCTCATTCTTAGAAATTATGACAAATTTATCATAGAACAGCTCAATGACAGACACAGATTACAGTGTCACATAACCAAGTGAAGTCACAATACTGGTGTGGGCAATTCTCAGGTTAATCTGGCCTTCTAAAAAACAGGATTATAGGTTGATGACCAGTATCTCTAGCTAGCTCCACCATATTTATATAATATATTATTTTTTTCTAACTCTCGGGAATGAACATTGTCTACTAGCTATCTTTTTAGTCTTGCTTTTATGTAGCGTCTTACCATTATAAATTTATGGTTTATACTTATTTTTTATCCTTATTTTCTGTTTTTTTAATGAACATATTTTGTTGATTTACTGTTTCAAATTTTATTTAGCCATTTTTTATTTTTTATTTTTGTCACCATTGTTTTGAGTTTTTACATTTTATTTCTTAAATTGCATTATTTTATCTATTCATATTTTATGTCTAAGTGTGCATTAGTTACCAAGTAAATTTTTACTTCATTTCCTATGTTTGATTTATGGCAAGTTGGAAGGAGGATGAATATTTTTCCAGGACAGTTCAAGCTTCTCCAGGACATTTTACTTTCTTCCTCATTTTCCATGTTTTCCATGACTGGAAAATTGGTCAAATATTTTCCAGGTTTTCCAGGATGTGTGGGAACCCTGCATGAGTGATAACACGCAAAATTTACTCCAAATTGCCTTTTTTTAAAGTTATTTTTGGCCTTTTTCACCTTAACTGACGGTGTAGAAACAGTTAATAAGGTCAGAAAAAAGGAGAGAGAGCAGGAGAAGAGATGCAGGGAATGAGCCACAGGCTGGAGCCGAACCTGAGGCATCTGCATGAAGCGAGAGCCTCCGGGCACTGGACCCTAAACTCGACTTTATGTTGTTCAAAACCTCTCTGTGAACGTGGGGCTGGGGACATTTAGGGCTGCACTGACACTGCTGGTGTGGTGTCTGGTGTTTCCACCCCTTAGGTTCGTGGGGCCCGTGTTGGGTGCACGAGCCTCTTAATAACAGATATGAATCTTATAAAACAACTTTAAAAGTCTCACACCTCTCCTGAGAAATATTCTAACTCAATTTGCACAAAAACACAAAAAGAGAAATCTTTTTTTCTCTAAGAAACGTGAGATATTTAATATTTATACATGTTAAGTGTTAAAGTGGAACATAAGAGAAACAGACACGTCTACAAACAGACAAATATTATACACAGGCCCCCCGTGACTCCACCACCACCGCCACCGTCCGTGATCTACCATTCAGTGCTGACGAAGCTCCACAGCTGGTCGCTGACGTCGCTCCGAGGACGCACGGACGTGTCGATGTTGATGGGCGTGGCTAAATCTGCACCGTAGTGAACTGTGGTGGGAAACAGAGTCAGCATCAGAAGGAGGAAACGAATGATACCCTGAAAAACAAAGAGAGAAACTAAAACAAACCTCCTCTTAAGATGTTGGGCTGTGTGTTGTACTCCCACTTGATCTTCGAGATCAGATAGTACACCTGAGCCACGTACCTGAGACAGACAGACAGACGGACAGAAGAGTCCTCTAGTTCATGAAGGAGGATCATTACAGCAGTGAACAGCCTGTTATAGTTTAGACTGTATGTCTTTTAGGTTGTCCACAGTTTCAGGGTTCCCACTCTTTTCTTGAAATCATTTTCCAGGACGTTTTCACCCCCAAATTCTCAGGTTAATCCAACCTTCTGAAAAACAAGATTAAAGGTTGATGACCAATATCTCTAGCTAGCTTCACCGTATCACATTAAAATTGATTTATTTCTAACTCTCAGGCATGAACATTGTCTGCTAGCTGTCTTTTTAGTCTTTTTTTATAACTATTTTTTGTTGATTTACTGTTTAAGTAGCCTAAATTTTATTTAGCAATTTTTTATTATTTCTTTTTTTCGCTATTGTTTTGAGTTTTTTATATTTTATTCTTTAACTTGCATTATTTTATCTATATATATATATTCTACAGCTAAGTGTGCATTAGTTATCAAGTACATTTTTACTTCTTTACTTATGTTTGATTTTTGTTCACTAACAAAGTAGAGGGAAGATAAATGATTTTCCTGGACAATTCATGCTTTTCCGGGACATTCAACTTTTTTCCTCATTTTCCATGTTTTCCCTGACTGGAAAATTGGTCAATCATTTCCAGGTTTTCCAGGATGTATGGGAACCCTGGGTTTATGTATGTTAGTTGTCTGTTAATATGCTCTATGGGTTTGATTATAATTATTAATGTTTGTTTGGTTTTTTTTTTAATGTGTTGACGCCGTGGGGCTAGGGATGGAAATTAGCCACCTGACTATAATCCCATGTATTTACACGTAAATATCGATTAATACATACTGTCCCATTAAAAAAAAATCTCATCTCAAACATTTCAAAAAGCTGCCTGTGCTCTTACACATTTTAGACAGTCTCCTCTCTTTTTGTGGCTGCTTTGAGCAAAAAATAACCAAAATCAGGACTTTCCAAGGCTTCATATTTGATTATTAATATATAATTATAATATTTCCGGCCTGTCATCAGACTTCAATCTTCCTCCTGAAGGTTTGATGCCTGAAACATGTTTGCGTGAAGGACCTGCTCTGACATTTCTCTGCTGTTGGGACTTTAACTCTCAGTACTCACACGGCAGAGGGGATGACCTCTGTGGTGTCTTCATCGACTTCCTCCTGCAGCGTCTGGAGATCGTGCTCGGCGTTCCTCAGACTCTCAAACTCTCTCTGCAGGAATCTGATCAGGCATTAAGGAAGCTCACAGACAGTTCAGGGAGGAGACATCATAAATCAGGGCTCATCAACTTCATTTGTCCGAGGGCCAGTTTTTTCCTGACACACTTTAAAGTAATGTCAACCAATAGGGATGCACGATATTGGATTTTTGCTGATATCCGATAAGCTGATATGTCAAAACCTATAACTGACGTATAGAAAGACTGAAAGTAGTTCTTTTTGGATTACACCTATGTCATACATAAAAATGTATTTCTGAATGTAACAGTAAAATCAAGCTTCATCTGCCCTTCTAAAAGCTGAAACACTAAAATACTTCACTGCAGACAGAAAAACCACCCCATTTTGGAAGCTTACACTCTTATTTTAAAACTAATATGCCGAAAAAATCTGCCAAGATATCGACGGAAGATATCATCAGACATTCTCACATCTGCTGATTCTGATATTTAACTTTGGGAGCAATTATCTACTGATTTCATACTGATAATACTGTGCGTCCCTATAAAACAATGTAAATAATGTGGTCTAATTAAACATTTGTGGGTTAGATAGTTTGATTGTATTCAGCATTGTTAGTATTCCTTAGCCTTTAAAAGTGAGATCAGTCCCTATCGCCCATACTGCTGCAAGCTACAAGGGGAAACTGAGATTCTTTGGCTGTTTCTGTCATGTTTCCCAGCTCTATGTTTGTTTTTCTGGTTAAATATTGGATCTCAGGTGGATTTCTGTAAAACAGTTGAAACACAAGGTCATGTCTGATAAAACAGTTTCAATCAAAGACGTTTTGGAGAAATTCATCAGTAGTTTTAGGGATTTAACAGCAGAAAGATACCTTTAAAACCACAACAATATTTTTCTGAATTTGATAATCCTCTGAGGGCCGTATAGGAAGCTGTGGGGAGCCTGATCTGGCCCCCGTGCCGCCAGTTGGTGATCACCACCATAAAGGACTCATCAGATCTTTGAGAACAGGTGAAAAAGGATACTGCAGCTCTGACTCTGTGATCTGGCTCTTGGCCGTGCACTGCCTCAGCTGCTCCTCCAGACGGTCCAGCTCCACCTCTCTCTGCTTCTTCTCCTCCTCCATGTCGAGGAGCCTCTGACCGGCACTCTCCTCAATCTGAGCCACGTCTGCACACAAGAACCAAGGGGAGAAGTTTAAAGAATGGGAGCTACAGATCAGAAACACTTCAGTGAAGTAAATGTTTTACACCTTTTAGGATCTGTGTCACTATCTTCTTGGTCTCCAGATGTTGGTCATTAAGAGCGTGATGTTCGTCTTTGACTCGTCTCAGCTGCTCCAGCTGACTGCTGTTGGCGAAAGCCACCAAGGCCTTGGCCATCTCCTCCAGCTCCTGAAACGTGTTACCCTGGGCCATCGTGGAGGGACTGGAAAGACCAAAAAGAATCAACACAGAGAAAATAATGAGGGGACCAAGAATAAACAATTAACTAAAACATGGCAGAATTTTTTCATTCACAGATTTATGTTCTAAAATGTCGTTTTTTATGCATTTTAATAAAGTATTTTCACTGACCATATTTATTTATTTATTGTTTTTCATACAATAAAATGTTTGTTTGTTTGGTTATTAGGAACCCCATTAGCTTTGGCACTTGACCTCAGCTACTTTTCCTGGGGTCCATAACACATTTAAAAAAAACTACAGACTTATCATACATTAAAAAATTACAAGCACACATTCAAAAAGTAAAACATTTTACAGCACACCCTCCCTTTGTCCAAAGCAACATCAAAATACATAATTGACATAAAAGATACTAGAAAACCTAATACAAGTAAAGAACAATTAAACTAAAACAACTTCTTAAAGCCAATAAAACAGTTTAAACTAAGAACTTAAGTAATATAATATAAAGAATCAAACAATTCATAAAATATACTCCTACATCTATCTATAAGTTCTGTGGTTCCTTCACCAAGAAAAGGGTGGAGACACATACATATGTGTCAGTGTTACGTTTAGAGCATGGTTTGTGCAACATTTAAAAAACCATGTTGTTGGCATGAAGTAGGTTTGACAGATTTATCGTTTTCAAAATCACAATTTCAGACAATGCAATCATGTGATCACCAAAGCTGCAATTTTATTTGCAGTGCTCCTGACTGACCCAGGATCTGTTGTGTCAACTATTTTACAGATTTGCAGCAATTTGCATTTACAGAAGTGCTGGTAAGCAGGTCAACAGCACAAAGCCTCTGTTTAGGAGTAGAAGTTGGAGTAGCCCTTAAATAATGAAAACAGATTATTTATCATCAATATTTGATGATGAATAATGGGTTATGTGCTTTTGATCATTGCTTTCCTTACTGTTGTCTACACTGTAAACACAGTGATTATTGCACTGAAGCTTGATTTGAAGAAAATCAGGAATCAAATTAAATCGCAATATCTGCCTGATCACAATCGGATCTTTTCCTAAAATCGTTCAGCCCTAATATGAAATGAAGATCATAAATTGTGACAGAGGGAGTCAAATGGCTGACTTTCTGCTACCAACTCGTCATCAAAGGCTGCACAAAAATACAAAACATGTATCCAAATATTAAATTAATTGTTGAAAATCAATGATCAAGATATTGCAATGAAATATATATATAATATTGTTGTATCAATATTTTCTTTCACCTATAATAACTGGTGGCGTTTTTATTCATAATCAGATCTTTATTGAAATATCTTCTGTTGAGGTGTTTGATTCAGTTTATGTAAAAAAACTGATCAGACGCTGTTACGGCTGTGACTTTTACACATAAGTGTCTACACGAAATCTGTTTAGAACTAAGTGATTATCCCTTATGATTCCTGTAGTTAATAAAAACATATTGAATGAGCATAACTTAATTCACTGGAACAGTTAGACCAGAAGTCACCAACTGACATGGCAACTAATTCAGTGTTAACACCACACGAGTAAAACCCATTTTAGAAAGTTTTCAACATCACTCACAAGACTTTATTTTATCTACACGACCCCAGCGTCATGACCGAAGTATTCACAGAGGATTAAACTCACGCAAAGACCATCGTCGTGTTTTGTTTACCTTGTTTGTCGTCAAATCGCTAAATCGTTGGTTACCGATTAAAAAAAAAAAGTATAACGCAAATTAAAGCAGCATATAAAGTTATCAGACCCTAACTGACTCATCAGATATGTCGCTGTGACAAAGTTAGGACAATAAAATCCAACGTTTTCTTGTAAAAACAAAGAGCAGCTCACCAAACAAACCTCTTCCGGGATTCAAATCAGACCGCGCACCGCTTCTTCCTCTGTGGTTGTTGGACTCTCAGTAGCTGCTACTGCGCATGTCGCCCCCTACAGGACAAATTACCTCTGCTGACGTCAGAGCAGGAGGGACTGCAATACCGAAAGTAAATACGTGAAAAAAAGAGGAAAATTTTGGATTATTTTGGCCGAGTTTCCCATCCACAAATGTAAATCCAGTATCGAAAGACCCAGTTTTTTTTTTCAAAGATGTTGAACCATTCATACAGATATTAAGAAAATGTGACAACAAAAAAGTTATCAAAGCCTTGAATATATGCTCTGCTTTTAATTTATTTACAGAACTTTACAGCCTTAACCCCTGGCTACAATGTCTTTTGACTGTTTTCTTGTATACTTTGTTTCTGTTCTCAGTTTAAAACAAATGTAAATTTAATAATAGTAATAATAAATTACAAATAATTAAATAGAAATGTTGTCTACTGTAGCTATTGTAGCAACACTTGATGGTGTATATTGGAGTAAAGGCAGGAATAAAGCCAAACAGTTGATAAGAATGATGTACAGATAACTATGACTCAATCAGAAAAAATAAGATAAATAATCCTGATAATTAAATAACAGGTTATGAGAATATTATAAGTTATAAGAATATCTTGGTCCCCAACACAACTAAGATTAACAGAGAATCACTTTTCTATATATTTTTCTTCATCCTGCTCCTTCCTGGATATGGAAAATGACAAAATATATATACATATATATACATATATATATATATATATATATATATATATATATATATATATATATATATATATATATATATATATATATATATATATATACACACACACACACACACACACACACATATATACGTATATATGTACATATATATATATGTATATATATATATATATATATATATATATATATATATATATATATATATACACACACACACACACACACACACATACGTATATATGTACATATATATATATATGTATATATATATATATATATATATATATATATATATATATATATATATATATATATATATATATATATACACACACACACACACATACGTATATATGTACATATATATATATATACATATATATATATTGACTCCTAGTCTTTGAGCTAAGCTGACTAGCGTGGGCAGGCCCTGCCTGTCTCTTCCTTGTTACTGGACCCACAGTCTAAAGAATGGTGTCTATCTGCTTGTCATGGACTCGGGAGTGAGGCAAGACATGTAAACAACAAAACTGTAGGCGTGTTCCCTTAATAGAAAGAATCTCGATTTCCTGTATTTCTGATTTATGGTCAAAAGGCATATTAAAGTGTATTCAGCATGAAAACAAGTTCTAATGATATATTTTACAGAAATATAAAAGTTTGATATATCTGGAACATTTGTTCGGCTCCATAAATACTCTGGAACAAATTCTGGAAATGTGAGTACATATATAGATAAATACAGTAAAGACGATTATAAACTAATGCTTTGGTAAGATCTGGACCCAGTTGGTCATAACGCTGTTGCCCCAAATGATAAAAGTAGATTTAAATATTATAAAATATTCACCTTAAAAGAAAAAAGAGGAGGAACAAGAAAACACCACCAGTGTTAACAATTTCCACAAAGCTTTAGTGTGCATGTACAAACAATAAGGATAAAAAAGGTGAAAATCCAAAGAAGAATACATATTGACTCGACAGTTATTTGTACAAACAAACATTACAGTGATAACGTCATCTGTGCATCCATACATTCTTTAAGAGGCACTAAGAGTATAGTTGCCAGGTCTGCTTATTATAAGCAACTTTGGGCTTCTCTTTTTGAAAAGTTGCTTGTAAATATGGGAGGTTGCGGGTTGTGTTTTTTTGGGCTTGTTCTGAAAGTACAGTTTCACATTTGGGCTTGTTGTGCCCCCAAATCCAGGAGGGATCTGAAGCCCTCCTACCAATATGAACTCAATTCAGAAGTTACATCAACAATTTTTCCCACTCACAAATGTCAATTTTTTTTTAAGAAAAGACAAAAAGGTGTTTCCACCAAAAAGAAATCCTTATAACCAGAATTAAATGTATTTCTAATGTAGCTGTTACTTTTTTCACCATAATAAAGCTGAAAAGGATCAACCTAAAACTTAGATAAAGCCTGACTATGTCTGTTTGGTTACAAAAATCAAGGTTAGACGGACTGTTTAGTGATAACAGAGTTATAAATAACATTAGCCCCTCCCTTTACTTCTGGATGAAGAAAAGGATATTCCATCTCCAATCGAAAGGATGTTGAAGAAGTGAATCAAGAGCTGAATAAGAAGGAATGTCACTGTGAAATTGAAATGTTACGTAGATGAAAAATAAAATACGCTTTAAATAGATTTCTCTTTTTAAAAAAGTAAAACATCACATTAGAAAAAAATGTTAGAGGTTGCATGCTTTAGGTTCATTTTTATCGACCTGGTTGCTTTTATCAGTCAAAAAATCTGGCAACACTGACTTAGAGTATAACGTTCACAGACATATAGTTCTGGCTTTTACAGCCTATGAGCAGCATCACCGTGACTTACTGACAAATTGAAGTAATCAAACACGGTTTTAACGATAATTAAAATAGAGAACAGTAATGCAAATTTTACCATTTTATAGGTAGCTGTTACATTTCTAGTTGTATCGTCTTTGGTAATATCTTTATCCTGAGAGCACCTCCAAAGAATGGAAACATCTTCTCAGTGAAGGTGTACTTGAAGGTGTGAATGTGTGTTTTGGTGTCCGTATCATAGAACGTCAGCCTCCCTCGGGTCCAGGCCAGCTTCATCGTGACTCTCTGCAGCTGCTCCTTTAGTGACAGCAGAGTTGTTGGAGTTATCGGAGAGTATGCTCTGTATTGACCATTTTGGAGGCGTATTCTCCACACTGCAGCCTCGATGTCTCCCTTCCTCGGTCCAGACTCTGCAAATACACCTACCGACCAATCTTTACTGTCTCTGACCTCCACGTCCCAAATGTGAACCCCAGAGTCAAAGCCCACCGAGCCAAGGACGCTGTAAGGAACGACTAACCTCTCTGGGTTATCGGGTAACGGGTAATCCCATCTTCCTCCCCCACCAGTCAGATCAACAGACAGGTAGAAGTTTGGACCAGCTGTGTTTGGATCCAGGATGACCGGGCTGTAGGAGACCAGGTCCTTCATTTTCATCCAGATGTTGAAGCTCAGATTGCCCAGATGTTTGGCCGTCTGGATCAGAGCATCTTCAGAGAGCTGTGGTTCTTCCACATGGAAGCACTGCTCTTCTCTTTCCTCTGCAGCTCGGTAGTTCTGTAGAAACTTCACGTTGCCTTCCCTCAGTTTATCTTCAGCCACTCTGACAGCTTCGGACAGAGCGTCGTCCTCTCTGATCACAGCATCCAGCATCTCATTCACCCTCTGAATCTTCTCATGCTTTTCCTTCTTCACTGCCCACAGACGAGCCCTCTCCTCCCTCTCCAGGACCTGCCGGAACTTCTCAAACTGGTCCTTGATCTCGCTTTCAATGTGATGAATCTGGGCCTGGATAAAGGGTGATCATGATATCAGTCTTAAACTTCATTTTGATTCCAGTCAAATCAAACAATAGAACAGTTTCAGTACAACAAAAAGGGAGACAAAGCACCATAAGCACCATTTGCACTTCAAGTATTCCATATATACTTAGCTGCCCTGTGCAATACATTCCCACACATAAATAGAAATATTTATATTTTATACTTATCCTTCAATCTCATATTGTACAGAGTTTCAATTGCACTTTCCGATAGGACTTTGTTTTATCTTGTATATATCTTGCACATATACTCCCTTCAACCATTTTATACTTATAACTATTTACTTATTTTTTTAATCTTTTTTCCTTTTACTGATCTACCTGTTGCACTGAACAAGGAGAAGCTCTCCAATCTCGTTGTACATCCTGTATAATGACAATAAAGGGCTCTTGACACAAAATATCAGTATCAGTGATAAACACTTTATAAATATCTGATATCGTGCATCCCTGATAAGCTCCTCAACCAACTTTCTTCTGAAATCCTCGCTGTTTCTGAAAAAGTGTCTTTGGTTTCCTTCTCAGTCAAATTATTTTAGGTAATGTGATTGCACAGTTGAAAAATCGATTAATCGACTTGACTTTACCCAAATGTAACCTCTGATTTGGTCCAGCCTCTCTCTCCTGGCCTCAGAGAGCTTCGCCTTCTCCTTTAACTCCTCCAGATGTTCCAGAAGTTTCCTCCTCGGCTCTCTGGCAGCTTCTTCCAGAGGTCTGAAGGAGTGTCCCTCGTGTCTCTCGGAGTCTCTGCAGACCAGACAAACGGTCTCCTGGTGGTCCAGACAGAAGAGCTTCAGCTTCTCCTCGGGGTGCAGGCTGCACAGGGACTCCGAGGCTTTTCGGTCTTTCTCCAGCAGAAAAGCCTCACACAGGTTCTTCAGGACCAGGTTAGATGGAGGACTGTCGGTCGAGCTGACGGTCCTACAGAGAGGACAGTCTCGGAGAGGTCTCTGTTTCCACCAGTTCTGGACACAAACTCTGCAGAGGCTGTGAGAGCAGGACAGGAACACCGGATCTACGAACACACCTTTACATACGGGGCAGCGCAGATCATCTTCGGACGCCATTTTGTCTCCCTTAGTGATTAAACTTAAAACAAACCTTAGAAACCCCCAAATAAATACCAGTGTATGCGATCCTTCGGTAAAACAGACTCTAGTATCCTCCGGGGCAGATTCAAAACAAAGCGCTCTTCTTCTTCGTCGTCTTCTCTGATGTTTTCTTGCTGTTGGTAAACCAACTTAAAGGCGCATTACCGCCACCTACTGGACTGCACTGTGGAGCAGGAGATTAAAGCGGGAAAATAAATAAATACAGAAATAAATACATTCTTTTGTCTAATTCAGTATCATTCAGATATTTGATAATAACACTGTATATTTTCCCGTCTACCTTCCCTAATAGACCTTGCATAGAGACATTTTTATGCTTTCGGAACTCTCTTCTTCTTCGTGGTGATTTTAAGTCGATCGAGAACACTGTGCTGCTGAGAGGTGTACCGCCCCCTACTGCTCTGGAGTGGAAACAGGAAACGAATTCATGAAAACGTCCACATCAGAAATTCAGATCTACTTTGAAAAGACGTAAAATCCAAATATAATAGTGCCAGCATCCGGACCAGACTCAACGCATATATGGAGATTGTGTTCATACAACAAAACAAGTTTTGGGAACATAACTTAATATTTTGATTTTACCATGCCATAAAATTTTATAAAAATTTTAACATTAGACAAAGATAACCTGAGTAAATACAAAATGCAGTTTTTAAATTATGATTTTATTCATTAAGGGAAAAAAGCTCTCCAAACCTACATGACCCTATGTGAAAAAGTAATTGGCCCCTGAACCTAATAAGTGGTTGTGTCACTCTTGATAGCAATAACTGCAGTCAAGAGATTGCAATTACTGGTGATGAATCTTTCACATCACTGTGGAAGAATTTTGGCCCACTCTTCTGCGCAGAATTGTTTTAACTCAGCCACATTGGAGGGTTTTCGAGCATGAACTGCCCGTGTCACTTACAATCATGTGCAATTACTTTGTGAATGTATAAATAATCCTTATAGGATTTGCTTTTTAGTTTCTGTATTCAAGCCCTTTTATATTTATATTGGTAGAATAATGTACATACTGCTATTTTCATGCTATTTTTATACATTTTTTATACTTATTCTTTATCAACACTGTCCCCTTTGCTGCTGTAACATTGCAAATTTCCCCATGTGGGACGAATAAAGGTTTATTCTATTCTATTCTAATTTTGGTAGGCCAACCACTCCTGCGAAGGTTCACCACTGTTCCCAGTTTTCACCATTTGTGGATAATGGCTCTGACCATGGTTCACTGGAGTCCTAAAGCCTTAGAAATGGCTTTGTAATAGACTGATAGATTTCAATCACTTTGTTTCTCATTGTTCTTGAATTTCTTTGGATCGTGGCATGATGTGTTTTGGAGATCTTGAAGCCTACTTCACTTCGTCAGACAGGTTCAATTTAAGTGATTTCTTAATTCAACAGGTCTAGCAGTAATCAGGTCTGCGTGTGGTCAGTGAAATTGAACTCAGCTTTAAAAAAAATGTGGTTAATCACAGTTAACTCATGATTTAACAAGGGGGGGGAATTACTTTTTCACATAGGGTCATGAAGGTTTGGAGAGCTTTTTTACCTTAATAAATAAAATCATCATTTAAAAACTGCATTTTGTATTTACTCAGGTTATCTTTGTCTAGTGTTAAAATTTGTGTGATGATATGAAACATTTAAGTGTGACAAATATGCAAAAAAGTAAGAAATCAGGAAGGGGGCAAATACTTTTTCATGGCACTGTATATAAATTATTGAATATCAATGGGATTTCCTATTTCGAAGTTTGATGTTTTCAGTGATGGCTATCTAGATCAGATCCAAATGAAATTTACCTCGATGACAGAGACATGGACCTGATATTATCCTGTAAGACTGGCAGCGAATCCGTTTAAAATTAGTAGAGATATGATTTTTTTTTTAAATTCCGCCCAATTTTAAGTCATGGGATTTTTTTTATTGAAATTTCAGGAAATTTTGTTTTGTTTATCAGCAAGACTGGGCAAAAACTCCTGGACGGATTTTGCTGAATGTTTTTTGGGAGATGTTGGTAACGGCCCAACTGAGAAATGACTAGATTTTGGTGGTGATATGGATGTTTGTCTGGATGCAAAAAATTCACAAAATTTCAATTGTTTTATGAATAGGAATGGCCAATTCGGTTACCACAAAGGCCACAAATTCTGACTTGGATCATAGGACAACAACAAAAAAAAAAATTATAAGGCAATACTGTATTAATTTTTATATTACCCTATTCTTACAGAATAAAAAAGCCAAACAATATTTCTTTGAGAAAGAGCTAATATCAAGCTTTGTTTACAATTAATAATCCAACCAAAATAATACCAACATCATTACACTTCACTTATCACACCAGGAGACATTTTTACAATCTTCTGTTCTCCTGCTCTTGGCTGACAGGAGTGGCACAGGTGAGGTCTTCTGCTGCCGTAGCCCATCTGCTTCAAGATTCAAGCAGATTGGGCTCAAGATGTCTTAAGAAATAGTCTTCAGCGCACCTTGGTTGTCATGGGTAATTATTTCAGTTACTGTTGCCTTTTGATTATCTCCAACCTTTCTGGCCATTCTCCTCATACCTGCTGCTCACTGGATATTTTCTCCTCTTCAGACCACTCTCTGTAGACCCTATGGTACAAACAACCATGCCACCTTCAGTCACTTAAATCACCTTTCTCCTCCATTCTGGTGCTCTTTCATGCATAAATGAAAGAAAGTGCTGCCTTGAGATTGGCTGATTAGCTGTATTAATGAGCAGTCTAATACGTGAATCTAATAAAGTGTCTGATGAGTGGAAATATTGTATTTTCATAACTATTTTACTTTGATTTCATGATTGATTTAAGGGATGCACAATATTTTCAGCATGATACGAGATGTATTACATTTTGGAAGTATTCACAGTTGAAAAATCGACGAGAAGTACAAATATACTGTTATGCTTCACCTTATATCATTTCATGTTTGTATTTAAAGAAAAACAATCCAGTATCATTTATAAGAGGGCCAAACCATAGTTTTCTTTAATCACATCTGTGGCTATAATGACTCTAAAATATCAGGATATCATATTTTGGTAATTATTAATAATAATAATAATAATAATAATAATAATAATAATAATAAATTATTGTGCATACCTGATCAATTTCATGATTTTTACAAGTACCAAGAATTTTTGTAAAATCAAGAAAAAAAAAATCAGAAGAGTTAAAAACAAGTATATTCTCAGTACAGTTTAGTTACAGTCGGGGTAAAATCTAATCATGAATACAGAACAGATTCGGCCTTTTATCAGCAATGTTTTATTTCTTACTGAATTTTCAGTAAAGACAAATTAACCTGTCGTGTAGAAATTCATCATTATTTTGATCATTCACATTTTAAATCTTTGTCACAATAAAAAAGTGAACAGCTTTTAAAAGTCTGGGGCCATTAAAATAAATGTAAGTTACTAAAGAGTGATCACTCTTTGTTTTTTGGTTTCTTCTTCTTCTCCTGAACTTTCCGCTTCTGTCGGCCGAGCTGTCTGAAGAAAAGTCTCTTGGGGTTCAAACCGTACGCCTTCAGTCTCTGACGGCTGAACTCCTGCCCTCCGATTTTCAGCCCCCCCAATCCTTTAACCATCAAATGTTTGTGCTTCTTCTTCTTCGGCCATTTCGGCCTCTCAGTCCTGATTTTAACCTCAGCAGTGTTATTTTCTGTTTCCTCTGTTTTAACCTCCGTTTGAGGTTCTTCCTCTGCTCTCTTCTTCTTCACTGGTATCATGACCTCCTCCTCCTCGTCTTCATCCTCGTCCTGCTGAAGAGCCTGAGCGAGGGCCTCTCTGGTAGAGTCCTGGACGTCCTCGGCTGCTTGAGTTCCTCGCTCTGCATTCTTCAGACGATCTCGTCGCTTCTTCCCCAGTTTGGTTTTAACCTCGTCATCTTTATCCTCCCTGTGGAGTCAAATCAGAAGGATATTAATGAAGGCCGGGTTACAGACAGAGAATATAACAGAGGATGTGATTTAAGAAAAGACAAATAAATAAAATAAATAAAATTACTTACTCAGAGTACACAGAGCTCAGGATCTCTTTTTTCTTCTTCTCATTCTGAGACTTGATTTTATAATTCTTCAGATCACTCAGCTCCTCCTTTTCAGACCTAAAAAGATCCAAAACATGTTAGTTTATTAAAATATTCCCACATCAGAGGTGTCAAACGGTAAATAAAGCACTGAGCTGTTACCTGAACATGCACGTCTTCTTCAGGGAGCACCAAGAGTTCAGTTCCTTATCGTTTGCTTTTAAAATCTGAAAACAAAGAGTCAATCAGTCTTTTTCTGTATATCTCCAGTTCATAACAAGTGTTATCTCAAGGCACTTTACAATAGTGCAGACTGAAGCCACTCTTCGTTTATAGTTACACATATAGGCTTTATTCATCGAGAGATGTGTCCATCCAGCAGAGACAAAGAGACTAAAAATAAGAATTTATGATAGAGACAAACTCATGGACGCCCAGATCCCAAATCTGTCCTCATCACATGTCTCTGCTGAATATAGATTCAATCAATCAATCTCTATCTGTATAGCACCATGTTTCTCTTTGTTGAATATAAATTTATTAAATATTAGCTCTTTGATATGTGGCACCTCATTTTCAAGAGGGTCCTCATGTCTATATGGCTGTAAAGATAGTTACTGTGGATGAATAATCAATCTAATATTAACATTAATATCTTTAATGAATATAATCTGATTAGTCTTGAATTACTCTTGTTTGGTGAACATCAGAGTAAACTTTAAAGGTTATTGTTTAATTCTGGTTCATCTTTAAGAGTGTGACGTGATCTGCTCAGAGAGAAGATTAAAGTGAGATCATTCTCTGGTCAGAGTTTCCCCGGAGAGAAGACAATACCAGATCAGAACAAATCCTCATCACTGCAGCGTCGTTAAGCGGGCGGGGCCTATCAGATCGTTTATTCTGTGATAACGGAGGCGTTAACGTTCTCACCTCGTCTGTGGTCAGGCCAAAGTCGTTGGGCAGCACTTGTCTGTAGCGAAACCTGCAGGGGAGGTCGTCTATGATGTCCTCGTAGTCCAGTTTGTAGTACTCGTCCAGGTACTGCTCGAAGGATTTCTCCTCTGCAAAAGTAACACAATGTAAAGTTACACAATTATACAAAATACTCCACTGTGGACCCTCTAGACGGCAGGAGGCATATTATTTATTTAGGTAAGGTGGCGTAAGCTGAAAAACAGACTTCAGCTTCAGCCCACCACGTTTCATCAGTGAGTCAAAGTTTTAAAGCAAACTACCGATGGATATTTACAGTATTAAGCAAAAAAAACAGCCTTATTATTTCTGGTCGATCTAATTTATTTATTGAACTGTTAAAAGCTCATTTGAGTAAAATTCTTATTCAGCTGTAAAACATTTTAACATCATCCTCAATCTGTCCAAAGGGTGCAGATTCAGGATTGTCCTGTTTTCTATTTTACCAACTTCATGTTCATCAACACTTTAGTTTTTATTTTCCTTTTCATGGACACTTACGTGGATCAAACACCGGCTTTTCCTTTGTGATGATCTCTGCAAAGTGAGACTTCTTCCTCCTCTTGCCCATCTGAGGCAGGTCCTCCTTCTTCATCTTCTTCCTCTCCTTCTTCTTCTTCTTCTTGGAGGCCGACTGCACGCTCGGGTCGTAGTCTGCATCCATCTGGATAACAAGGACCACTACAGTCACTTTACTTCTCCTCACTGGGGCTGACTGAACATTTAATGACTGGTTTATTTAATAATAATTACAAAACTTGATGTTGAAATGAACAAACTCACAATAAAGTTTTCATCGTCACAGTGAGGCTCAGAGGCGTCGTAGTTCTCCTCGTCGTAGTCTTCCTCTTCATCGTAGTCCTCTTCTTTCTCTCCGGTCCACGTGTCCCAGTTCCAGCGCTCTGTTACAAAAATCATCAACTTTAACAATGACAGATCCAGATTTTGACACCACAGAGCTTGATCTTCCCCTAGAAGATATTACTGGGAGGTTTTCTTAGCATAACAAAACAGAGATTTTGTCTGATAAAATAAAACAAAATCTCGTGTTTTCACTGCGTAAACATGGCCAAAAGCTACTGCGCTCTGCAGGCTCCATAGCTGCACTAACTAAAACAAAACATCTTACATCAGCTTTTGTGAGGATGTGTGTGCGCAAACCAGGACCCTTCTGCACACACAACAACAACAACAAACCCTGATTCACCTCACGTCTAAGGAATCTACGTCAGGCCAAGGAGGAAGCCGACAGAACTGGGGTCAGGAACCAGCTGACAAAGGAAATAAGAGTGGTTAAGAAGAACTAAACCAAGAAGCTGGAAAACAGCTTTTCAGCCACTGATCCTGCATCAGTTTGGACGGGCTTGAAAACATCACAGACTACAGGACCCCATCCCCCCACACTGTAGGTGACCAACAACTCGCTGAGGACCTGAATGGCTTCTACTGCAGGTTTTCACACCCATCACTCACTCCTACCACTCCACCCAGTCACCTGGACAATGGATCACCTGAATCCCCCCTGAAACATGTCAACAGCCTGAGTTTTGTCTCTACAGCTTATGTTTAATACAATGACAGTTACTGTTCAGCTCGAGACCTCCTCAAACATCAAGAAGTGGCACCACTGAGGCTTCATCCAGGTTTTATGGTCTACGTTCGAAGTAGGAGACACCACCCATAAAACCGGGGACTTACCTTCGAGTTCATCATCGTCGTCAAACTGAGGCTTCTCATCCTCCTGCTCGCCGTAATATTCATCCCCAAAGAACTTCTAAAACAGAAAACATGAATGTCTGAGTCGATGAGCTGCAACAAAACCAAACTTTGCTTGTAAAGCACTTTTCATACAAAATACGAAGTAAGTGCTTTACATAAACATGAGTTCAAAATGAGAAAACACTGGTGAAATAATAAAACAGAATATAAGTAAAAATAGAACTAAAATAAATACACAGATTGAGATAAATAATAAAAGACTGTTTGGTAAGAATGATAAAACAAACATATCTTAAATATATGATTTAATAAAACACGTGAAAGTGTAGAAATGAGGAAGAACTTATTCCAAAGCCAGATTAAAGAGGTAGGTCTTTCTTTGGACTTTCGGCATGACTAAAAAACCTCCACCTGAAGACCTGAGGCTCTCACAGGATCATATGATAGAAGCTAATCAGATGAACAGCCTGCACCATTAAGAGATCTAAAAACTAATAAAAGAACCTTAAAAACAATTCTAAAAGAAACTGGAAGCCATTGCAGTGATGTGGGCTTTCTTTCTGCCCTTTTTCAGAGCAAAGTGCTTTTTTTTTTTTTGTTTAAACTAACGTATATAATCAAACATACAGAATCATATTCATCATATCTACCATTTTCTTTGATCAAATTTCCAACACAAGGAAATATTAATGAAATTAGATTGCAACAAAAGCACCCTCGACTATAATGGCAGAAATAATAAAAATAAATTAAAAATATTTATAGTAATAATAATAATAATAATAATAATAATAATAATAAAGAGAATAAGAGAGAAAAGATAATTAAAAAAAAAAAAATCAAATTAAAAAATACTTATATTAATAATACAGATTGAATCCATCATGTATACAGGCATTCCTCAATGTTACAGTATTCTCATGGCACCACTCCACCTTTTAATGAACAGGTCTTTTTGGAGTCTCAGAACAAAGTGCTTGTTTTCCTGATCTAAAGTGAGGAAGACCTCAATATTCAGGGACTCCTATATGGCCCCATATAGATGTTCCATCAAGTTGGTTCATACATATCTAAGTTTTTAATTCCCACAAAGTAAACACAGCTCTTGTTTTGAAGGTTTAAAGATTGATCAACTGTAACACAGTCCAGAGGATTAAAGGTCATTTTGGTGAACATCACTGACTTGAAGAGATCAAGTATCTGCATCCACGTGTCGGTTTTACCTGCATGAGCTTCTCGTGCTGTTGTGGATCAAAGTCCCCGTCCAGGTCGTCCTGACTGAAGGCCAGCTGCTCGTTCCCCGTCAGCTCCTGCAGCTTCTTCAGCTTCTCCATGATCTCGTTCCTCTTCAGGTTCTTCAGCTGCTTCAGCTGCTCACGCTTCTGCTCCTTCTCCTGAATAACAGAGAGAATCAGTCCCGTTAGGGCTGCACGTCAAAACTAAGGGTTGAACTTTATGATTTTTTTAACGCACCTTTTGCTTCCTCTCCTTCACTTCCTCTCTCTTCCGTTTCCTGCGGTCGTCTTTGGAGCGTACGGACGTGGCAATGTTACGAGGGTATGTTTTGATCTCCTGTGCCTCGGGCTCCTCGAAGCGGAAGTTGTAGCTTCTCTCAAAGTCCTCCTGACGCTCCAAGAACGTCTCCCCTTCCTCCTCAGAGTCCTCCACCTCGTCCTGGACCACCTCGTCGTACGTTGGGATCCTTCAGGACGCAGAAAATATTATTTTTGTATGTTTAAATGCTGCTGCATGGAGCTTTACGTGGCAGAATTTACATGTTTCTTCTTTGGTAGGCACAAACGTTTACATGGCTGCAAGATTCTATTACTATACCATCTATTTTGTAAGCAATAAACTTTAATCTAATACAATAAAGACAAAAATTATAGATCCCATCCCAAAACTTGAAATCTTTAATCTTTGACTTGACTTTGTTCAGTGCTCTGCCAGCCTAAGAGAGCACAGGCAGAGGGAAATGTCTCCACATCATCTTCATGAACAGATTTTAGGATCATTAATGTGTTACTTCAGAGTAATAAACGGTTAAACTTGTGCTCAACGTGGGGTTTAATCTTTAAAAACACAGCATTTATTCCTAAACAGCCTCTGTTTATATAAAACTAGATCCTACTCAGGCAGAAAGTTTTAAGATGTAAAAACTTATGTTCAAATACGACATACCGTAGGACAATATGTCTCCGTCAATTTTATGTTAAAGCTGAATTACAAAGGCATTATTGGGTGAAGACTGTAGCCAAAAAAATGAAAAGTGACTAAAGTGAGGGCAGCATACCGCTCATTGTCCTCTTCCTCATCCAGGTACCCTTTGTTGAGGACGTAGTCTCTCAGGAAACGCTCCTTCTCGTCCAGCTCGGGGTCGTTCCAGTAATCTCTCAAATATGTCTGTCACAAGAAAGAGCATCATTAGTCAGCAGTTTGCACAAGAAATTTTTTAATTATGATGCTTTTTTTCTGTATTATTAAATCAAACAAATGTAGATTACAGGCTTGTGCTGGGGTTGGCTGTTTATAATTTAAAGCAGGTCAAATCAATAATGATAACAACTTTATTTGTATATTTAAGGTTTACAAAATTATTTGACAGCAAACATCAAATTTAAAAAACAAAGCACAAGAAATAAGGCGCAAGAAACCAATCCAAAAACAAGCACAACAGCTGTTATTTAAAGTCTTATTTTTTATGGCTTGATTTATATTTACATGCACAGTTAAGCCAAACTATGGTTATGGCTCAGTAAGTGCTTTTATTCCAGTTTCCAGAGAAAACACATGAACAATATTTTAGCTCTTTACATTCCTGTAATGCCCAGGGCTTTACTTTTAAATGTGTTTTAATGTACACTTCATTCTTTAATATCCGAAGGCAAATGAAAACAAGACTTTTCATTCTTAACGTTTAAGCTGCTTGACCTCCAGTCAGGTCAAATGAGTAAATTATGAGGGGAAAAATTGATCTTAGAGAAAGTTTTGTATATAAAAAGATTTCAGTCACACTAGAATAGTTATATTTAACGTAAAAATCCAGTTTAAGTTTAGCAAAAGCTATAATACTATTATTATATATTACTATAACTATTTTGTTTGTTTTATTTTGGATTTTGTATTAGCTCTTTGTTTTTACCTTGTTGAATGAATACTTAATTTTGAACATGAACATTGGTAGTCACCATAAACAAACACATGCATATACCAAAAACAAAAGAAAACAATCAGACCACTGACGACATCCTGCATGTGCAGCAAGTCCACATGCTGGAAAAGGAGTAGGAAGAAGTCTAAACTTATTTAATCCTACCCCTTTTATTACCACGTCCTACTGTGATGTTTTAATTTCTACATATTTATAATATTTACAAGATTCAACCACCTATTTAGGAGCCAAAGATCCTTGTAATATACTGACTATAAAATGTTATAAGTTACATATACACAATTACAAACTAAATATTTCACCTGATTAAATAATTAATTTCTACACATATAATCCAACCATACTCAAACACAGAAAAGGACATTACATAACAAGACAATACATCTATATTTTCTTATCCAGTGCCATTACCGTCCTAGGTTAAACTGCTGCTCTTCGTCCTTATATTTATTTAAAGTTTGTGTTTTGAATATTCTTTTAAATTTGCTTTTGGTTTTATTTTCCTTGAATTCATCTGTTAAACTGTTTCATAATTTAACCCACATACATTTTAATGTTCCGACACGATGTATTTTAAAGTTCAGTTCCTCTCTTAAACTAAAGCCTCTTTCTCTGTCTATAAACAGTTTCCTTATGCCGCCAGGAAATAAATTATTTCTTGCTTTGAATATTATTTGTGCTGTTTTAAACTGGATCAGATCTTGAAGTTTTAGAGTTTGTAGTTTAAGAAAAGTCTATCTGTGTGGTGCTTTGTTGATGAATCTGACGGCTCTTTTCTGCCTTTTAATTATTGTTTGAAGATTACCTTTATATGTGTTTCCCCATACCTCTATTCAGTAGGTCAGATAAGGTAATATTAATGCACAATATAAAATATAAAGTGCTTTCTGGATGAAGATTTGCCTCGTTTTCCCCAGGACGGCAGTGCTCAGTTTTGACTGTACAGCTGTTTTATGTCTCTTGATCTGCTGCACCTTGGTCCACTGTGGTTGTTTTTAAAGTGCTTTGCAATAAAATTGGATAATAAAACTTTTTCACTGCTGTAAACACACCGACCGTAGCCCCATTCACACTGCTGTCCTCCCCCTCACTCACCATGTCCTTCACCTCCTCCGGTCCATCCAGCTCAGCCTGACCCTTCAGCCACTCCACGTAGTCTGCCTCTTCTTTGTCCTACAAACACACAGGTTGGATTAAACAGCACAAAATCTTCATCTCTTATTCAAAACATGAGCCAATTCTGACCTTCTCCTCCTGTGATTTTATCCTCCTCGTCAGCAGCTGAGACTCTCTCTCTTCATCGCTGCCTTCTTCGTCTTCATCACTGTCCTGGATGAACTTACGGAAGCTGAAACAGGATTTTAGTTTCACTTATTAGTTTGTTTTTTTTGTCTTTTTGGCACAAAACTTCAGATAGTTTGAGTCTCACCTTTCCTTCAGCTCCTTCTGCTCCTGGATGTAACTCGGAGAGGCCGCTCTCTTTAGAGAAACAATTATGATTAAATAATAAATAATCATCACAGATCGGAATAGAGAATTATCAGACACCACAGGTTACCTCTAGTCTCTTGGCTTCCTCCTCATCATCACTGTCATCATCATCCTCATATTTCCTACAAAATAAAATTAGACACTTTTCAGTAATTCAGTGGCATTTCTATCAATCAGTGAAACTTTATTTGTATAGCACTTTTCAAACAACATATGACGCATAAAGTGCAAATTAAGAAAAAAATAATAATAAATAAAATAAAAATAATAAATTAATTAAATTTAAAACTAAAAATCAAAGACCTTGATTAAACAGAACTGTGAGTATTTGTGAGCAAGGAACTGTGGAAACACCATCATGAGTTCAAAATGAGACCACAGGAGATAAAAGTGAAAAAATAAAACAGAATATGAGTAATAATACAAGTGACATACATAAATAGATTGAGATAAATAATAAAAGACCGTTTGGTCAGAATGATAAACCAAACAAAGCTTAAATATATCATTCAATAAAACATGTTAAAATGTAAAATGGGGAAGGATTTATTCTCAGGTCTGTTACACAGAAATATCTCAGTAGCTTCACGATGGCACTAATCTTCAGTGTCACTGACCCTTCTCTCTCCAGAATCACTTTCCGCTCGTAGTCCTTCAGAAACATCGGCTTCACCGCTTTCTTCGAGGTCGTAGGTTTCTCCTCACTTGTGGATGCTGTGGATGTAAGATTATTAAATAAAGTGTTAAAATGTTTTCAGACGGAGAGCAGCAGGAAGAGCTTGTACGAGGCCCTGGAAGTTAATGTAAAAACAGCCATATCCTAAAGTTTTGTTGGCATGATTAGAAAGATGTGTATTCATACGTGTTCCAATTAATTTACTGATTCAGTGTTTTCCATTTACAATCACAGACTCCTGTAGAAACCGTGGTTTTCTTTTTGATTCACACCTCAAGTTTGACAAACACATAAACTCAGCTGTGCAGTTGTGTTTCTATCAGCTGAGAAAACTATTACAAATCGGGACATCTCTTTCAGTTAAAAACATAGAAACAGTAATTCAGTCATTTATTCATTAATTTTACGTGTGCGTCTAATTGTGTGGATACTTAGATGTATATTCATGTGTATGTTTGTCTTTGACCGTGTATGCCGTATATGTTTATTTCATGTGTGAACAACCATTTTGATTTTGGATCGCCTGTCAACCTTTTGTTTTCTTTCTGAAACCCTTCAATAAAAAGAGAATTAAAAAAGAAACAGTTTTTCATGCTTTCATCTCATCCTGGTTACATATTTGTAATTCACTGAACTCTGACCTGAACAGACTAAAGTTGATTCAAAATCAACAATCTACATAACCAGATCAGGAGGGAGCACATCACACCAGTTTTAAAGTCGCTTCATTTGGAAACCGATTTTCAATTCTTAATTATTACTTTTAAGGCTCATCGCGGATTATTGACCTCCTGATCCTCTACCAGTCTTCATATAACCAGAGGTCCTCTGGTAGGTCATTACCAACTGTAACCCAGTCAAACCTGATAACTAAGGGCGAGCGAGCTCTCGAACATACTGGATTTCTTTAAATAACTCTTAAAAACTAAATATTTTAAACATAATTTATACTGATGCTAAATTTTCCTGCTTTGTTTTTATTGTTTGACTGTTTATTTCTCTACCTCTTGTGTTTTGCAATATTGTTTTAACTTCTGCCTGTTGGTGTAATTGCTTGTAAAGTGCTTTGTAACTCGTTTTAAAGTCTTTAAACAAATGTAATTATTATTATTATTATTCTCAGGTTATATATGCCTATCGGTGTCTACCACAGTGGATTTGGAGATATCTGAATACTGAATTCTACATGACAAATCTCTGTAATACATGCATTTAATTTACAAGCCAGAATTATACCACTTAAGCTAGCACATCTTTCTTATGTTACTACATCTGTATTATTTAATGGCCAGTCTTGTAAAACAGCTCAGACAATCACAAAACTCACCTTCAGAGTAGAACTGTGCATCAGTCTGGTAGATTTTGGGGTCTTTCTTCTTCAGCAGAGATAATGTCCTGTAGAAATCCCTCTCCACTTCAGGGTCCAGCTCCTGTGAGGGTTAAAATAAACATTTATTTAACAAAATGACATGATACTTGATGATATAATGAGTTAAAGTGAAAAAAACATGGATGCTGACCACTTCACTGTCCTCAGAGCTGGACTCAGACTCAGACTCACTGTCACCACCTCTGTCTCCATATTTATCCTTCACTAAAACATAAAAACATTATTAATACACATTTTAACAACACGTCTGTAAACAACACAAAGCTAACCAAGCTCCCCACGTTCTAGCCTCATATGTTAGCATCGTTAGCCAGCGTGCCAAACTTACGCCTCTGAAGTTCTTCTTTCTGTCGATATTTATCGTATTTCTGAGCAAATTTAGAGTTAATCTTTAAATCCGATTTTCCCTCCATGATTTTAAACAAAGCAGGAATCTTTAAATCATGATTAACATCCACGTTTATCAAGGAGAAGTCACTTCAGTCGCTGCATGCGCGTACGTGAAGCTTCAGGACGCTGTTTCCGGTGTTCATGCGTCAAGAGCGACCGTGTTAAATGGTGACTTGCAGCCGTATGAGCTACGCTGTCGCAACAGCTGCCTTAAAAACAGGTTCATTCACTCGCTCAGTCTTCTATTTAATGTATATATATTTAAAAACTGTGATAAACATGAAACATCAGTGCCGCCATTTTCAGTCTTCAACATACGTCATGACCACGACAACCGCAGTTTACAAGTAGATCACCAGTTAACACGGTAACCCTTCAGAGCGTTACACTAGTGAAACCATCTTATGTGAGTCCTCCAGAGAGCGCACTAGTACCAATTTACCTGAAAATTAGACCTTACACGTGAAATACTCCGCTTGAAGTGAAAACTCTTCACTAATATGACATACAAAACAAATCCACAAGACGGAAAATGTAAATCTGCAAATAAAAATATAATAAATATACATAACAAAGGAAGAAATAAAGGTTGAGGCAAATCTGCAGTGCAGATCAGATCATCTGATGTAAATTAAAAATAAAACATTCGGGTATTAAGTTTCTTAAAGTCTGCAAATATTCACAGTATAACGTATAACTCAGTGAGAAAAACAGTGAGGCATGGATTTTTAAAATTACTTTTGTATTCGAAAGAAAAATTCAAACAAGGAAAATCATTCTTTTTCAGTTTTAACATGTATAATTATACTAAAAATGATGATGAAATTCTTAGTAGATATGACAATATAAAAATACACTAGAAAGTATGAAAAATGGAAATAAAACATATCGAACATAGAATATATATATTCTATGTTCGATATATATATATATATATTCCATAATGAAATAAACTGCTTCAAAACATACTTGTAATTTACAAAAAAAAAAGAAAAAGAGCAAAAACACTGCTATAATTGATATTAAATAATACAAAAATATATATATATATAAATCTGTACGTATGTATCAGCATCAGTCCTCACTTTTTAGTTGTTAAGGATGGAATTTGTGAATCTTTTTTGAAATTCACAAAGCAATAAACATAGTTTTTAAAGGCTCTTCAGAATTATCTGGTTATGGGACATTCATAAAATAAGTGCTCCTTGCTCTACGATTTACCTGGCAAAAACAAAACAGTCGGTCATAATCATTCACACACAAATCATTAATGTGCTTTTCATTTTAGTGTTTTTTGAAAAAAATACTCGAAATAAAAGCCATGATTAACACTAGAGTCGAAATTTGTTATCACATGTAAAGATGCAAAAATTAGTTGACCATGTTAATGTGTTTGCTTTCTTTGAAATGTGGACAAATTGTTTTTTTGTTTGTTTGTTTGTTCTACGCTGTCATCACACTGAATTATGCACTTTTGGATTATTATTTTGGAATTTCCCCCTGTGGGACTAATAAAGGATATCTTATCTTATCTTATCTTATTGACAGCAGAGTTCCTGAGCTAAGGGGCTATTGGATTCCATAATGAAACAAACTGCTTCAAAATATACTTGTAATTTACAAAAAAAAAAAGAAAAAGAGCAAAAACACTGCTATAATCAATATTAAATAATACAAAAATTGATAAATAACAATCACAAAAAACAATGATGATAAGATAATTAATAATAAATTTATACGATAGTGTTGGTCAATGATTAAGTATCATTAATAATAATAATAATATATATATTAATATTACCACTTTTAATAATATCAATAATTATCGTAATAATGCTCAACTAATAGATGAATCTCATTTCTTTATCATCTAAAAATTAATCTCATCTTATGGTCCAGAAAAAGACTTCAAACGTGTTCGGGGCTTGAGGGCCTTTTGCCATGAGCCCAAACTGGACGAAAGCATCAGATGTAGCGTCACATCGAGCAGCGTCTGTAAATATGTTTTATTCTGATGTGAACAGTTTAAAATGGAGTGTGTATGTGACTCCTGGTCTCTACAGAGAGCCTCAAGTGGACACCGGAGGAACTGCAGTTATTTGTTCTTCTGCACACATGCCTGTTTTAACACCCATGATTGCTGCTTGGGTTTGTACTTAATATTTGGCCTGTTAAGGCTAACACAACCAGATTTTTACTCGTTACAGTCCGTCTTTAGCCTAAAACCAAGATTTAGCTGAATGACAATAATTTAGCAAACCCTCCAAATTTGTGCTCACAGTTTGTCACCCAGACATATTTGACCCAACATTAAATTACCTTCTTGATGTCCCCCTCTGTAGAGCTGCACCTTTGCAGGGTTCATTGTGGCAAAATTGCCAAAGTGTGAATCATAATGTTGCCTTTTTTCTGAGTAAAAGACGTGAAGTAAACAAATTATACTTCATAAGAAGTGACTGTTTGCAGGTTCAGGACAGGGCACTTCGACCTCACCGGATCAGCAGAGAGGAGGGTGGGAAGAGTTAAGGGGGCGAGGGTGTGTGACAGATGAGATTACACAGCTAACATCAGCCCACCTGGACAAGCTGGGACAAGAAGAGCGTCAAAAATAAACCAGACTCTACCACAGCTCAGACATGATGGTGTCAACATCCACAGAAGACATAAAACTATCCTACGCTATTACACAACTCATAATCGGTTGTTTCAGCAGGTATTACAGGTAGCAGCTTTGTGTAAACAATTCTTATAGTGTAGTTTTTTTTTTTGTTTTAATAGTTCTAGTCTTTGTATTTATAATAATGTGCATATTGTTTTTCATACTTAGTCTATTTTTTATTTATCATTGCTGTCCCCCTTTGCTGCTGTCACACTGCAAAAATCCACATGTTTATTCCCCGAATAAAAGTTTATTATATTATATCATATTATATTATTTTATATTATACTACCTGAAGCTTTGATGTGATTGGCTCTGATTTAAAGCAGCTTTTTTGGCTTGTGTGTCATGATTAAATATTCATGCTGTTTGTGATTTGACTCTGTTCTTTTATCCAACAGACAGTACTGAAAACTGTTGAAGTATTTTCCCTGATGACTTATTCCATCGTTATCCTTTTTTTTTTTTTTCTAATTTCCCTTTAAATATTCTAGAAAGCTGCAGAGTGTTCCAGCTATACCAAGCGACATTCAAGATCGAAGGGTGTTCCTATTGGCACCATTCTCAGTCCACCATTGGAAACTTTTTTCAGCTAATATGAAATTAAAGATACAGAAACCATATAAGGACGTGCAATTGTTTTACTTAGTTTACAACATCTTCAGAAAATTACTGTATTTAATCCATTTTTAGAACTTGACTTAAAGGATAGGTGTACCTCAAGGCGCCACATCAGGCCCACTAGATCTTACATTTGCAGATTATATGACATTATTTTAAGTATTAGCTTTAAAAAGGTGGATATGCAAACGTATATCCTCATATTGCTATGTTCTGCAGCTCTTATTTGTCTTTAGGACCTCCATATGTGCTCAGTGAATGTACATCAAACAACATTTCAGAGTAGCTCTGATATTTCTACAGTGTCTCAGATGGGATGACCCAAAGTGTGAGGATACGGCACAGCTGTCCAACACAAACAGAGGGTCCAGTGTCCCTGCAACGTTGTGACCTTTGGGCCTCTGTGGAGGTGGATACACACATGACTAATCGAGTTACTCACAATGTGGAATCAAAGACGTTCACAGAGGATGAAATGTCAAAAACTGTTTGTTTACAATCCCAAAATCCACACAAACTATTAAAAAATATATCACAGCAAAGTTTTCACCTCAGAGGACCTTAAGTCCTGATCATGAGAGAAAAAAATGAGGCGACTGTTTTCCAATTCTTCGTTAAGAGGGCAACTGGACTTACTAGAGGTTCTTGAAGAGGTTTCGCCTCTCTTCCAAGAGGCTTGGCCTCATGCTCGTCCTCATGCTCGTCCTCATTTCATTATTAATCACACTACAGCAAACAAAACTACAGCCTTTGTTCTTCACCCATCACTGTAGAGTCGCTGTGCAGCATCAAGATTAGCTGGAGGTATGTAACCACCATGTAAAAAGTTTCCCATGATAAATCTGTTCTTACACTAAAATCCTTTTTTTCTGTAGAAATCATCCTTTCCACCACCTACAGAAGTTACTGGAATGATTGAGCACATAGTTCACGACCTTTTAGTCAAATTAATGATTAATCCAGTCGAGGAAATCAGACTGAACTTACTTTGAAGTTTGGAGTTTTATCTGCAGGCTGTGCAAATAAAAACAGATGTTCTACAGGATGATAACGGCTGACACAAACGTGTAAAAACTATGATTAAATGGTACTAAAAAAGCAGAAAAAACTGTTAAAATGAGATGATACAGAAATTTGAAGGTCATGACTCCTGGACAAGCGTGTGCAGCCATCTTCAGTTGGATTAACTGCATAATCAATGACTTTCTTCTGATGATGATTTCTAAGTCATCGTGATCAGTCTGTTTTCCTCTCTGTTCACCCTTACATCTGTCTCTGCATCTTTTCCTTGTTATCTGTGAATATTTCTGCTCCTCTCAGCCTTGACCTCTGCACATGACCTGCCCAACATGATGTTTGACCTCAGATTAAAAAGGTCAGGACCCGGTTGTCTTCAGTTTGTTTTCTAGTAACTGCTGCTGTAAAACTGGAGACCCAACGAAATTCAGAATTAAATTGATTTTACCAGATTTTGAGAGGTAATAACTGAGAATTGCACCTTTTACCTTAGCAATCTAAATGATTTTTGTTTAAATGTTAAAAAAAGGAAAATCTATACTTATATCTTGATCAAGCTTATGTCAAATTCATAAAAAAAATCTATCACATTTTAAATTACTTATTTTTACAGTGCTGTTTAAAAACCTATATGTGGCACAAAACAAGGACAAAGTTTTCAGGGAAGAAAGAAACTTATTAGTACCAAATTATATTTACTGAAGTTAGTGTAATTTTGCACAAAGCACAAGAATTAATCATGAAATGCTAAAAAAATATAATGCAAAAAATGTGAGACGCAAAAAATCTTCTTAAAATCAAAAGCATTCTTCAATAATATTTCACAAAGAGCAAAAGTTTAAAAAAAAAAGTGAAACCGAAAATTAGCTAGAACAAAATAATTTAAAGAAGCGTCAATATATTTTGATTAGAAAAAAATATGAAAATGAGGCACAAAATTGTTACATGGATTTTTTTTAAAAATCAATAGCACTAGAAAATAATTTTAAAAAATATGTAATATGTTACAGAATTAAAATGTTCACAATAACATTTCATGAAAAATCAGTGAAACAAAAGAGCTTTTTATAATGTTTCAGTGAGTCTAATATGTTGATGTTTTGTGGGGTTTTTTGGCATTTGACCTTTTATGGCCACCATACTTAACTGTATCCCTGTATGCCATCCATCCATTATCCAGATCGCTCATCCCTTTTGGGGTCGCAGGGCCCTGGAGCCTGTCCCAGCTGACACTGGGCGAGAGGCGGGGTTCACCCTGAACTAGTCACCAGCCAATCGCAGGGCCACATAGAGAGGCAAACAACCATTCTTGCTCACAGTCATACCTAGGGGTATGTAGGAGGAAGCCTGAGTGCCCAGAGGGAACACATGCATGCACAGGGAGCTACACAGAAGGGCCCTGACCACGGGGATTGAACCAGCAACCTTCTTGCTGTGAGGCAAGTGCACTACCTGCTGCGCCACCATGTGGTCCTTTCCCTGTACATGTTGATCTTAGTTTCTTTTCTCCTCTACATGTTAATTAGACTGAGTTGTTTTTGAATTATTTTATTTGCTTTGATTAATTGAATTTATATTAAATATAAATCATAACAGTGATGTCCACAGCACGAGCATCATTGTAGTTATTGGTCAGACTGCTCTATAAATGCATCAATCTTTGCAGAAGTCTGCTCGCCCTCTAACGTGGTAATCTGTCTGATTTTATTCTGTAAATAAATAAAAACAAATGGAGCAGTTCTCCCACACTCTGGGTGTTTTCCTGGTGGTGGTCATGTGTGGGAGACCTTCCTAAAAATGTGTGTGTGTGTGTGGTTTTGCCTTTCACTGTGACGACCCGACCTTCCAAGAAAGAGGGGCTTGTTTTCCACTGAAGAATTACAAAAGCACAGCCCGGAGGACCC
The DNA here is from genome assembly GCA_037902135.1 of Cetoscarus ocellatus. NCBI lineage: Eukaryota > Metazoa > Chordata > Actinopteri > Labriformes > Labridae > Cetoscarus > Cetoscarus ocellatus. The sequence continues at coordinate 197,614 of JBAMNC010001172.1, forward strand.
CCCCTGTAAAAATAAAGAGAGAGAGAGAGGCAGAAAAAAAACTCTTTATGTCTTCTGCCATGTCTGCATACCAGAGCTGCTGGATGGAAACAGAGAAACCTGTTGAACATTTTTCAAAACCTCCCATCTGGATTTTAAGAGTATTTCAGACACGTGACCACAACAGAGGAGAGAAGGCAGACGTGGCTACGAGAAATAAAACACTGACTGGGAGGCAGTCGTCTCTGATAAATGGGCTGATAGATCAGGACCATGACAGATTTAATCCTTTTTCCATTTACAGGAGTTCTTCTAAACTCAAATGAAAACTAATCAAACTCTAAGATCCACGTTTAAGATCCTGGACAACATGATGATGTTACTCCCATGGAGACTGTTGCAGGTTGTCCATCGTCAGCTGACGTTGAGGACACCATATCTCAACAGCACTTGGAGACAAATGTTGCACAAACGTTGACGCATAATAAAGGATAAAATGACTCAAGTTTAGAGGTCATACCTAAAAGGTTAAGGACACAGAGCCCCACATCTAACTCCTGTTTACGACATGACATCTCAAGAACATTCAGAGAAAATTTCTTTAAAAAGATTGTGAAATTATCAATGTCATATTGTTTACTCATTACTTATACATGCATTCTGTGTCTTAAGATCCTTTTTAGTGATGATATATCCAAAATGCTTTAGGGGATTTTTAACATATTTCTTTCAAATATAAATTTCAACTTAAGGGGCAAAAGGACAGATTTTGAGAGGTAATGGGTAATCTAAAGACAAAGTAATTAATATACCTGGATATCTGCCCAAACAGTAAGCTAAGTTATAGGGAGTATACTAACAATCCAAGCAGTTAGCAGTTAGCTGCTAAAACAGCTAAATCTGTCTTAATAAAAGCAAAAACAGTCATTTTGAAGTAACCTAACAGCTTGCATTATTAGCTTAATCAACACAAAGGGAAATTCAGCTTAAACTAGCTTAAAACAGAATGGGTACAGAGCTATATATATCTTAATAAGAGCAAAAACAGTGGTCTTGAAATAATCTAACATTTATTTCTAACCATTTATCTTTAAGCAACCCCTTATTCTATCGATTAATCAACATAAAGTGAAATTTAGCTAAATTTGCTTTATAATAGTACAGTTAGCTAAATGTAGCTTAATAAAAATAAAAACAGTCATCTTGAAGTAACCTAACAGCTTATGTTATTAGCTTAATCAACATAAAGTGAAATTTAGCTAAATAAGCTTTAGAATAGTACAGTTAGCGTAATGTATCTTAATAAGAGCAAAAACCATCATCTTGAAGTAGTCAAATAGCCCATCTTATCATCTTAATCTATAAGAAGTTAAATGTGGCTTCAATAAGATTTATGAAGGTATAAATAGTTAGCTAAATTTACCTTACTAACAGCAAAAAAGTCATCTTAAAGTAGCCAAACAGCCAAGTACTAGGCTTAGTCTATATAAAGTCAAATTTAGCTTAGATTAGCTTTATTAGAGTATAAATAGTTTGGTAATGTAGCTTTATAACAGCCAAAACAGTAATCTTGAAGTAGCCAAAGAGCCTATATTATTAGCTTACTCAGCATGAAAAGATGATGAGTTGAATAATATTGGTATTGGAAATGAGCAAGAATCAAATATTGTGCATCCCTAATAATTGTTATTATCATAATTAATCTGATTATAATTAATAACAGACTACGTAATTTTGTCCAGGAACATCTCCAAAAAAATTAGTTGTAATCTATAGTCAGGTTAAATTCTAAAATGTGTAAAAATGCAGGCATTGTCAGGTGAATTTAAGAACTCTCTCCTACGTCATATTTATTATAAACTCAATATTCATACTGCCGAACAACAGCGTGGTCAAAATAGTGCACAAGTGCGTGACCAAAAAAGTGCACGACAAGGTACAATTAAGTTTAATTTAGTCTGTCAGAAAAATCTTCCTGCGGCAAAAGTTTGCAAAGTAGGTTAATAAATACACAATTCAAAGATAACTCCCACACAGAAGTGATTCTATAATAAATAGAAATATTTATTTATTTACATCAAATGTTCAAAGTTTACAACAAAGTCTAAAATACAGATAATAAAAGCAAAAAACAGTGAAGAACAAATATTTACATTTATGAACATCATATTTACAAAATCAACCTGCACTGTTAGTCTCTGAATGTCAAATGATTTTATGTACAAACTTACGAGCACAAATGAACGTTTGTTAATAAAATATACTCGTGATTTGTCAATACGGAAGCCCCAAGAGGACATACAGTACATCCATGTGCTAGTATAGGCCAGCTCCTTTTCTGTCTGATATTGAGTAAATACAGATTGTTTTCTAATGATAGTAAACACCATTAAAGCAAGGAAAACTGTTTTTTCCCATTATTATGAGTAAATTCATTAAAACCTCTTCTGATAATTCTGATTTTTGTGTGACTGCAAAATGTGCTGAGGATCTCAAAAAACAGGACAATGCTTCATTTCCTGTAACAAGTTAATTGAGGCTGTTTTCTCTTGATATTTGTCTTTTCTTTCCTAAAATATATGTGGATATAACAGTACTTGTTCCCATTTTTTTAATGGTTGCATTAAAGTGTTTTGTCCTGGTGTAAACTTATCTCAATAACTTAAAATTTTAATGCCAGTTTCCTGTGAAACCTGTTACAATTTGGGTTGTTTTCTCAAAGAGTTAGGAAAATCGAGCATCATTTTCTGGAATGAAAAAAGTCAAAAAATCAGAAGTAAAAAGATTCTTGATCATAAAAAGGGTCAAATAAAAGGTATAAATGTACATCTGCTTGGGGCTTCTTAGATGAGACTTTGATACAAATCATCTCTTTTAGGTTTAACCTGCAAGTAACACTGTCACGTACCACAAATAGTCGTCTGCATAACGGCCGACGCACTCCTTCCTACAGTTCAATAGCACCAACACGAATTATTAAAATAAAATGTCATTAAAAAGGCACAAATACAAACATCTGAGCTGGAACGGCCGATGAGAGTGTCATATAAACAACTATGGAGGGGCACATGGCTCTGTTTTGTAAGGAATGCTGGTGAAAGGCAAGTTCAAGTCCTGGTCCTGGGGGAGGATGTAAATAAACACGTGCGGCGGTGCAGGAGCATCGGCGTTGACCCTATTGGTCACACGTGGTCGTTTCAAAGCCTTTGGACTCTCTCAGGAATGTCCTGGCCCCCCTCTCCCTGGAGAGGCATCGAGAGGGAAAATTTAAAGATGGCTCTCCAGCACGCCGACAGCACATCGCAAATCAGGACAGAGTATCAGAGGCCCGCCAACAGCAGACAGCTGCAGGGAGCGTGTTGTGACCATATGTTGCAGGCGATTACGCCGTACGGGATGAAGCGCAGCGTGTGTGTTCTGGTCGGCTACAGCAGCGACGTCAGGAAGAGGATGTTTTCACTCCATCACTGAGGCCGTGACTGCCGTACAACTCTGATATCGTCTTATTGAGGTCACGTAGGGTCACTTGGCTCTTGTAGAGTTTATATTCTTTGACATAATTTACAAAAACTTTCAAAACTGCTCCGTCAGAGGGTTTTATGGATACTATAGACTCTGGTGAAGAAGAAGCAATATGGACATTTTATTACCTCCGCCAAGGAAGTTGTGTTTTTGCCGGCATTTGTTCGCTTTTTGACACAATTACTCAAAAATCTAACAACGTATTTGGATGAAATTTTCAGGGAATGTTGGGCATGGCACAAGGAAGACCTGATTAGATTTTGGTGATGATCAGAATCTGGATGCAAATCCAGTCATTTTCTTAAGGATCTGTTAACATTGTGAGATAGAGCAGTTTTCTACATTTTTGCTAAAAACTCATTAACTTACCAATGGATTTTGACACCATTTTCAGGGAACATTGGTCATGCCAAAAGGGAAAAGCGATAACCTGTTGGCTGTGATCCAATAACAGAAGCCAATGCTGTAATTTTTTAAAGATTTGTTAACAGGGCAGTTTTCCACACTTTTGACAATAACTCGCTCAACAGTGTTAAAAATGCCTTGGCGGAGGTTCTACTGTGGTACAACACATTTTGCCCTCAAATCAGAACAAACTTGAGTTTTTTGGTCACAGTTTCCTGTTTGGTACAGTTTCGACTGTCTGGGTTGATTGGGGTAATTTTTTTGATAACGAAATTGGATGCCATTTGGAGGCATTTAAGGCAAATTTGATTAAAACAGGAAGAGGTTATTGAGGAGAAAGAGATATTTTTAGCTTCTTGATCAATTGCGTTATGTTTTGGGGGATGTACACATTAAAACAACACTTTTAGGTGCTTTATACCTCGAGCTAAGTTGTGTCATATCTATTTTACATGCAAAAAACAAACTAATCAACAAATTTGTCCTCCAACAGCTTTTCAAGTTTAGAGATAAACTTAATTTACATTTGCAAACATCATGATTAAATCTCATCGAGTTGTCTTAATGTCAGTTTTCTGAGCCGGCTTTGAACACATCATAATATAACAGTTATTTTATGCTTGTTATGTTCATTAAGGCTTGTAAAGTCTGTTTCCAGTGATTATCCAGACATATTGATTTTTACAAAAAATTGTGCTACCATTGTAATTTCCACATCGTCCTTCCCTTTTTTAACCTAATGGACCCTTGGGTGTGCGTTTCACAGCTGTTTGGAGCAGTTCAAAACAGTTTTTCCATGTTTGGAGTCTTCCACAATGCTGATGTGCTTAGAGTTTATGTTCCCCCTTGAAGACCTGATTTACTTTTCAGCTCCAGCAGACCTGGCTATGAGGCTCAATGCTGAACTATCGTCACCCCGACTCTCACCACAGACCAGAAGAACGAAGGTCGCTAAGATCGTGAGCAGATGCAGATTGTTGCCTCTCCTGTGAAGAGTTGTGGGTTTTTTTGGCTCAAATTAAGGGCACGGCAGGAGTCTCCTCCTCCCTGTGCGCTGACTGACAGGCACAAACGCATGAGAGAAAAGGGCAACAATCAATGAAATCTGTTCATACCGGAAACCGAAAATACTGCAGTTCACACAGGCGTATTGAGCCGTGAACGTTGTATCGAATGGTTCAGTTGCTTATTAAGAGTTGTTGCATCTTTAACTTTTATTCACTTTCTTGTCCAAGAGCTCCTTCAGTAAATTAATGCAGAGTGCTTCATATTTTCAGGTCCACTGGGTAGCAAGTACTGCATATATACACAGACAAATGGCCTGTTGATTTCTGAAATGAGCGCTAGCTTTGTAACTTTCAGACAGAGCCAGGCTGATCATTTCTTCATCTCCCTCCTCTCTGACCTACGCTACATTAACAGTTTATTAGCTACAGCCTTATATTTGGCATCCAGACACTTGTGTGACAGAGAAACAGTTGATCCTGGTCCATTAACCTACAAACATAATAAAAAGTGATATTTACAACAATCATTTGTGAGTTCTACCTCTAAACTTCACAGTTGTTCGATAAATGTGCTCAGCTGAACTGGCAAACACAATAAAAGACACAAGTGGCATAAACTAAGAGTTCCTGTATCACAGTAAAAAAGATTGTCTTCTGGTTTGGCTTGATTTGCTGAGGATTACGTTGGTAACCTGATGAGAGGAAAATGTGCAACCTGAAGTAAAGAGTGACCCTGCTGCTTCTCGGTAGTGTCTGTGAGGATATAGTGGTTTCTGCTCTTTGTCCCGTCCTGGCTTTAACTCCTTTTGTTTGTGCGGTGTGAGGTAAAAAATGCAAAAAGGACCTCTAAGGTAGCTTATCATCAAGGCTCTTCTCTCTGGGCGCCCTGTACCGTCTTCAGTTTTCTGTGAAGGCCGGGTTGTCTGCTTCTTCACTCAGACTCACCATTTGTCTCTGACAGGAGAGGAAAACAAAGATGGAGGTCAGACGAAACAGGATGCAATTGAGCTACAACAAATAAAGCTGCTAACAGAGAGGTGACATTCTTTTATTATTCTAATAACTGGGAATAATCTGTTAAAGGTCATAGTTTAATCTGAAGTGCACTTCAGTGACGTGTTTTCAGACAAATCTTGTTCACATAATTCTGTTAATAGTTGTATTTCTACCCACAATTACTCGACATAAAACAGCAAAACTGCTCCTGGCTTGTTGTTCTGTGCATCCTCTCCTTTTGGCATAACTTGCACAGCAGCTGGATCCACCTGATTCAATGTCCGTGATCAGGCAGATCCTTCTTGCCAAGTTTCAATCCACAATGACTGTGCTTGGCCCAAAACAAGGCGGCTCTGTTTAGAGTCCTTTAGAGCAGGAAGAGGAACCAGCTCCGAGTGAGATGACAGCAGGAAGTGACTGTATTTCTTTATTAAATGAAAAACAAATAACCCAACAAACTTCTCTAAGGTAAGGATATTTTTGCTCCACTTCTGACATGTTTTGATGAGAGTCTGTTTTACAAAGTGGCTCATGTAGCTCCCGTCTATGAAATAATTGATTGATGGAACAATCGCCCAATCACCTGCCGGATATGTCTCTGAAAGGTTCTGACTTCCCCAAACACTTTCAATGGGCTTTTCCTGGAGTGCCAGGTTACTGTTGGGATGCTGATGGGCCGATCACTCAAGAGCCTGTAGAGAGTGTCTGCGTCCAGAGTACATGCAGCCAAATAAAAGAAGCATATAACTGGCTTCAATCAAACATAGTAATCTCTGTTTTTCTCCCAAACGCTGTGCTTGAAGTGGAGCATCTTGACAATTTTCTGCCTGTTCCAGTCTCAGTCAGAATGGCTCACAAATCTGCCTATAGACCCTAACGCTGGCTAACTGAGGACAACAATAATCACCCAAACCCGTCTCTTCGCCTGTCTCCACCTTTACTTGAGTCTGCATTGGCCTAAAGTGACTCAGCTTCTTGCAAACGTCCTGATCTGCAGTCTGTCCTTACTCACTTTTGGATAAGAGTATCCGTCCATGCTGTTGCTCCTCCAGATGTGGACCTGGTCCTCGGTGGTTTTCTGATAGACCGGGTTGTCAAAGTGAATCGTGTTTGTGTTCTTGAGTCTGTAGTTCCTCCACAGCAGCACGCCTCCGATAGCAGCGATGAAAACAATTGCTACAAGATGCAGAGAGAGGGAAATCACACATTGAAGATATTACAGTTATCAAAATCAACCTTTATATTCTGGAGCGCTGATGCCTGAAGACTCACCGATGGGTACGATGATGTAGAGAGCCAGAGGGGTGGGGGAGGCGGTGTTGGGGATCACTGCATTAACGTCTGGTCTTGAATCTGAAGAGTGAAAACAGAGGGGGGGGCGGGGTTAGTCTTTCATGGAGCTGGACTGGATGTCACCAGGGGGGCAATGAACTCAGGAGACCCCGCCGGCTGCCTGTTTTCCATGAAATATCCCACTGACCCAAAAAGGTATAGCCTGTGTATGTTAGACATCAGCTGTGTCCTCAAAAACACACAGACGGTTATATCAGCAGAGCAAAAACAGATTGGGTTACAGGAGTTACTAAAGTGCAAAAGTTAACCATGAATCATCCGGCGGAGGTCTGCACACACTTCCAAGGAGATTTAATATATTTCTGACAAACGTTAAGGCTCCTTACTAAAACAAAATATAAAGATCAAACCGATTTATAGAATATTCTGTTACAGGTGCTCTGTTTACATGATGATACAGAAGTTTATTACTGATTATATTTATATTTAAAGATAAAACTGTCTATACTGAGGGAATAATGATGAAGGTTAGTGTTTTATTTTGTCCAGGAAAAGTCTTTTTTTGAGGCTACGAAGGAAACTTGAATCTCCGCTGAGATTAATTCCTGGATAAATAAAGACTGATCACATTTATCCACTGATAATGTTTTAGACAGAAATTCTGGCCTTTGTAAAAAGTTGCAGCCAGACTCCTTCAATCCATTTGACTTCATATCCATTGTTTAATCAACCAGTCCGTCCTTAAAAAACATCCATCCAATTATTCATTTTTTAATCCATCTACCTTTTCATCCATATCTAATAACTGACCAATAATTTTAGCCATGCATCCAACTTTCCACAAATCACTCCATGGATCATGTATCAATCCATTTCAGTTTTAATCCTTCTATCTTTCTTGTCATCCATCATCCATATATTAATCCATATATCTGTCCATCTATTCATTCATCCATGCAGCCATATATCTAGCATAACAGTTAAGAGAGGTCCTCCATAGTTTGCTTTCAGCTCTTATTCGTGTTTTTCTCCCAGTTATCAAAAGTCAGGAGCAACTCCCTGCACTGTCACAGATAAAACTGTTTATATCACCAACAATTTCTGGTATAAAACTGTGAGAATTAAAAATTTGCCTGCAACCTTTTTTGTTGTTTTTCATGTTTACATTTCACAAATTCCCAAGTTTTTTCAGGACCTGGACAATGTAGACAGGATGCCAGAGTTTGCCAAGCTTCAGAGCAAACTCCATCACACTGTCTAAAATGCACATGAATTAAGCTGGATAAACTTTTGTTTAAAATTGTGTGTTTTGGACAGAGCCCTGAAATTTACCTGCAACTTGTTGTGTTTCTTTTTAAGCATAAAAAGTTGTAGGTGCATTTCAGGACAATGTTTAAACATGACAATGCCTTGGCACTGGAACATTACTGACTTTTTCCTGAAATAAGACTGTGCTTTTGTTCTTTTGGTTAAAAACCAAACAAAAATATGAGTTTTGGTTTGTGCTTCAGAACATATGAAATCAGAATCAATCACTGTGAAGAAAGCAGCAGCTTGGAAAATGCAGTTTTTTGGTAGTAAGTTAAACACTGCCAACAGGGTCACTGTATTTGCTTTTATGGAAGGTTCTTGTGAAAAACTCTGTTATAGGATCTTCAGGATAGTAAAGGGTCACTCACATTATGTCCTTGAAAAATAATTATTCACACAAAAGCCTCCCTGAAAATGTCAGAACGTCACATGTACTTAAACTGACCTGCAGTGGTGAACTGGACTGGGGTCTCTGTGGTGATCTGGACTTTAGGCGTCTCTGGTTTCTGTGGTGGTTTTGGTGTCTCTGGTTTTTGTGGTGGGGTCGTTGGTTGGGGTGTGGTGGTCCTCAGAGGGGCTTTGGTGGTGCGTGGAGCAGGCTTGGTCACAGCTCTGGTGGTCGGAATGGGCGCTGCGGTGGTGCGTACCTGAGGTTTAGGTGTGGTGATGGTCTGAGGTTTGGGTGTAGTTTGGACCTGAGGCTTGGCCGTGGTGGTGTCTGGTGCCGCCGGCTGAGGGGGGAGGGTTGTGACGATCTCTGGGGCTTCAGGCTGAGCGGTTGGTTCAGGTGTAGGAACAGCTGGAGGAGAACAGAGGAGCTTGAGAGTGTGTCCTGTTTGTTTTTTATTAAATATTCAGGTCAGTCTTCACCGCAGAACATTCAGTCTCTGTTATCGTACATACCAGGCACACACGTCCTCATATCTCTGGCCAGCATCATGTTATCTGGACACACACAGGTGTACTTTGGAGGATGTCTGCCCACCTGAGGAGCTGCCAGGCACATGAACTCACAGTGAGATACCTGGCACCAGTTTGTTCCTGCAATGAAAAACAGAGTCAGTGTTGGGTTGGCCCACAGCCTCACGTGTTCAACATACTCCAGCAGTTCTTTCCTTCGCTCATTAACATTCACGTGAGCGTTTTTAAAGGTTTGATTTACTTTAATTAAATCATTTTAACAGCTACAGTGCACTGTGGTGACTAAAGTAGTTATTAAACTCTGTAAGCTTCATTAAGTTGACCTATGACTTCAACTTGAACGTTTTTATTTCATTTTAAGGGGAACATCAATATTTTTTTGTTTTCATGTCTTGCCTCACTCCCGAGTCCATGACAAGCAGGTAGACATCATTCTTTCAATTGTGCATGCAGTGACAAGGAAACAGACGGGAAGATCTCACCCGCCGCTAATTAGCTTAGCTCAAACACTGGGAGTCGATGGGAAGTCTTAGCCTGTCTCTGCCTACACTCATCAGATAAACTCTTCATCAACTCTAAACAATCCTGTGAGCTTGTTGTGACTCTTTTTTTACGGCATTGTGTTACGTGATCTTCTGCTATCATTGTATTATCTTCTTTGTCTTGTTGACCTCCTTCCACAGTGGTTTGCATTGGATGAGACGTTCGTGAACGAGTCAGTTTTTTTGCTTAAAAATGGAATTTAAATATGCAGTTTAATATGTGATTAACTTTACAAACTCAGAGATTAATTGTTTGTGAGGTGTGATCAGGACTTGTTAAATAATAGGGATTCTCAGACACTCAGTTTGGTGTTATAACAACATTTGTTCCTCCCATTTTCTGCTTGAAAAAGGGGAAAAACTGCAGCCATGTGCATTGGCTGCCTGTCGGCGTCTCTTACCAGCGGGCTGTTTGAGGTTATGGTAGAGGATGATGTCTTCTGGAGACGACAGATGCTCTGCCACCGGTCTGATGTCATCACCCGTCAGCCTGTTGGCGCTCAGGATGGCGCTGTTACTGACGTCCGTCCAGAAGACTCTCTCCTGTGAACACGACAGTCAATATTTACAGCAGCGATAAAAGTCACTGCTCACACGTGCTGCGTGTAGTTTATGGTATGTTGTATTTAACATGCAGCAGGTTAACATATAACACGCTTTTATCATGCGTCAATCATCTACCTCAAACACGGTGAGACCCAGCGGGTGGGCCAGGTTGTGCTCGTCGATGATGAGGGTGTGACGACCGCCGCCCTGAACGTCGATGCTGGAGAGGGTGTGGAGCTTCGAGTCCACCCAATAGAGACGTTGATTCAGCAGGTCTGGGGGGGGAGACAAAAGATTTTATCAACATTAATAACTTAAAAAACTTTCAAGCCTTATGTGAACGCAGTTTCTAAAAAAAACTCATGAGCATGAGCACCTTGAAAATGTCTGCAGTAAAACTGAAGAGACAACCCTGAGAGCAGGGCTGGGCAACTCTGATCACCAAGAGGGCTGTTTTATGACTTTGAGGTCTTAAAAAACATTTTTTAGCTTGTTGTCAATGTCAAGCACCGAACAGATTAAAGTAAATCTGGATATAAGCACCCTGAAGGACAAAAAGAGCTTCGATTGAACATCGTGAATCTAAATGTGGCCTTCAGAATGAGGAGTGAAAGTGAAACAGAGAAAGATTCACATCTCTAGTAGAAACAGTGAAAATGGATGCCAAAGTTTACCCAGCGTGATGCCGTTGGGCCACTCGATGTTGTCAGTAACCAGAGCGGTGCGGGCCCCTCCATTGAGACCGGCCTTCTCTATTTTAGCAGGATTCCCCCAGTCCGTCCAGTACATGAAGCTGGGAGGAAACAGACACTCTGAGTAAGACAACGAGTGCAGCGTAGACCTCATTAAACCAGGCCTTTGACGGCTGAAGGGCATACTTGCTCTGAGGATCGACCACGATGGCGCGAGGTTTCGATAGGTTTCTGCTGAAGAGAGTTTTGCGGCGGCTGCCATCAGCGGTGACCACGGAGATGGTGCTGCGGATGCTGTCGGTCCAGTACAGGTTCTTATGGACCCAGTCGAAGGCGATGCCCTCAGGAGCGTCAATACCGCTGTTGATGAGGGTGCTGTGGGCAGAGGAGTCGTCGGCAGAGTCCATCGGAGCTCTGGAGGGGGAGGAGGGAGAGGAAGAGGGTGAGATAGATAGACAGATAGACAGATAGATAGATAGATAGACAGATAGATAGATAGATAGATTGATAGATAGATTGATGGGTGGATGGTAGGATGAACAGATGGATGGGCGGATGGAGGATTTGTTGGACAGACGTGAAAACCAAACCAAACCTAAATTCAGATGATCTTTGTCTCTCTTACTTGTAGATCTTTTTGTACGAAATGTCGGACCAGTAGATCTCCTTGTTGGCCATGTTGATGTCCACAGCCACCACGTTCTTCAGCCGAGGGATGACTCTGATGTACTCGCTCTTGTCCAGAGTCATCTTTCTGACTTCATGGCGGTTGGTGAAGAAGAGGTAGGCGATCGTTCCTGAGAAATAATAAGGAACATGTTTTTACTGCAGTGTTCGGAAATACTGATGAAAGTCTTGAGGTGCAACATGTTTATTTTCTGATTATATCCCTAAAAGTGATAAACCCTTGCAAGATCTCTTTAGAGATGCTTCTGGCTTGTTTTGACACATAAAGATCAACAAAATCAATGATTATCCAGCAAACAAAACCAAGTAGTCCAGTCTTAATACAAACTCTCTCCAGCTGTTTCATAACATCTCCAACTTGTGGTTTACATTGAGTAATACCCCTGGTTTTGTAAGGTATACAAAACTATCTGTTTCAATGAGGCTCAGGAGAGCTGCTTTGAGGTTGATCTATAGAACAAACAATGGTCTCCAGGCAGAAGAAAGGGTTTATCATCATATCATTACAAGTTGGTTTAATGTATTTAAAGTTTCCTCTCAGAGGCTTAAACTTTGAAAAACTGGATCCTTCATCCTCTTAGACTCTAGTATGATAATTTCATTGAGTCGTATTTTGTCTTCCTTGCTGTAGAAACATATGAAAGAGTTAAATCCTACGTGAACATTTGATAAACCAGTTACACAACAATCAGACTGATCCCACAGCGGTCTGATACTTACCGATGGCCTTGCAGGCTTTGGTGGCCGGGTCGACCTGATACCCCTCCTCACACTGACATTTATAACTGCCAATCTGGTTGACGCAGATCTGACTGCAGGTGTCGGGCTCGGCACATTCGTCGATGTCTAAGGGGAAGACAAAACATTAGGTACAGGGTTAAAAAAATTGAGTCGCTATGTAGGTGAGAGGTTTAGGATCTCTCTTTACGTAACAGCAAAGTGAGCGCCCTGGGACAGTTTGTGAAACTGCAAACATATTTCTCCTCAGGATTTGTTTATCTGGCTGTAGTTCATGGCTGTTTGTTAATGAATAGTTTGCGCTAAAACAGAGCCAACGGCAAGCCCTGTGATTGGTCGACTTCACAGCATTGGCTGCAAGTCTCTGAGGTGTAATAATGTGCAATTGAATCTACTTGCAGACGTATCAAGTTTATTCTCTCATTTATGTCTCATTCAGTGGCAAAACACATTAGGAGATAAGGCACGTTGAATCAGTGACATCTTTTAAATCACTTATTAAAACTCACTTTATTAGACTTGCTTTCTCTTATCTACATACATATTTTACAATTTCTTATCAAACTATTTTTAATCTCTGTTGCTCTTACTCCCCTCACTGGGTTCTCATTGTTTTAGTCCTGTTTTTACCATCTCTTTATGTTTTAATATATTCAAATCTTTTAACTGTCCTCTATCTACCTTCTTCTTTCCATCTTCCTTATGTGATGTCGTCAGCTATCAACTGTAATCAATTTATCTATGTATCTATAAATCTATCATCTGTTCATTGTGTTATCATCTCCTTAACATCATATATAAAAAGAAATACCTCCTTTATTAATGTTATTCATGCGTGCATGTTGACATTCTAACCTGTCTTAATGTAGTATATTTCCTATCATACTTCAGTCGTCTCTAGTTGACCAACAACATTTTGTTGTTTTATTTTCCGAAACCCTCTGACTTTTCCCTTGACTTTTGGTCTCTGTTTGACCTGATTTTTGATTTACTGTCTCCAGAGTTCTGCCTTTTTCTGTCTTTATTTTGTCTGTTAAAGCTCTTTGTAAACATCTGTTTTTTTAAAGGTGCTATATAAATAGAATTATTATTATTATTATTATTATTATTATTATTATTATTATCGCATGCTTACTGACTTGTGCTGAGGCTGTAGAGTCGACTATAAGCTGTTACCTTAAAAAGTAACATCCCCTAACTCTGATGGGAGGACATAAATAAGCATGTGAATATCTTAACAAAAATCTTTCACCTTCACATAGTTTTGAATCGACCAGACGGAACCCAGCGGGGCACAGGCACTCGTGCCCGATCTTCAGGTCGTTGCAGATATGCGAGCAGCCTCCATTCTTGTAGAGACACTCGTTGGTGCCTGTGGTGGAAAGAAGAAAAGCTTCACCATCTCTTTCTTTTTTTTTGGGAGGATGTACAGTAACCATCACTCTCAGGCTGCAGACGCTCTCATTAAACCAATAAAAGCAGTAATTAACACGACAGTTGTGAATAAGGGGCCTCTGAACTCACCACAGTTCCTCAGAGGCTCATCCGACCAATCCCTGCAATCACGGCGCCTGTCGCACACCTTCTCCATGCTGATGCACTCACCACTGCGGCACTTGAACCTGGTGGGGCCGTCGCAGTGGGTCTCTGAGAGAGAGAAGATCAGTTACACACAGAGCGTAATTTTTAGGTGAATAGCCATCTGAAACGGGGTACACATACAGAGATTATCGGACTGTTTTTGTCCCAACTTTCCGTCTTCTCGACCAAGGATGACAAACTCCAGATTATCCTCTGTTTTATTAGATTATCCTATAAGATTATCCTGTGGTCTGAGGTGTGCTAAGAGTGAATTTGTCCTGATAATCAGCTCTGAAACGGGTCAGGCCGACAAACGTAAATATTCAACTTGTTCGATATTAACAACCAAAAATCTTTGTGTGTGGGGAAAGCCAACAATTCTGTGGACCTCAGAAATGGAGGACCAGCTACGTGTTCACACTGTCTCCAGGATTTTTTCCACAGCCTTTTCTTTTTTAGTTCAGGATATTTATGTCAAAAACAGTCCCAATACCACTATCATCATCACTATATGTCCTCTTCCATGTAGTGTGTTGTTTCTTCTTCTTCGTTTTTGTTAAATCAGGTTTGATCAGATTTCTGTCTTGGAGGACTAGATTCTAGATCGGTGGTTGGACAGAATGTTTATGTGTGTGCTGTGTTGAGATTATCAGAGCACACCACACACAGTACGATCCAAGCTGTTCAATGCCTGATTTTTTATCTTCATGTGTGGGGTCTCTAACAGATGAAACATCTCTTCAGATTTAGAAAATCCTTTCGTGTGTACCCAGCTTTAGAGGAAGAATTTAGGAGATGATTGGTACCGTTGACACAGCCAACTTCATCGCTCCTGTCCCTGCAGTCGTAGTGATGGTTGCACTGGCGGCTGCCGTGGATGCAGGTGCCATCGCCGCATGCAAACTCGTCTGGGCGGCAGGTGGGACGAGCTAGGTGGGAAAGACGGGCAACAAAATTGAATGAATATAAGAGATGATAAGGTGGAAGTCAAATGTACAATATAATGCTTGTGAGGAATCAATTCCAAAGACCGGGTTATTACAGCAGTAAACCAACAAGGGAAGAAGAGGCCTTACAGCAGTTAGCCTCATCCGAGTGATCATGGCAGTCGGCACCTCCGTCACACCTCCAGCTGCCGTGGATGCACTCCCCGCTGCCACATTTAAACTCCAGAGACGAGCAGTGATGAATGGGAACAGTGTCCGGCGTCCTCGTGCCGCAGTTCCTTGGCCACTCGTCTGAGCCATCGGAGCAGTCGGCGTCACCGTCACACGCCCAAAGTTTCGGGATGCAGGCGGAGTTGTTGCACCTGAAGGCGTTGGAGCTGCAGGTGGCCGGCGGGCAGGAGGCCTCGTCAGTGCCGTCGTCACAGTCTGCTTCATCGTCACAGACAAAAGAGGTGGAGATGCACTGACCGTTTCTGCAGCGGAACTCGGAGTTTGAGCACTGCTTTGGAGCTGCAAGAGAGGAGACGCTCGTCATAAAAACATCTGACAAAATGGTAAAAAAGGTACTTGTTTATGGTTCAGGCTGATCTGGACCCCCTTCAGTTCGCTTATAGGTCCTTTAGGGGGGTGGATGATGGCTAAGAACCCTGCTGAACATGACTGTCGCATTTTGAGGAGGGCGCTAGGACAAGTGCGACTACTTTTCATTGACTTTTCTTTGACTGTTGATTGTATCCAGCCTCATGTCTTAGCACAACTGAGGACCACAGTGTAGATCTGGGGGCTAATTTGTTGGCTTCTGGATTTCTCAACAGAAAGATCACAACGTGTGAAAGTCAGTGGTGTAATGTCTGACACTGTTTTATCATCCACTGGATCAAGGTTATGTTTTATCTCCACTATTGTTTGTTCTGTTGTTTGTTCTTGTCGGAGTCGGTACGAAGGGCATGACATTGTGAAATTTGCTGACAACTTTGTTACCCTCTCACCAGCTAATCAGGGCAACTCTGATCATGGCCCTGTGGCTCATGATTTCATTCAGTGGTGAAAGTCTTCTTTTCTTAACATTAATGCACTAAAACAAAAGAGATGATTGTAGATTGTAGATAGACATCGAAAACCAGTCAGTTCATCAGTATAAGTACCTTAGCACCCTGATTGATGATAAGCTCACACTTTTTCCACAAGTGGATGTTGTGTGCAAGAAAGCACACCAGAGATAGTTTTTTTATCGCAAGCTCCAAAATTTTAATGTTGATTGTACACCTTTGAGAATGTTTTACTTATGTTTTATTGCATGCACGTTAAATACCTTGACAGGTAGGTACATCAGGTAGGTACATTGGAATAATGCCGGTGGTGCCAGTGCAGTGTTTTATTATAAATATGAACCCTTTTACTACTATGAGTATAAATGGTCACCTGGTCCTTCTTGCCTTCTTTGCCAATAAATGTGTTAGAAAATGCCCATTGAGTAAATTATTTTGCACCTTTTCAGGTTAAAAAAAACAAACAATCTAGCAAATATTTGTCATTATTAAGTTGTAAATGCTTAAAACAGTGTGTAATTACAAGAAAAGAAAAAAGTTCCTCTTTATAAACAATTCTAAATTAGCATGTACATCACTTTTGAGAAGACAAAACTGAAACGCAACCTACTTTATATGATTAAAAATACAGCAAAAGAACAGCAAGAAAACACTTCAGACTGATTCTAATGTCATTATTTACAATATTTTTACATTATTTACACAGAAAATACCAATAAACCACCGATAAATGACTCACATGTTTGTCTCTGAATCCTCAGTCAGCTCACTTCCCATACCTCCCCCTCAGGCAATCCAGCCTTTGCCATAATGCACCATATGTCACTGGAAAGCTCCACTTCTCAGCTTTCAGAATCCACTGGAATTATATGGGTAGTGTGGATACTTGACAGTGACAGCTTCGTCTGTAGAACAAGCTGAGCAAAACCCGGCATTTTAGGGAATTTTATAAAATCCTCCGGACATAATTTTCTGACCAAAAGGG
This sequence comes from Cetoscarus ocellatus, assembly GCA_037902135.1. Taxonomy (NCBI): domain Eukaryota; kingdom Metazoa; phylum Chordata; class Actinopteri; order Labriformes; family Labridae; genus Cetoscarus; species Cetoscarus ocellatus. Next base: position 214,815 of record JBAMNC010001172.1, read on the forward strand.
AGGGCATGTCCGGGCAAAAGAGGATGTATGGTCACCCTATGGTCACCAAGACACTAAAGAAGGCCCGCTCTGTCCTGGCAGACCGGAGTCATCCCCTTCGTGGCTACTTTACGTTGCTCCCCTTGAGCCGCAGATTTGTGAGGCCACAGGCAAGGGCAAACAGACTTAAAAACTCTTTTCTCCATGTGGCCACTGGGCTTTTAAATGATGTTGGGCAACTTTTTTACTTGTTTATTTATTTATCCTGTTAGTTTTAAACTGTTTATTGTTGTGTTGTCATGTGGTTGTTGTTGACTGCTGGCTGCAGAACCATTTGCCCCATTGGGGATAATAAAGTGAACCTTGAACCTTGGGACAGGAAAAGCATGATCTTTTCAGGTTTGGAGCCCAAACTCAAACCCACTTACCACATCTGTATTCATCGGCACCGTTTTCGCAGTCAGCTTTTCCGTCACAGCGCCAGGAGCCCGGTATGCACTGGTTCAGACGGTCCCCACAGCTGAACTCCGTTGTCCTGCACGTTCTGAGCGCTGGAAACAAAAACCAGACAAATCATCAGACTGAGAGCTCTTAGAGTGACAGGCATCATCGTCAAGCCCTTCATCAAGTTCTACTCACAGCAGGTATCAGGAAGTTCATCCGTGCCGTCGCCACAGTCGTCGGTACCATCACACACCCACCTGGTTGTGATACACTTCCCGTTTCCACACGTGAACTGCCTGGCTCCACACGTGACCAAAGCATCTATGACAAAAACACATAAACATACAGTTAGAGCGATGGGAGGCTTTGTTTGAGGGAAAGCTGAACCACAAATCACAAACAAGGAGGAAGATGCAGAAATCACAATGAATCCAGAATAAAAGTTTTATTTTAGCAGCTCTGTTAAGCAGTTCTTCAGCTTATTCGCATCTTTACATCGTAGCTAATGACTTAAAACCTCATGGACGCCAAATTTCATGGCCGTAATTCAGGTGGTTGTTGATTTGCAAGCACAACAAACTAACAAGCACCAGAAAAAACACTCATCTGAAGTTTTGATGGGAAACTTCACAGGACCACAAATCTCTGTTGGGTTTGTCCTCAGGCTATGATGACTTACTTTTACCATTTTAACAGCACTGCATAATATTGTCACTCATGCTTCATACTTAACTTGCTAATTTTGATATTACGATGGAGTCGTTGTTGAAAAGTCTGGTTACCATGACAACTAGGGATGCATAATATTCCGATATCTAAACTTATACCAATACCAATATTCCTTGGCAAGAGTATGAGGTATCTCCTTCAGTGAAATGACCTGTTCCTCTCATTGTGATGGTGCTTTTGTGTTAGAAACTGATGTGGACCAAGGAAAACCAAATTTCATTCTCTAACAGCAGACGTAAAATGTCAACATTCAGGAATAACAGGGTGAAGCACTGTGCTACAGTGATATATATTTTGTGGATGTTATAGTCAATATGTGTGATATATATGGCTAATATGTATGGCTAAAATATCAGCAAAGTTCTTTTTTTTTAATCGAAGTCTTTTGTTTTTTTCACTATAATAGATAAAAAATAATATAATAAAACTACGACTGAAGCGGTTACCATCTATGCTACAAGCACAATTGTAAATTGGAGCTTAGCAAGATGGATCTGCCTGATTATAGACACTAAATCGTGAGGATCCAGCTAGGTCTGAACGATTTCAGGAAAAGATGTAATTGCGATACACGATTTACTTTAAATCAAGCTTCAGTGCAATATTCACTATGTTTACAGTGTAGACAACAGTAAGGAAATCAATGATCAAAAGCACATAACACATTATTCATCATCTAATATTGAAGATAAATAATCTGTTTTCATTATTAAGGGGTGCTCCAAAAACAGCGGCTTTGTGTTGTTGGCCTGCTTATCAGCACTTCTGTAAATGCAAACTCCCTGCAAATTTGTAAAACAGTAATTGTAAAATAGTTGACACTACAGCTCTTGGGTCAGTCAAGAGAGCTTTGGCGATCACATGATTGCGTTGTCTGAAATTGCGATTTTAATCCAAAAAACGATAAATCTTTCAGCCCTAGATCCAGCTGCTGCACAAGGTCATGATTTATATGCTGAGGGTAAAAATGGAAAAGGACATTAACACATATTATTTAAATAAAACAAACATTTTTGCAGTGATTACTTGCATTTACCAAAGGCTCATAAATATTTCAGTCTAGTCTTTAAAATCATTTGGTCCTCAGGTGTGTTTCACCACCGTGTGGGAGGAGCCTCGTTTCCAAGAGCGGTGATAAAGTGCTCCAGAGCAGAGGGAGGCCTGGAGGTACTCACTCTGACATGTCATACACATGCACAAACCCACACGTGCCTCCAGTTTGTTTGAACAGAGCAGATAAACGCTCTGAGCTCGAGTCAAACCGGGATACAGAACCAACGATAACACCACACCCACCTATTATCAAGCTCCAGGAAGAAACTGCTGATACGGCGAACTCCTAACCACAATACAGATCTGATCGTATCCCAGCATTCATAGCTCCTGCTGGCAGAAAATCATACGCCGAGGACAGAGAGACGCCCTCCCAACCCCCCGTCTCTAATGCAGCAGATGAAGCAGCTCAACTGGAAGGAGCAATTAGACAGAGCAGAGCAGGCCCGGTGCTTTATGAGGAGGTACTCGAGGTCGTTCCTCCCTGTGGCCCCGTAGGGGGGCTCCAGACCCCGGACCACCACCTGTTTGTGAGAGAGGGGGCTGTGGTGGGAGGTGTTTACCACCACCACGCTGCAAATGCTCACATCTCAGCAACTGTGTTTGTCTATTTTCAAGCCAGAAAACAGTGTTCATTTTGACAGCATTTTTTTTTAATAACTAAAATATCTTTTAGTTTTGTCATAATTTAGTCATCTAAATTGTTTTAACTTGTTTTAAAGAGCATCTCAGTTACAATACCAGAACTGACAAACAACAGTGAACCTGCTCTACATGAATATATCAATTCATAAAGACAGGAGCTCTGATTGGATCGCTCCACAACTTATCCCACCACCACCAAGCTAAGGCAGCTGTGATTGGATGTCCCTCTTAACTCATCCAACCTTTCCACACAACCAAAGTAGCTGTGATTGGATATATTCCTAACTTGTCCCTATTTTCTACATGACCAAATTAGGTCTGATTGGATTAAGTCTCTGTCAAACATTTTAGTCTAGTTTTTATTTGTTGACGAAACTGTTTATTTATTTTTTGTCCATGTGCACTTGTTTTTATTAGTTACTGTCTAGTTTTCGTCAGGGGAAAAAAGGTTGTTGATGGAAACTATGGCGAAAAATAATTAGTCAACAAAATGAACACTGAACTAAAACCCTGATTCTAATCCACTTGAAGAAATAAAAGGAAAAAATAAGGCATCTAACTTCTTATAATGACAAGAAAATATCTTCAAATGAAACAAGCAAGCTTGACTGATTGAGGGTCTTAAATTTAGGTTTAAAATCTGTTTTGGACAAAATAAAATCATTTAAGACACAAAGTTAAATTTGCCTTGTCTCATTGGCAGATTATTTACTTATTACAAGTAACTCAGGCTTTATTTTTAGTTTTTATATCTTCAGATAAGATCTGAATCCAGACATGTCAGGAATTTGTGGCTTAGAATCAGTCTAGTGAGGGATTTTTGACCTCAAACTGGACAAATACTCTCACCTAGATCTGGATTTTTGCAGTGCAGAAGGTTTAACATCTCAAACACAGTTGGGGAGACACTGTATTTTAGCCAAATTATACAATATTAATGAGCAGGTTTTTACTCTTTAATAAGCTGTCCAGTAAAATGATGAAGATGATGATGAATCACATTACTAAATGCCCTGGTGTCTTAATGAGGTCAAACATCCGGGGTAATCATTCATGGTTGATGTAAAAGGTGAAAGGTGTGGCTGTTTATCAAGTAGGTGAAAAGTTTATCACTGCTGTAGTATTTTTATGACACTTAATGAAAGAAGAGAGTTTGTTTTAGTGTGCAGGGCTGTCACAATATGAAAATTTAAATTCTGATGTGATGCAGACAGATTTTAACACCACAGCAACAAAAATTAAAGTCTGAAGAGGCATCGCAGGGATAGTTCAGGATTTTCACAGAAGGCTTGTATGATGTACATGGCATTAGCTTGAACATTAGCCACAGTGAAGGCATTTTCGTTGCTTTAATCCTATGGGCGTATTGCCACACGGACATGCCAATGTGGACGGTGAATATGGATAGCGTCAGAAACGAGGACATTGTAGCCCCACTTCTCGGTTCAAACCTCATGTCCGAACCCTGACGACAGAAACAATGGCGAAATACAGTGTCAGATTTGTGCTGCAGAAGCTACAGAGCTTGTTTGGCTTTAACAGCAATGTTTTGCGATGTTGTCTTTACAGAGAACATTTTGAAAGCTAAAACGTTTTTGTTTCCATGTGGGCAGGGCCTCAGTGAGATATGAAGAGTTTTAGGGTGCTTACACACCTACACCATTTGGTCCAGACTTCCGAACTTTTCAGTTTGATCCGGACCAAAATGGCAGGTGTGAAGCCTCCAAAGGACTGTGGAAGGACCAAGGATCAAACTGTACCATTCGGTTCGTGCCCAGGGTGAAAAGCATTATTTTGTGAGGTCCGGCCCTTCGTACCAACTACAGGAAGTCACCACATGCTAACCAGGAAAAACAAAATAAGCTGCCAAAGCATCTGGAGAGGAGGAGACCGAATGTTGACTGAACTTTGGTCTGATGATTCTATTAAAGGAGAAAAGACTCATAGGAATGGCGAGACTTTACAGTTGTTTGACAACACTGGTATCAAGTATGTACAGCCAACAAACCTGCAGCAACTCCGATGCTATCATGGAAATATGGACCAACATCTCTGAGGGATGTTTCCAGAAACTTGTTGAATCTATGCTAAGAGTTATGACAGCTCTGGAGGCAAAAGGGGGTCCAGCCTGGTGCGAGGTAAGTCTGCCTAATAAACTGAGTGTATATTAATTTATTTTTAATCTGATATACTTGAGGAGCTTGATCTGATACTACAATGAGCAATGTTTTACTTCATACTGCCCTCCTACATCGTCTATGTTACTGCCTACAGAGCCTGAACAGAGGAGGGATCACTTTTGTAGAGCGACTATCCCCAATAAGGCAAAGGTAGTCGCCAAGAGGCTAAGTAGGGGATAGCTTTACCTGCTGGACATGCTGGCTTATCGAGAAAAAATCGCTCCAAAAGCTGTGCTACGTTTCATAGATTTATTGCAAGTAAAAACATAAAGTGAAACGATTTCCCAGTTTCAAAACCATATTTACCAACATCTTTAGTTGTGGTATGAGTGATATCAAAGGCAACGGTCAGCAAAAGTAGGACCCCCACCCTCACCTCCTGACTTCAAGAGGAAAAAACAGCTGATATTCCTACTACCTGCTGACAACGCTCACTACGTGACTCACATCCTCACATGACCAATAACAATCAAATCTAACATGTAAAGAAGTAGATAACACCTACAAATAACATTGGCTGGCACCTACAACTTTGGCCCTACTTTAAGCCTTTGTGAGTCTCACACTGAAGGTGAAATGTCCCAATGGAGTACATAAAATGATCTTTTTATTCCACTGTTACTAGGTCTATTCCTCTACAATGCACTTTTTCATTAAATAATAATAACTCGAAGGAAAATCTGCCTCCAAATGTTCAGGCAATCATGTCTCTGACATGTCTCTGGTTTGTGTTTCTTCCCTCATCATGAAGAAAGCCTCTTTCATGGACAAACCCTGTGACCCTGACTTCTTCTAAAAGCAGCCTGGCTCTAGCTCAGAGGCAGAAGAAGAAAAAACAGCCCTAACATGACATTTATTCCCTTTAAAGATCTGTCTCAATCCATGAAAACGACGACTGGTTACCTCAGATCAACTCTGAACTGCTTGTTTGTTTAAAGTGCTTAAAGTTCAGACTGCGGGGGACAAAATGGACCAAATGACAGCGTCATTGATTTTATCCAAATCCAGAGCTGCTTCTGTTTGTCGTCCTGTCTGTGACATTAAGAGGCTTTAATTCTGCTGCCATGGCTGGAGTGAGAACGGCTGCAAATCTTTACTGAAGTTTTTCTTCTGTTTGATTTTCTTTGCACTTGAAGGAGATCAATAGGATTATAAAAGTTTGGAGGCCACATGCAAAGAGTAATAGTGTCCTTTCATTTTAGATGATCAAATCCTGGAAAGAAAAATGTTTTGCAGCAACGGTCAGACATCCCCTTATGAGAGGAGGGATTCCTTACTTTCTCTTCTACAATGAAAAACGTGACCAAAAGTCATATTTAAATACTTATAATAATATGCTTTAAGGCACGGTGTAGCATAAAAATGTGCAAAATATGATCAACACAGGAGGGAAAATGTTTTTTTTGCCACAAAGCTTGTAGTCCATTTTAATGTCATTTTTCTCTATGAAATCTGCTGTTTTGACCCTTTAACTACCAGCCCAACTGTTGGGCAAAGATATTTTTTAAAGATATTTAATGTGTAAAAACAACAAAAAAGGCATTGTTTGTTTCTGTCAATGTTTTTTAGGGGACAGACAAAAAACATTTTCTTTGCGTGGGATTTCACAACATGTTTAAAAAGCTAACAGTTGATTACTTGAAGATTCACAAGCATTTGGAGCAATATCCATTGGAAGAGGCAGAAATGTTTTTAATAAAATAGCAATGTATTGTATTAGTTAAACTCAGTATCACCTATTTTAAGTTTTTTTAACTGCTATTTTATTTACATACATTTCTGCTTTTTTTAACTGATTTTGTTCCAGATGTTTGTGCATCTTTATTTCATTACGTGATCAACTGTTGGCATTTCAAACCTTTAAATCCCACACCAAGAATTTCTGTTTTTTTGTTTGTAGTTTTCTTTGTTCCCTGAAATGTTAACAATATCAAACAATGATCTGTTTTTTTTTTTTCAGTCTTTAAAAACATCAAAAAATCCTGAAATATTGATGACCTCTGTCAAACAGTTGAGTGGGTAGTTAAAGGGTTAAAGCAACAATTTGGTGACATCACACTGGTAGGTCTAACTGTCTCAAGCAGCTTCTGGTGCTCAGAGCGGGGAAGAGGGGGAAGTCCTGGCGCTGTGGACTTTGTCTTGTGCATAGAAGTGCTCTATCATGCAAACAGAGACATATAAAATACATTAAATAGCAGATAAAACTCAGAACAACCAATGGGCTCTTTCAGCAAAGACAAATATTTAAAGGAGTGCCCTTTTAGGTAACAAAGCCACATTTCCTCAGGAGATACCCAACATGAATGCCATATTAAATATGATTGAATACATCCCAAAGCAGGTGTGCACGCTTCTTAAAACATAACGTGCACACTGCAGGTAGGACGACAGCTCCACCACAAATGATGTTTTGATCCCTTTTTAAATCATGTTAAAATCTTTTTTATTAAGAGAAATAATTTCATTTTCAACTCTACCTACTGTTTCTGTGCGGTCAATAAAGGCAAAAAAGTTAAATAAATTATCAGTATTGATCTGTAGACTATCAACACAGCACCTGAACTCGGCTCAACGGTTTAACTGCCTTTGGTCGCAAACCTATGAGATTCTGCCACTGAAGAGGAAGAAGCTGTTTCACAACAGTTGTCCCAACGGACACATGTTAAAACCACATGGTCCCACAGAAGAGTGCATATTTGTACCAGGTACAGAGGAAATAAATCATCCTTTAGCCATTGAGACATGCCACAGAGCTGTAATGTTGTTATAAAAACCATAAGAATTGCCAACGATGTTCAGATTTACACACTGTGTAAAAATGAAAGCAAAATCCAAGATATGCTGTTTTCAGAATTAAGATGTCAGTCTTTTGCACAGCCTTCAAGTCTCTTTTTAAGCAGCGTCTTTATTATTTTCATTCATAAAGCTTCCTTTAAGGATTTAGTGCCCAGTTATTGAACATTTATTTGAGGTCAAGTGTGTCATCACGAGCAGTTTAAAGTGGAAAGTCTACAAGGTGATGCAGGATCATCCGAGCCCCCCCTCCTCGCTGCTATGGCTTCATAAATCAGAATTAAAAATCTGTTCCTGGAAAGCCGTTTGTTACTCAACACTTGCACATTTTGACACACACACACACACACACACACACACGTTTACAGGCGCTGGTGCTGAGATGTGTGCGTGGGTGATGTGAGGACCAGTTCCAACATGTTCCACCACACACGGTTTCCCAGAACCGACACACTGGGAACCCGTCTGACGGCAACTTCACATCAGGACGGGAGCATGACCAAAACCTGAGGAATGCCTCGGTGGGACGGAGAGAGTGTTTGGATTGGAGGAGAAGTTGGAGCGCTTCCATTCATAACCATAATGCAGGGCGTTTAAGGTAAAGGAGGCAAAAAAGAGCAATGCAAACACAGCGGAGGTTGCATCATATGGGGCAGATACATCATGATTAAGGGCTGTGAGCAGGGCTGGGAAACACGCCCAGTTTTTAAGAGCTGTAGGGTAAGGCAATGTTACTTTTATCAATATAGTTACTCTAATAAACATTATATGCCTCCTCGCAGGATCTATCTTTTACATTTTTCTTAAACCAGGAAAACAAACTCATTGAGATCAAAAATCTCTTTTTTCAAGAGCGTCCTGGTCGAGACAGGCAGCAGCACAGTTAACAACAGTGTTAAGTTTGACAGCACTTTTTAATTTAGTTTTAGTTATAGTCTTTTGCCTAAAATATCTTTTGGTTTTAGTCATAATTTAGTCATCTAAATACTTTTAATTTTAGTCTAGTTTTAGTTGATGAAATCTGCTGAAGTGTAAAGGGTAAGGCATTTTTTATGTTTCCTTGAATTTCTGAAGTCATGTTTTACACTTGGATAAAATCAAACATCTAATAACCCTTTATTGAATGCTAGTAAAGTTTAAATGTATAAATTAACAGACACTAATTTAAATGCAGTCACCTTTATTTAGGCTACCTGTTACAATACCAGAACTGACAACAAACAGTGAACCTGCTCTACATGAATATATCAATTCATAAAGAGAGGAGCTCTGATTGGATCGCTCCACAACTTATCCCATCACCACCAAGCTAAGGCAGCTGTGATTGGATATATTCCTAACTTGTTCCTACTTTCTACATGACCAAATTAGGTCTGATTGGATTAAGTCTCTGTCAAACATTTTAGTCTAGTTTGTATTTGTTGATGAAAATGTCAGTTAATTTAGTTTTTGTTCATGTGCACTTGTTTTTATTAGTTACTGTCTAGTTTTCGTCAGGGGAAAAAAGGTTGTTGACGAAAACTGTGACGGAAAAAATTAGTCAACAAAATTAACACTGGTTAGCAGAGTTACTTACAATAAAAACAGCAACACATAAAACTACACATGACAAATATATCACTTAAAATACAATGATAAATAAGAGTTGACTGACCAATTGGACCATGAAAAGTAACAGACTTCACACCATTAAACGTCCTGTTACGTCTTCGAACAATTCAGGCAGTGCGCTCCCTTTTGGTCAAAATTGGGATAAAATATATTGATTAAAAACTAGTTGCCCTGCTTAAACACGATCTATATTGTCAAGCACCTCTTAAAAAAAATGAAAGATTAAAAGAGGAAATACTTTCTACTTTCAGAGTCTTGGTGGGGTGCACCTTGGACTGCTCACCAGCCAACCACAGGGCCACATAGAGAGACAGACAACCATTCATGCTTACACTCATACCAAAGGCAACATAGAGTCACCAGGTAACCTAAAGAGCATGTTTTTGGTCTGTGGGAGGAAGCTGGAGGGCCCAGAGGAAACCCACGCAAGCATGGGGAGAACATGCAAACTCCACGCAATGAGGTGACTGACACGAGGTTCGAACCAGCAACCAGAAATGTCCTTGTTTCTGAAGCTATCCATATTCATTGTCCACACAGGATCACAAGGTCACAAAAAAGTGCGTTTTTGGGCACCTGAAACACCGTATCCGTGTGGACAACATGCCCATACGTTAAAAACTTGTCAGGATACACTTAAATTCCTCTTCATGTGGACAGCCTCTAAATTAGTTAAAAAGTAGGCAACATGAAAACAAAAAACACACTAACATGTCGCCACCAAATAGGAAAATTTGCTTGAACTGGTTTGGAGTGAAGGTTTCTCTCGTTACTCGCCAGTTCTTCGTTCTCTCTCTGTTAGAAATGTAAAAATCTGACTGAAGATTATGATGTTTCTGAAATTTCTGATGTTGCTGATCATTAAAATTACAGATTTTATCATTTCCACACATGGCATCTAAAAAAAAAGGACCTAATGGTGAATGTTGCCAATATTTTTGAGCAATTTGGACAGCTTGTGAGGGTTCAGAATGACAATTTTCCTAACATTAGGTGTAACAAAACTTGATTTTGTGGCCATGGTAAAAACTAATTCTGGTATTGTGGCAGGTATTTGTTCACTCTTTACAGAAAGAACAATCATCAAACTTTTTACCCTCCAGGATTTTGGCCCATATCGCCCGGCCCTAGTTGCAACATTCCCTCAAGTTCATTCTGGTAGATTTTCAGCAGGGATTTAAAGTGGCGCCCATTTCTCCAAATGATGAATGGCTTCAAAAACCGGCTTTTCAGAGACCCCGCTTGACATCTTTGCCCAGACTGTATTCACACTGCCGCTCCCTGATTGGCTGACGGAGCTGCTGAGCGCCAGGGAATGAAAGGCATCCAGCTCCATTCAAGAACCGGCACGGATTATTCAGTCTGAAAAGTTTGATGGACGACTCTGAATCTGAGCTTTTCAACAGAAAACAGCCCCACGGATCAAAACCAGAGGAGTTTAACTGTTAATAAGGCTGAGTTTGTATCAGTGCTGCAAAGACAGTTTCTTATTTTGCTCTTTCTCATCATTTCTCCTCATTTGGGACTTTAAATCTACACTCTCTTTACATTTACAACACCCTGCATCATTAAACCACATTAGGGATGTGCATGTGGAAGCATTTAATGAGAAAATAGGTTAAAAAAAAAAGGGTTATAGTTCTGCTATTTTTCAAATTTCTCTGTAAACGTCTTTTTTCATCTTTATCACTGCCAAATGTACAACGTAAATGACCAAAGTAGATCTCTGAAAACTGAGAAAGACTTCTTACAGTGAGAACATTTGGTTAAATGTGGGCCAAGATAGTGTTTGCTTTGGCTGATTATCAATTTTCAAGTAACTGTACAGCTTTCAGCACCATAAAAACCCCTAAGACATGGAAAATGCATTTATTTCTATGAAAAGCTGGACTAAATGAAGGCAGGGAAAGTTTTTTTATTGTAGCCAATACTCAGTTACTAAGCTTTATTGCCTTATTGTAAATAAATAAATATGCAGCTTCCAGCACCATAAAGCCACAAAATAAATAAAATAAGGGTTTTAAATATGAAAAATCATGTTGAATCAAGGTTAGAACATTTTTTGTTTTGGCTAATATTTCATTATTCTTCATATTTTGTCCCTTTCACCTTTATTATGATTAAATATGCAGCTTTCAGCACCATAACAACCCATAAGACATGAAAAATACACTTATTTCTATGAGAAATTGGATTAAAAGAAGGCGGAGATGGTTTTTGCTGTGGCTAATGCTTAATCATTTTTTTACATTTTGGTATTTACAGATCTATTATGAATAAATGTGCAGCTTTCAGCACCAGAAAACACTCAAAAATGTATAAAACATGGGTTTTAATTAGGAAAAATCATGGTGAATCAAGATAAGGAAAGTTTGTGCCTTGGAGAAAATTATTATTACAAGTTATTCTTCATATTTTTTGCTCTTTCATCTTTACTTCGATTAAATGTGCAGCTTTCAGCACCATAACAAACCCTAAACTATTTGAAATATAGATACAATAGTAAATAAGGATGTTAAACAGGATAAAGAAAGTATTCTCTTCACTTCTTATTAATTATTCTCTTGAATATGAGCCTTTACATCCCTATCATCATTGGATGTGCATCTTTCAGCACCATTAAGACCCCTAAAAGGAAAAAACTATAATTATCTCCAAGAAATGGGAGTAATAGAGTTTTTTCTCCACATTTGAGCGCTTTTACCTTTATTATGAATAAATGTGAAGCTTTCAGCACCATAACAACACCATAAAGATGTAACATTACACCAACTATGGTGAGAGATTTGGTTTAAGATGATGAAGAAAGTTTTTGCATGAGCTTATTATCATTTATTTACCTTAATTGGGCTTTTACTTCTTCATAATAAATAAACAAACAGCTTTCAGCATCATAAAAACCCACAAGAGATTAAGAAAACTGATTAATTTCCAGAAAAATGGGAATGGAGAAAAAAATTTAGGAGCTAACTGTCACTTTAATATGTTGAATGAATGAATGAATGTTCAGCTTTCAGCCTCATAAAATCTCACAAAAATTAATAAAATAATAGTTATGATTAAAAATGGGTTGAATGAGGGCTGATTAATTTTCTCCACTGAGCTAATAATCAATTAATCTCCTTGTTTGGGCATTTACACCTTTACCATGAATAATTGTGCAGTTTTCAGCGTCAAAAAAATTCGCAAATAAACTGATTAAGGATTATATGTGCCAAAAAAATCGGGTTCAACGGGGGCAGAGAAAGTTTTTGCTCCGGCAAATTATCAATTATCCCTCTAATTTTCGCATTTTCCACCTTGATTATGAATGAGTGCTCAGCCTTCAGCTCCATAAAATCCTCTAAAATATTGATTTAAGAACGATAAGTCTGAAATCTGGGGTTGAATGAGGGTAAACTATGCACAGTGGAAGGACACTGTGGCAGAAATTTGACCTACATTCTGAGAATAATTGCGCCCTCCCCCCATCACCTTGCATCCTGTGCTGTCAGAGGAGTGGGCAATTTAAACCCACTCCTCAAACAGATCCACAAAATCACATTTCTGAAGCATTTTTGTCACATAAATTTAGGAAAAGGGCACATATTTTACGCACGGCACTGTTTCCCTCCTGATTGGCGCGGATGCCATGCGTAAAATGCGCACATTTGTGCCATAATTGGATAACTGGAGGCACTTACTTGTCTGGATGAAGGCGCAGAAGAGGAGCAACAGTGAGGCGAGTCTCAGCCGTCCCATGTTTTCCAGCAGGGCGGGAAGGCGCATCAGTGATTCTGTAATTACAGGTGATGCAGATGTCAGGGGGTGGCAGCTGTTTGGCACTTGGACAGACGTCTCAGAGGATCTACTTTCTGCCTCCGCGGGCTCTGCTGTGTGAAGATGCTCCTGGTGAAGGACCTGTGAGGGGATGCTCTGCTCACTGTACTGTTTGACAACAACATCAGACCCATTTCAATGTGGTCCAGCAGGGGGGCGGAGCCACGAGGGGCCCGGGTGGGGGAAGGCGGGCTCGGGGGATGGTGTGATTCCTGAGGCACACGGGCCCCAAACAATCCCGGGGAGGGTGGGGCTTGGAGGTCTGTTTTACTACGATTAACCCTTTCAGGAACTGAGAAGACCTTGAACTTGAGCTTCATTCATCAGACTGAAGTCAAATCATTCTTCAGGGGGTGCAGGCAGGAATCTGGGAGCATGAATGAGACTGTACGGAGGCCGTGAGCTGCAAGAACAAGAACCCACCCATAAAAAGAATCCATGTTTCATGCATGAATTATTAAATCACAAAGGAATAACTTTTTTTTTAAGTGTACACCATGCATCAACGGAATAAACCGCAATTTAGTAGACCTTAATAAAGATTCACTAACAAATGTCCAACAACATTTATCAAGAGAAAATAAAATAAAAAGCAAAATCTGAAGTATATGTATTATTGCTGTTTAATCAAAATATTTACTTGTGAATTACACCTAAATTAAAAATAAAAAATACAAAATTATGTGAAATCTGAATACAGGCATGATACCCAACTTGCCCTTTGTCGGCTATTTTGGATTTATGCTGTAATATCTCAATATGTTAAAGATGTGCACAGATAATATTTGTGTGAAACTTCAGACAAAGGTTTGGGAATTTACCACCTAGTTGGACATGGTACTGCAACCTAAAGGGTATAAAATTTATTCTAAATATCTGTCTACTGTGGTGACACCATGCATGAAAGGGTTAAATTGATATAAGCCAAGATTTTTGGAATTATGAGAGAGAACTGCACGGTCTCTAGACCCCAGTGCATTTCTGATGAGTCTCTGTGGCAGCCTGTTGCTGCCAGAACAAAAAAATTTACCAATAAAAAAAGTCTCCATCTTTATTTTTATCCTCAGTTAAACTTAACTTTTGAAGAAAATGGTCTAAAATTGAGACTTGGAGGGAAGTGATCCATCCATTACCTACACTGCTTATTCCTTCAGTGTCACAGGAGGCTGAAGCCTTTCCCAGCCCACACTGGGTGGTGGGGCACACCCTGAAGCAACCGCTAGCCAATCACAGGGCCACAAAGAGAGAGAAAAAAACAATCATGCTCAAACATTTAGGGCAATCTGGAGTCACCAATTGACCTCATGATTTTTGATCTGTGGGAGAAGCCAGAGCGCCCGAAGAGAACCCATGCATGCAAACTGCACATGGGGTTCAAACTAGCAACCTCCTTGCTGTGAGCACGTGCACTATCTGCTGCCACCTTGGTAGCCTAATGTTGCCATTAAAGTAATTCCAGAAATTTGGCCTCAAAATAAAAACTTCTAACACTTCGATTTTTACAAAAACCTGACATTTCCTCAAAAATAAGTACAATCCAACATGTAAACTTGACATGGTTGTTGATCGCAGATGTACTGGTCAGTCAGAAACTGCTCATCCACTAAGATTTTTTTTCTATTAAAGAACAGCTAGAAAAGAGAAAATATCCAGTGAGTGTCAGCACCTTGTTGGTGCCAGAGGTCAGAGGAGAATGAGCAGAGGAGTTCAAGATGATAGAAAGGCAACAGGAACTCAAGTAGCCTCTCAGTACAAACAGGGATTTTAACACACAACACGTCAAACCTTGAAGCAGATGGGCTACAGCAGCAAAAGACCACACCTAGTGCCACTCCTGTCACCTATGAACAGGAACACAGGCTCACCAAAACTAGACTATAGAAGATTGTAAAACTGTCTCCTGGTCTGATGAGTCTGGTTTCTGCTCCACATTCTGATGGAAGGGTCAGAATTTGGTGTGAATATCATGAGAGCATGGATCCATCCTATTTTCTTGGCACACTTTGGGCTGAGCATGGTTTAAACTCCACAGCCCACATGAGTATGTTTGCTGACCATGTCCATCCCTGTAGGACCACAGTGGACCATCTTCCAGCAGCTCCATGTCTCAAAGCTCAGATCATCTCAACATGACAGTGAGTTCACTGCACTCCAGTGGCCTCCACAGTCACCAGATCTCAATCCAGTAGAGCACCTTTGGGATGTGGAGCAACAGGAGATGAACAACAAATCTCTGGGGAACGTTTCTAGCACCTTGATGAATCTGCTGTGAAGCGTTATGCAGCTCTGAGGGCAGAAGGAGGTCCTACCTGGTACAAGCAAGGTGTACCTAATGAAGTGGCCGCTTAAAAGATGCAGTACCCCTAAAATAAAATAAAAAAATCCACAATTAAATAAAGCATCTGTTTTCTTCTACTGTTACAAATAATGATAATGTAAAAAGAACAGGTTATTAAGTATACTATCAAGTTTTTGCAAGTCATACAGAGAGCAAAAAAGCAATTAAACATTTTTATCTCCTTTAATCTGTGTTTATTCTCTGAAACACTTAGCATTAAATATTCTCCTTTTCCCTAAAATAATCTTGTTTATGTTGTGGTTCTGGTTTTATTCCTGGAAGTTTAGATTTCTCCTTATTAATATCATATTTTTCCAGGTAGTTTGCCCTTCATTTCCTTGTAGACGTTTCACTTGTTTTGATTCTGGTGCAAAAACACTTTTTGAGGTAAATACTCTGTCCCGAGTGGACTGAGTTGACGTCAACAGTCTGTCCCCTGATGTGTCCTGGTGGTCTGAATGTTTGGCAGCTGACCGAGTGGACGCTCAATATTTAAAGAACTAAACAACCTGAGCGTTGGTTCACTTTTTAACACATCAGAGTGTTTATTTTATCATTTAGTGCAGGTTTTATTGAAGATACTCAGCATGTGATAGAGCATGAATGAGCGTGAGTAAAATCAGCTCATAAACTCTAAAAACATCCTGATTATTACAGCTTTTTATCTGCGTTGCTGCTTCCACTCCTCATAAAAACAGCATGTTATGTTAGGTTCAAAGTCTCCAACAGAGTCCGGTTAAAATCAAGTTTACTTCGGGGGAGGCATGGAGATAAAAGTGCAGCGAGATAAAAAAAGTAGTAAAGAGATAAACACTGAAAACAACAACCTTGAACTGCAGAGAAGGCAGATTATTAGATCTATAATGTTAAATAATCCAGATTTTTCTCTTCAGAGCAGTTCCTCGAATAAAGGATATGTTTTGATGGGGAGCACCAGGGTCATGAAGAACGGAAAATGAATTGAGAGGTTTTTCCTCATTCTGCACTTTGAGAAAAATGCAAGCCAAACTCTGCAAGAACAAAAAAAAGTCTTATTTCCTGAAAATATAAACAATGGCAACCAAATTCTAGCAAAGAAACTTGAGTTAGTGCAATTTAGAGGCACAGGGGATAGTCTTTGGGGAAACTATGGAAGCCAAGTGCTGCCAGTAAAATAATTATACAAACCTACAAAATAAAACCATCCTTGAACATGAACACCAGTTTTAATGGCAAAAAAAATAATAATTTGGTGGGGAAAAAAAGAGCATTTTACTGTATCAGGAGATATAGGGTTTATGGTGGCCTAATGCTGTCTGTAAAATAATTTGATAAAGTTAAACTCAATAATAAAATGTAACAACTGTAATTTCGGTTTAAAAAGTTTAATTAAAAGTTAAGAAATACAATTAAGAGATCAGATTTGTTTGAATGCATTTCCCAGTAAAAAAAATGTCTATATATATTTTTCTGCTTCTATGTCAATCACATTGAACTGCAATTGAGTTTGTATGAATTGTGCTTTATAAATAAAGTTTGACTGATTGATTGATTACACCTCGAGGCATTGGCATTAATTCTGCCAGGCTGTGAAATTTGTCGATTCAGATCTCAACATGGCTTTGGAGGCATGAGAGAGCATGACTTAGCTCATGATGGATGGAAAGGATCATCAGGATGAAGGTCTGCTCAGTGTCTTCCTCTCTGCCACCCCTGCAAACAGGTCCAGCTGGCAGCCAATCACAGAGCTGCTATTTTTGACCAATTTGTCCAGCCTGTTCACAGCACCAGTGCCGATGCTCAGAAAGTAGAGTTGACTCTTTCCGACTTTTACACAACAGGAGCTAACTACTTTATACGACAAAGAAAAAGGCCGAAACGGAGAGTTTCTGTTGTGTTTTTGCCCTCTGTTTACACGAGAATGCTGCCTGGAGTACTTTTGTCCAGAGTTAAAAGAATTGAAAACGTTTTCGTTGTTGTCTCCGTGCAAACAGGGATCAGCATTGCCAGGGAAAACGTTGACGCATGGCGCATGTGCAGTACTCTTTCAGATAAAGGTAGCCCTAGGAACAACAACAACGACAACAACTAGAAAAGCACTCTGAGAGCGCAGACCTCCACCAAGCAGCTCAGTCGTGTCGATCTACCTGGCTATTGTCAGCCGTTGTGTTAGCAAAACTCCTCTGCTGGCACTGCAGGGTAAGCTGAGAAACGTAGTGACGTAGGCTTGAAAAACGTTGACGTCAGTTTGCAAATAAACTTCAGTTCCTATAATGACATAAAAGAATGGGATCTGCCATTAAAAACTTCAATATTTTTTGTGACATCAATCTGGATCGGATCAGCACCAAAATGTAATGGCTTCTTCCTTGGACCAAACCACACCTCTGGTTAAATTTTCATGTAAATCCATCCAGAAGTTTTTGCGTAATCTTACTCACAGACAAACGGACAGAAACAACAGCTATGGCCGACTACCGTGCTGCTAACTGTACTCGGTTTGTTATCGCTCCTCCAACAAAATGTGGATTTGCTGCTTCAACACTCTGACCAGTGGAGACGGATTTGTTATATTCGCCAAGGACACGACAAACTAACATCGCCAACTACTGGTCTGGCACGCACACTACCGCGTTTTCAGTCGTTCTTACGGATCCATGTGAAAGCGTATTGTTATCACACTGTCTCCGTGTGAACATGTAGCATTATTGAAAACGCAAAGGAAAGACCTTTCTGTTTCTGGTGACGGCGCTGTCGTGTGTCACCTTAAATGAGACCCCGGGCTAAACCCAGAACTCAGTAGGACCTGGAACCCCTAGGGGCCCCAGGGGAATAAGAAACTGCTGCTGAGGGGATGTACAGGAGGACTGGTCGCTTCAACATTATCTGGCCTTGGATTAGCCTGCAAAAATGGGTGGTGGACCAGACGGAGCCCATTTACTCTGATTTTGCAGGACCATCTGAGAGCTGGACTGGTTATCCGTATTAGGATTTTGAGTAGACTGAGCCAAAAACCACACCTGTTCAGAGGGAAAATGGTGCTTTCCATTTACATGGGAACTGGGAAGAGGGGAATGGGAATCACACATTGGGAGTTCTCTTTCTTGGTTTTATTGCTTTGCATTTTCTCTTGTATCTTTTCTTTTACATTTTATCACTCATCTTAATTTTATCATTTCTTTTAGTTTGGCTTCTCTTGACATCCTCCCTATTATCATTACAATTACAGTGGAATAATACTCAGTGGATGGACCTCTGCTGAGTGTTTAGTTGCTGGGTGGTAGTAAGAAAATGCATATCATTGTATGTATGTGTATAAATGCATGTACATGTATGTGCATGTGCGCATATACATACATATATATACATACATCTTTTGTCAATCATTTTTTGTCTTGATGTAAAGCACTTTGAGCTGTTAATTTGTATGAACTGTGCTATATAAATACATTTTGATTGATTGATTTAAGAGTTTTGCAATGATGTTTGGAACCACTTCCTGTGCATCCATTTCAAAATAAAACCTGACAGAGTGACATATAGCGTAAATTCTTTGTTTTAGGCTTGTTTCCATTTAATGATATAACTGTGGGTGGAGACTTGAATGATTGAAATGAGTGAGGGTCAATGACAATGCCAACATGGTAGCTCCACCCCTGTTCGAAGTGGTAAACTTTGACCAAAGGGGGCGTTCCCAGTGACTAAATGTAACTTAATTTGCAACTAGGGCTATCCCAGTTCTTAGATCAACTGGAACACACCATTACACCCGAGGCAGCCATCTTCGATCATCAACTTAGGATGGTGAGGATTCCTCGACTTTCTGACTCAGAATTCCGATTTCAGGGGGCGTTCCAGTTGAAATGTCCTGTTCAGAACTCAGAAATCCTGACTTCCTAATAAAAGTTGAACACACCGTAAGCTTTAGACTTGAAGTTTTGTTTTTTTCTCCACGTTTTACATCAACTTAAGTGCAAAATGAAAAACCATCTCTTATAGTCTTCCTCCTGCTCTGCTATGATCCTCTTCTGGGAGCACCCTGAAGCGAACAGGACACATTTCTGCTTTGTCATATCAGTAAATAAACACATCGACCGTGTTGTTCATGTTTCAGATAACGCTGACCCTCCCTCAGACCCCTGGATGGTTTTTATAGTCCAGGTCAGACACTATCATGCTCGACCTTCATTGCTGCTCCACACGAATGTTCACAAACCATTCGAATGTCAGGAGAAGCATCGTAAACACACAAACGTACGTCCAGTTGACCCCGAGCGGGGGGGGGTCTTCAGGGTGAAAACAAACATCTGCTTGGTTAACAGAGTCTGAATCCTCTGAGCCTCACAGGAGCTACGAAGGCCAAAGCTGACACATAAAATCTAAACCACCAGAGTCCTCGTCAAGAGACTTAAACAGATATACAACACAGATCAGGTTCACTAAGGGGCCTATCTATGTGGAAATACCAACATCTACGTACATAAAAAGCCCCAAATTTTAGGAAAGACCTTATCTGGACAGACAGACTGTATCATCAATAAATCAATCAATATTTACATTGATCTAACAAATCTGACGTCACAGCGTCTGTCCTGCTCCGACATTGACAGCATTAAGGACAGGCTGGAGTTCAGCGCTAAATAAACACTATAATCAAAATATTCCTGCAATAATATGTCATCTACATCCTCAGCCAAGGTTATCTCGTGCTGTAGGGTGTACCCATGAGTAACTACACCTTCAATCGGATGCCCAGAGGCGAAGGAGTAAAGAAAAGGTGGATCACAACAGTATAATGGAAGGATGTAAACAGCCTATAAAGTCCTCACAAAGATTAGGAGGCTCTTGTAGAAACATGCCCTATTTTTCTTAATGCTAACACTAAGTGCTGGTGTTGTGCTTTAAACTGTAACCGTGTCTGCTGGTGACTTTAAACAGAGTGACATGTTGAAAGCAGACAGATATGAGAGATCCAATATTGATGACTTTAGAGAGCAAACAGAACCATCAGGACAAAAGACTGTTCATTTCTACAGTGGCATTTCTGATGTTTGTTAGTGGGTTGGAGTCAGATGAGGAGAAAACCACACAGGCTTTGTTTATATTTGTAAATCCACGACCATAGTTTAGATCGAAAAGAGAAGCAGGAGGAGGTTTTTGTGATGAACACAACCAGGAAAATAAAACTAATGAGAGAGGATGAATGGCTTGAAATAGATGAAAACTCCAAGTTCCTCACAGAAGCTTCAGCAACGACGAGTGCCGATGAGGAAGCTGCCCTTTGTGAACAAATCCTTTTAAAATATTCCTGTATCCACATCCCGATTCAGATCAACACCAAAACTGGATCACTTCTTCCTTCTGGCATGACCAACATTCCCTGAAAATGTCACCAAAATCTGTTGGAAACTTACTGAGTTATTAGCAAAAATGTAGTAAACTGCTCAGCCTTTCAATGTTAAAAGGTCCTTGAGAAAATTCCTGCACCTGCATTCAGATTCGGATCACCACCAAAACTTTGTCACTTCTTCCTTTTGCCATGACCAACATTTCCTTAAAATTTCAGCAAACTCCATTCATAGCTGTTTGAGTTGTCTTGCTAACAAACAGGCAAACGCTGCCTGAAACAGCCTCCTTGGTGAGGCCATCAAAATAAAAATTATTTTAGTCAGTCTTTTAGCATCAGAATATTGACTTCAATTTCTACCACTTTTCCTCTTTGGTTTTGGGAGGAGGGTGGAGTCTGTTCCTTCAGTCACTGGCTGAGAGGCAGGGCACAGTCTGGACTGGCCATCAGTCAATCACAGGGCTGACATACAAAGACAAACAAGCAGGAAGAAACAGTTTAAAAACATAATGCACATTTTTTTATAATTATTATTATTGATGCAAGTAAGATTTCTTGAAAAAACATGAACATAAAAATATCTTTTTATTTTAAACTCTATGGTGGGAACCTGTATTGTTTCTATAATGTCCCTTAGGCCCCTCAAAGGCTCCCTGTGGGCTACCAGGTGCTCGCGGCCACCCCTGCTTTAAACCGATGTAAGCAGCTTAAGGAGATTTCAGGGCTCACAGTTAATATCCTCAAATTCATCAAGTGTTTAGTTGTTTGCTTTTGCTTATTGTGTTCTTCACAAAATGAAAAACCACCTTAATTCAGCTTAGCTTACTCGACAGTTGATTTACTGTTGATAAATGAATCACTGGACGTACAGGATTACACCACTGTACACGATAACTTTAAGGGTAATGTGCTCTGAGATTTTCCACTCTGATTCTGGGGTGAACTGATTGGATTCTGGAGGTTTACGCTTAAGTAGGAAAAGTTTCTTGATTGGAAATGAGGGCTTGAATGACCTGAAGTTCCTCCTCTCCTCCCTCATGATTTGTGGCATTGCTTGATGGTGTAGATAATGGAGGTAATGAGTCATTAAACTGTTACTCCATCTGATAAATCCTGCTGAATGTTCAGTTTGAAGGGCCGAACAATCCCTCTGCAGAGCGTGAACCCGCCCACATGTAACCCCACGGCAGACAATCGAGTCGATTTAATAAGAAGTGACATGGAATTTTCTGGCCTCTGCAAAAACTGGGCCGACTCTGAAACATGAAAAATGTCTGAGCGGTGCCAGAGTTGACCTCCAGCTCCCCGATGAAACGGGCCCCGTCCTGTTCCTCTCTTGATGATTGAGAACCTAAAGGCATAAACTCCTGGAGAGCACGTATGGGAACTGAAGTGCAGCTGAGGTGAAGTTCATCTCACAGAAAGTGGAGCACAACCTTCTACCGTATGATTTATGCTCAATCTGGGCCTCTGTAAACACTTCTGGTTCTTCTAGTATGCTCCCCCCCGAAGCGCACACACCCAGGCCTTCTTCACATTCTCTGCTTCTGCTGACAAAACAAACATTGTGACGGGCTCGCAGTAACGGATTCTCCGTCTCTGTATCTTCCCCCTCAAGGTCAAATCAGGTTCTCCCACAAGCACATGTTCACTACACCGGGATCAGAGCAGAATCGGGTGGTTTCTGCTGCCAGCTCGGAGGGCAAAGGCAGATTTCTGGATCCGTGTCCATGTTGACGGCGTTTTGATTGTGTAGCCATCCATCATCGGGAGAAAACGCCACCAGCCAGCAGGAGGACAGATTTCTGGAAGGCCGTGCTGTCATTGTGGGGAGCAGGGAGTGGCTGTAGGGAGGAGGAATGCTGCAGAGTAAAGAAAATCCATCACCTCGGCCCCCGAGAGCAGAGATAAGACAGATTCATTCATGCAGGACGATAAAGACGAAAAGATAAGACACCATCTTAAAGAGGGTGCAAAAACAAATGACCTGATTTCATGAATGACAGCTTCAGATTTTTCCATCTGTGAAAATCATACAAACTCAGATCCTAAAAATATTTTAATCTGTGCTCCAGACTGAACTGTTTGTGTTGGCTTTGTATTCACTTTCATTAGAAATCCAGACTTTTTTGCTGTAACACAAAAATCTGGGCTGAAGCTGTTTATATCTCAAGAATACTTTGGGGGATTTTCCTCAAAATTACCTAAAATGTCCACTCTGACTCAGTGATGAACTTGTTAAAATTTGGGGTCACAAGTCAAAGGTCAAGCCACTGGTTGCATGTTCATTCTTTGCTTTGGAACACAAAATCACCGATTATAGAATCAATTTTGCATTTGTTTGCTGCAGTGTAATTTGGCATGTACAGCGCTCAGCATAAATGAGTAAACCCCTTCAGATTTGTCAGAAAACCTTCAGTTTCCTTTCAAAATCAACATTTCCTATGGCATACTATACCATAAAATACTCCCCCAAATGTGGGCCCTTGATTGCAAACAAGATTTTTTTAAGTTGCACACAAAAAAGTATTTTTCTCAATTTAAGATCTGGACGCAAAAATGAGCACACCCCAATCAAAGGGGCGGGAGCAAAGCTAAATTTTAGTTATCATATTACCCTTATTTTCATCTTATGGTAAAAAAAAATGTTAAATGTTAAACTCAGCTTTGTCAAAACTTTGGAAATTGTTCTTTTGTTCATTTAGACATTGATTAATACATTACTTTAGGAGGTGTACTCATTTATGCTGGGCACTGTATATCACAAGAATACTTTGAGAGATTTTCTTCAAAATTTGCACAAACGTTCACTCTAACTCAAGAATGACCTGATAAGACTTTGGAGGTCATATGTCAAGGGTCAAGGTCAAGGTTCGCATGCTCATCTTGTGTTTTTGTATACAAAAACACTTAAAGAGATTTTCTTCGAAGTTTGCACAAATGTCAACTCTGAATAAAAGAAGTGATTAAATTTTGATCATCATATGCCAAAGGTCAAGGTCAGAGGTTATGCATCCATCTCAAGTCTTTGAACACAAATTTTTAAAACATAGAGAAACTCTTCAAACTTCGAATAAATGTTCACTCTGACTCTGGAATAAAGGTCACTGGTCTTCTATTCATCTTTTTCTCTTGGACACAATATCTCAGTCATGTGTTGAAATATTTCCCCTCAAACCTTGCACAATTGTTCAATCTGACTTAATGATAACATGATAAGACTTAAAAGGTCAAGATCAAAGGTCAAGGTCACTAGTCCCGTGTTCATCCTGTCCACAGGGATGGACGTATTGTATTGTAGAGTCAATCTGTTAAAGGTCAAGGTCACTATTTACATGTTTATCCTGTTCTCTTGAGTTCAATGTCTATAAAATGCATTGCTTAATTTCTCCTATCTTCGCACAGACTTCCACTTTGACTTAAGGATGAATTGATTTAATTTTTGAGCTTGTATATTTAAGGTCAAGGTCACTGGTTGCCGGTTCATCCATTGTTTTTGGATTTCATCATGAGGAAAACCAACATTAGTATCTTTAGATAATGTTATACATGAGTCAAATTTATACCTTCAGAGTACCATAAAAGTGGTCACTGTTTTTACAAATTTAAGACTAATAAGTGCAGAGAATTTTACGGCCAATTTCATACAAGGACAATGACAAATAATCAACAGAAGTTTACTTTCACTGAAAAGGAGAACCACTTTAAGTTTGGATGACCCAAGACACACAATCCAGAAAAGCTTCTCCTTGACTTTAACTTAAAAATAAGTTTAATAATAAGAATCAGGTACAAACTTGTAAAACTTGAGTGCTTCACAAGCCATGAGTTAGATCTGATAAGCAACAAATCAATTAAACTGTCTATCTTAAAAAGGGTTCAAAGTGAGCCCCTGGCCATAGTTATATGTCTCCTGTCTTATGCTTTAGCTGACACAACTTGTCTAAAATATTGTTTTTTAAGAGAGACAACGACCCATAGGTCCTGAAATAATGTCAAACACAACTGCACAAACTCTCTGTAGAGAAAGTAAATGAGCCTGCAGGATATTAGGGGGTAACTGTTCCTATAAAACGCGGCCAAGTCCTGGGAAATCACCCGCAGAGCAGATTCACAGCAGATATAACCCCTCGTGTTTGCTCAGGTGCTGGGTCTCTTGCCCCCAGATAGTAACATACTCACGTGTAGAGAAGAAGGATGAATGTATGTCAGGGTCAACGAGGGACCTTTGTGTAAAGACGATGGTGTTGGGAAACGAAGATCAGAAGGTAAAAGATCAAGAAGAGCCGACGGGGATGCTCCTGTAGAAACCTGGAGAGAGGAAATCATATTTCTGTCATTAAAACAAGCCCACATACTGAGGCAGCTACGACCCCTGACTAAGAAAAACGTGCTGCTGGAAATGTGGGAAACTAGCCGACAGATTTATGTGAGCAGTTCGCTCCAAATAATAGACGATAAATTCTGTCAGCAAAGAAATGACAACTTAAAATGGTTTAAGTGATGGAATTAAAATACACTGAAAAATGCTTATAAATGTGAAATACACAGGTAATCAAACACATATAAAATTAGCTAAAACAATAGTAAAAATAACTAGACCTAACCAACATTACTTTGGTTACAAAAATAAGACAAAGAAAAGTTAAATCTTATAAAAGACAGGCATAGTTAGCTTAAATTAATGAATAAATTTACCTTTGATAGATTAAGAAAAATACCAAAGAAGCTAGCTAGAAAGTTAGGATTATTGACCAATGCTACTTAACCAGCGATGTCTTCATTTAAAATACATTTGTTAAGAAATATGCACTTTATGGATAAAGTAAGTAGATAAAGGTTTAAAACTTAATAGTCAGAGCAAATTTGCAAAGAAATGTCAACTGAAATAAGTGAAATGCTTACCAAAATGTAAAAGCTAGAAAAGCTAGCTTAAAGTGATGAATTAATGATCCAGAGGCTGAGAGCCAGTTCAAGGTAGTTCAATGGCTTAAAAATAATGAGTAAAGGCAGAAAAAAAACAAACAGAATGAAAAATTGATACGTTGCTTAAAATAATTAAAAGCTGAAATACTGGTAGGCTGTTTCGCTGAAAAATTGCTGAAGGCTAGCACAACACAGTGGTTAGCTTTGGTTAGCTTATATTGTTGTCTTAAAGCACTGTACTTAAAATTAATAACTTTGGCAGGCTAAATCAATAAAGAGATTCATCAGTAAGATAAAGCAGACATTAACAGTTGAGGTTATTTGCTAAAAAGTGGTAATAAAATGTTTAAATGTCCGAATTCAAATTATATATAAAATCTAAAGGCTAGCTTAAGCCAAGGCCAAAACCTAAGAGCTAGCTTTCTAAAAAGTTAAGCAGTTGGACTTTAGAATTAAAATGGGTTAAATTAATCAAGCTAGTATAATTAAACAATAAAAGGCTAGATAAATAAAGGCTAATAGCAATGAGAAGTAGTTTGATGTTTCTGAAAAAACAAAACAGTTTCGAATAACAGGAGAAATAATAATAATAATAATAATAATAATAATGATAATAATAATAATAATAAAACAGTCTATATATTGCTTTAAGTGATTAAACGTTGAAAACTGTTGGCTAGTTTTATTCATAAATTGCTAAAAGGAAGCTTGTTTCGAAAAAGGGACCTTAAGTTAAGCAACTGTAAAAGAGCTAGTTTACTAAAAAGTAATGCAGTAAGCCTTAGGTAATTCAACAAATTAGCATTATTGAAACTCAATTCAATTAAACAGTTATACTGGTTTTCAAGTAGATGGCAAACATAATAATGTAATATACTATTAATACAGATAAATAGCCATAGCAGCTAGCTGTAGTATAGTTAACTCAGCTAATGTCAAAATAGAAAAAGTAAATGCTGAGCTAAATGGGTCAAAATGCTATTGAAATTATACAATGGCTTATGGATATAAATCAAAACTGTTAACATTTGGTTATCAGTACGTAACAGTCACAATTTTCAGACATGACTGAAAGCTTTAATTAGCAAGTCAAATAAAGTTACAAGCTTAAACTGTACAACCAAAAAAAACTTAAAATTAAATCTTTTAGCAGATGTTTGCTGTTTGTTGCTTTAGATCAAATAAAACTTAAGAGAATTGCAACTACGAAAACGGGATAAGTGCAATTTAAACTAAATTGCGCTTTTCACTTCTGGAATCACTGAAAGTGTTTTTTAAAAAGCCAGCGAAAAGTGGTGTCATAGTTTAAGCCAGGGACAGGCCAACATGTATGATATCTAAATATTTGTAGGGCCACCTAAAAAATACAAGACACCCATGATTCAATATGCTTTCTTAATCAAACAGAAAGGAAACAAACACCTTTTCTAAATATGAGTCAAACTAAAGTAGATTTTTCATGAGCTAAGGTTAATACATGAAGGCAAGGTCACGTGTGTGTGTGGTGTCAGTGGTTGCTTGTGAGGAGTTAGATGTTCTTAGAGAGAAACACACATTGTTAAAAGCTTACATTTACAAATAATAAAATAGTACATGCTCATATTTAGAGACGTTTTTGCTATTTGTTATCTTCGTTTTCCAGGAGGCTCTTTGTCTGGCTGCAGTGTGACGTTGGTCTTACAAAAAGGTGATAACATGACACATGCAGTCACCAAAGAGTCACAACTATGCAGGGTCAAGAATCAGACAAATTATTATATATCATGACGACTCCGCTCAGGCTGAGTGACTTTGTGGTCTGATTTATTCAATAAACGGACTGATTCATGACGCTGTCCTCTTTCTGTTCCATTATATTACGAACAGTTGTCCTAACAATAACATTAAAGTTTTAAGCTAAAATGCAAAAAGTAATACTTTATTAAACAAGCTAAAATGGGCTGCAAGCTCATTGAAACTACCTTGCCAGTGTAATTTTACAGTTTTTACTAATGTATTTTGTTTACAGGTCTTTTATTTATTCACACAAAAACATTACAGGACGTATGTTCAAAACTTTTTAAGAAACAGAATGTCAGTAATACAACTAATTTATGTCAAATAATTAAACACATGGCAGGTTTATCTTTACTCTCATGTTTATAATTGATATATTGAAATTATTTTGCGGGGTACACTGAGTGAGAGGGAGGACCAATTGTGGGCCCCAGGCCACATTTTGCCAATCCTTAGTTTAAATAAAGGTAAGGATTGGATTATTTTAAAATATCAACAAAGGTTGGTAGATTTATTTATGACAAAAACTAGTATGTTCCCTTACACAAAGTTAACAATGAAATATGAACATTTAATTACATTTAGATAAGGGCAAATGTGCTTTAATTGTTTTTGGTAAAAGACTACAATTTAATTGATTTTAAGCAAAAACGTAAATTATGATTTGTACAGTCTTTGTGGTGATACATCGGCAGTTTGTCAAAATGCTTACAAACTACAGGAATTTTTCTGGTGCTGAAAAACATAAAACCCAGGATTTTAGATTTTAAAGTACTTAAAAAACAGATTTCACTGAGGTGTTAAGGATGGCAGAGGGGCCTTAAATAGTGTTTAGCACCTGGACTCCGACGCCCTCTGGTGTCCGCATTAGATAAGTGCAGTTAGTGAAGGCGACACGTTGCATTCAGGACCAAAGTGCAGACCACAGTTTTAATCATGAGATGCCTTTATTGTAATTTTTGGAATCCAGTGACACTGACACGAGAAAATGGTCCGATCCCTCCCTCCCCCAATTCATACACAACCTGAGAGGGAGGGGCTGCAGGGTGGGACGTACCATGATCCCGCTTGTAGTCTTAAATTAAACACAGAGATAATAGCGAAGACACATCCAGGTGATTTTTGACAGACACACGACATGCATTCAAACAGGGACTTCAGGTACACAGTTTTTTTTCCTCCTGATTCACATGTCTCAAAGTAAAACGACAAAATGAATACCACTTTAAAAAAACAGTTTGGGGTGTCTTTATGGCCCATGCTCAGTCGATTATTCAAACTCCGTCGATTTTCCACTTACAGGAGAAAAACAAAAAGTAAAGAGACACTACTATCATAAAGGGGAAATGGTTTAAATATGGAAGTGGACTTCATATTTGATTTTTTTATTGGTTTTTAATAAATGTTTACTTTAATGAGAATACAATAGTCTCACTAAAAATCAGCTCATCTAGGTAAAACTAGGCCGTCTCCACAAATGGACTCCCTGCTGCTTCTAAGTAAAATATATAAAGTCCAGTCAAGGGGCTCGGGGGGGGGGCTGTTGGTCCGATCAAGACAAAGACACTGCTCAGTCCTCCTCGCTGCCGCTGCCTGAACGCTCCTGAAGGAAAAACAGCAAAATATTCGATTACACTCAAATCACTCACACTTTTCAGGCATTTCTGGCCTTTGTTGACAGTGTAGGGACAGTGACGGACCCTGAAAGGGGGGAAAGAAGAGAAAGACGTGTTGTAAATGGGCCTCAAGCTGGACTCAAACTCACCCACACCAAGCAAGAGCCTCCACACGTGGGATGTGCATGGTTGCACCCCACTCCACCAAACCAGCGCCCCATCAGTAAACATCTTGTCAATATTTAACGCCAAAATGTTAAGACCTTTAACGTGCGTCGAGCTCTGGCAGCATGGCTTTTATACCAGGTTGGTGTGTGTGCTCCGTTACGGCTGCATCTCCCTCTTATCTATTTTAATGTCTTTTTTTGATATTCCTACTGCTATACTGAGTATAAGAACAACTGAAACAACTGTATTTCCCTTTGGGGATTAATAAAGTATTTCTGATTCTGAAGAACGAAGGAGTTTCTCCACAGAAAATCAACACTCCACAAACTGATATTAACTCTGAGAGGCACAGAGAGGAAGTGTAACTGAACTGCTTCGATCTTTTCTGTGACATATTCTACCTTTGTGGACATACATGCTCGCTGGATAAAGTGTTAAGGCCCTATACTTCTCATTTCCCCAGCTATTCTGGCAGAGACATGCATGGCTCTTGAAAAACAGGCAAACAAACTAACTTTTCTTTATCAGTTTGTACTTTGTTTCCATGGAAACAAACAAGCACACTCTTGGATGAATTAACCTTAGTCTTTTGGTGTGTCAGTGTGTCTCACCTCGTCCTGGTCCTCCTCGCTGTCGTCGTCGCTCACCACAGGTTTAGCCCGCGCCCCGCGGCCTCGTCGTCGTCCTTTAGCTCCTCGCTCTCCTCTCTCTCCTTTCTCCTTCCGGCTCAGCTTGATCTTCACCTTCACTGAGCGAGCTGATGGATTAAAGCAAACAGTTCATGTGTTTGTTTATTTACAGGGTTCACACTCTTTTCTAGAAATCATTTTCCAGGACAATAATAAAAAACATCTGAATACAATCAGATAAATGATAAAATCTCCTCAAGCGGATTATCAGTTACCAAAAACATCTAATGCATCAAATGAGATACAAAAAATAAATATGTTAAATTTTATGGAAATTTTGATTTTACTGGATTTCAGTAGAGAGTGAAAAACATTTCTGGCAATAATTTGTGTTTTCAGGTTTCAAAGGGTTAAGATTTATTTATTCTAACTCTCGGGCTTGAACAGTGTCTGCTAGCCATCTTTTCAGTCTGGCTTTATGTAGTGTCATACGTGGTGTATACAATTTTTTAAAATCTTTATTAACTCTGCTTTTTCAATAAATACATTTTGTTGATTTACTGTTTAAAGGAGTCTAAATTTTGTTTTGCCATTTTTTAAAATTTTTTTGTCACTTTTGTTTAGAGCTTTTATATTTTATTCCTTAACTTGCATTATTTTATCTACATTGTTACTTCATTTCCTATGTTTGATTTCTGTTCACTAACAAGGTAGAAGGACGCTAAATAACTTTCCAGGACATTTGACTTTTCCCTCATTTTCCATGTTTTCCATGACTTGAAAATTGGTCAATCATTTTCCAGGTTTTCCATGATGTGTGGGAACTCTGATTTATTTATGTCCACGCCTCCCTCTGCTGATGATGAGGTTTCTTACATTCAGACTCGGAGCCCTCATCCACTTCCTCCTCCTCTTCCTCACTCTCCTCTCCTTCGCTCTCGTCCTCCTTCTCGATCTTCTGCCTGACGCTGGTGAAGACCGACTGCAGCACGATGGAGTCCTCGTAGATCTGACACAAACATCAGGGACATGTTTTAACATCTCTGGTATTTCTTCTTCTGTGTTTATCAGACCGAGCTCCAGCTTCACTCACCAGCGACCCCTCCAGGTTGAAGGTCTGGGCGTTCTGACACAGCAGCATCACGTCCTTCTCAAGGTCGTTCAGGCTGCGGTACTTGTGACTCCTGATTCTCTCCTGGAGGACAAACAGCCCCGGAGACATCAGTTATTTTAGCTTTATCATTTAACACGGAGCAGACATGCGGTTCTTCTTCCTCTTACCTTGATCTTCCTGAAGTCCACCGGTTTGCGGATGAGCTCGTAGTACTCGGGCAGCTCCTTTCGAGACGGCAGCTGAATGAAAACTTCACTCAGCTGTCTCCCGTTGCTGCTGGGACGAGAAAGTGAAGGAGTCTTAATATGCATCATCGTGAGGAAACTCTGGGTCTGATGTTAATAATTTATCTGTCTTTGGGCTAAATCTGATCTGAGAATACTCTGGAAAATGGGAAGATGACGTCAAATCCGAGTTATCAGCGTTCCAGTTCCAAAGTTGGAAAAAATATCTGCAGATCTACCAGGCTACTGTTAGCCATTGTTAGCATGCCCTGCGTTGTAGTTCGCACATACCACATGAAGAATGTAAAAAACCTAAAGCAGTATTTCGATATATAACATTAAACAAAACTATGTATACGGTTGATTTGGTGCGACAAACACTAGCCAAAAGTGCTAATACACACAGTATTACAGGACTTTAATAACTGTTTACACCCATGGTGGTGAGGATCCCCCCGACTTCCTGACCTTGGCAACGTTACATGACCAAATTTTAGTCAAATTTCTGTTCAGCTTGGACCATTTCAATGATTTGTCAGTAATTGCAGATAAGTGTCTTGACTATTGTTCTTCTGGTGCTATTAAAAGGACCTATTTATACTTGACTGATTTTTTAACTAAGATCCAAAGGAAGTTTCTTGTGTCATTATATCAATTATTATCTAGAAAGTACTCAGAGAGCGCAAACCTCGGCCAAGGTAGCTCACATGTTGCTGTTACATCTATAAGCAACAGTTCCATGATAAAGTTACCATCATAATATGATTCATGACCCTGAAGACCCACACCTAGCACTCAGAATCATATCATTATTATATAGAGAGTTATGGGCCATTACCAACATCTCCTGAAAATTTCAGCAAAACCCATCCGGTAGGTTTTGTGTAATCTGCTAACAAACAAACACACGCCGACAAAAACATAAGCTCCTTGGCGGATGTAACAAACCAATGACGATAATCGTCTCACCCGTCCTTATACTTGATGACAGCATCGACGATCTTCTTCATCTTCTTGGTGAGGGACAGAGGGTTGGGTGAGAGTTTTTCAGCCGGTGGGCGTCCTCGTTTCTTCGCCTTCTTCCCCTCCTCGTCTTTGTCCCGCCCTCGCCCGCTGCTGGAGCTAGGTGTAGCCGGCCCTCCATCATGGTCCCGGTCTCTTTTGCGTTTTCTGGTGGTCTTTTTGTGACGCACCTCCTCCTCGATGTCCTCCAGATTTCCCTCCTCGATGGCCTGTGGAGAAGGAAGACATTCACGTCATTAGATGTTGACCTTCTTCTTAGTTAGTTTCTTTGTTTAGGACTAAGGCTAAAGGATTTCAGGAAAAGATCTAATTGTGATTTTTCAGGCAGATATTGCGATTTCAATTCGATTCACAATTTTCTTCAAATCAAGCTTGAGTGCAGTATTCACTATGTTTACTGTATAGAAAACAGTAAGGAAATCAATGATCAAAAGCACATAACACATTATTCATCATCTAATGTTGAAGATAATCTGTTTTCATTATTTAAGGGATACTCCAACTTCTACTCCCAAACAGAGGCTTTGTGTTGTTGACCTGATTGCCAGCACTTCTGTTAATGCAACTTGCTGCACATTTGTAAAATAGTTGACTCAACAGATCCTGGGTCAGCTTTGGCAATCACATGATGTGTTCATCTGAAATTGCGATTTCAATCTGAAAACGATAAATCCTTCAGCCCTGTTTAGGACTTTATTTCATTCTGTCATGAAATAAAACATTCAATAAAAAAAAAATCTCAAACATGAATGAAAAGAAAAAGAAAGAAGAAGAGTCTGCCCCTCTCTCACAAGATTAACTAAACACATTATACACATTAAAAAAAGCTGCA
Organism: Cetoscarus ocellatus; assembly: GCA_037902135.1. Lineage (NCBI taxonomy): Eukaryota > Metazoa > Chordata > Actinopteri > Labriformes > Labridae > Cetoscarus > Cetoscarus ocellatus. The sequence goes on from JBAMNC010001172.1 coordinate 248,040, forward strand.
GGCCAACATGCCTTTTTATATTTCATAATTTCTTATTTTCAAAACCAACAAAACAAGCAAACAAACACAAGTTCATTCACATTATCCCATGAATCAAACATAGCCAGACGCAGATTAACACATTTCCCTGTATTTACTCAACATACTGGCATATTTAGCTTCTTTAGTTTCTTCGTCTTCGGTGGTTTAGTCTCTGTATCGTGACGATGTCTCACCTTGAGCCACTGTTTCTCCGTCAGCGAGTCGCTGTAGTCCACCTCCTTGCGTTGACGGGACCCTCTGCCGAACATCTTCTCCTCCTCCTCCTCGCAGGTCAGCCTCTCCACCTCGGCGTCGTCTTTCAGGATCCAGCTCGGCAGGTCGTCCTCCTCCATCAGACGGGGTTTACGTTTGGGGTTGCGAGCCTCCTCGCGGCGTCGGTCCAGGTCCATACGCTGGAATAAAACCATCAACAGCAGGTTAGAGCGCCATAAAGGAAACTTCACTTAATATTTATATACAGAGAACTCGGGCAAACCATGAACTGCTCGAACTCTTCTTCACTTCTGGCAATCATCTGGTTGACGGTTTCGTCGTCGGGGACTTCATCCTCCTCCTGTAAAAAAAAAAAAAAAAGCAGTGAATAAAGAGGGATGAACTTCAGGTGCAGGTGGCACCTCAGAGCCAAGTCTCTGATCACATGACTCTTACGTACCAACATAAAATACCAAAATGTCTTTTCAACATATGAGGGTAATGCAAATGTCACAATTCAGTCTGTATTACATGATTTAAAGCCCCACTCCTGTGGATTTCAGATTTTTATCGTGTCTTTCACACATGTTTGGGTTATTTCCTGCCTGTTCAGAGAAGAGTTTTGAGACAAATTAGTGCCTTTTGGACAGTTTTGTAATGAATACTTTTGGGAAATTGGAGTGATAACACACAACTGAAGCAGATGCTGCAAATCTGATATTTTCTAACGGCACAAAATCGACAAAATCTGCAGTAGCTGTGCAGTCAAAGATTTTGTGGCTTCCTGAGAGATGTGCGAAAACATAAAAAAACATCTATCTAAATCTCTACTAAATCCTGGACAAATATTTTGCTCAACAAATGGAGGAAAACAGAAACTAAAATGTCCAAAGAAAAGAGAACTTGAACTCTCACTTCTTAAAAGGCATTCTTTAATTTGTTAAGCTTAAAAAAAAAAAGACATGTTGTCAAAGATCATGTTTTTGTGGTTGGACATCATTAATAACTTCACAGCAGCTGCTGCAAAGTCACGTGAGAAAACACCCAAAAAAATATTTAGCTAAATCCTGGAACAATGAATCAAACTGGACAAATATTTTGCTTAACAAATGGAGGGAAACAGAATCTAAAGTGTCCAAAGAAAACAGAACTTTAACGGTTATTCTTTGAGGCATTTTCAGATTTGTTCAGCTTAAACTTTTGCAGTGAAACAGAAAAAAAAATGCTTTGAGAAAAAATAAATCTTTATTCCACCGTCAAACTTTTGGCTGCTCTGATGAAAAAGGATGTTTAATCATTCAAGCCTTTTTTTTTACTTTATGGCTTTTTTTAATTGAAATCTATAAAAATGGTTTTCCAGAAATTATTGTGTTTTAATTCTTTTTTAAGAGCTTTCACCAGTCATGTCTCTGATACTTAAAGGAATTTTCACAGGGAATTTCCTGAAACTATCAGAGACTTTAGATAAACACTAAGAAACTTTCAGACATCTCAACATGTATAAATTTGTTTTAGCAAATTACCACAGAAATGTCTGACACTTTTTGAAGGTTAACAGAGGACAATTCCAGAGATTGTGAAGAATTTTAACGTTGAATTTTGTTTTAAATCTGTTTTTTTTAACACTTTCAGAATTTTTTCTTGATTTTTTTGTCAGTTCAATATATTAACCAGGATTTGTTTATTGTTGGGATAATTTTCCAGGAATTTAATCAGAATTTAAGAAACCTTTACAAACCTAAAAAACTTTGGTTGGCAGTTTTTAAAGACGAAGAAATTCTCACAAGTTGTTTTTGATATTTTGGTGGAGAATTTTGGCCAGAAAACTGAACAGATCTATCACCAGGTATAAATAAAACCTTTGGAAAGTTTTAACAAGTGGTTTTTCTCAGTGTGACGAACATTTGATCCAGCCAAATAACACCTTAACTCTGAAATTCCTCCATATAAATTTATGTTAATAAAGATTAAAGTGCAATAATATGATATCCATGTCATTAGATATTAACTACAGTACTTCACACTCGTGTAAATATAAGCTTAGCGTTTTCATTCATTTTTGTATTTATTATATTTTCATGAAAACTTTAATTTGTGTCCTGACTATCTTGCTGTACATGTTTTTATCTCTGATATTATTTGTAATTTATTTGCATTTTGCAGGATGGTGTTTTGCTGTTTCATTGTTTTGCAAAAGTAAAATTCAGATGTTAATTCTTAACATTGAGGCAAGCTTTTTACCAAGTCCCTGTTTTCTGTTTCAACAAAGAACTTTAACTGATGCCATCTGGAGTGGGACTTTAAATTGAGCATATTCTTACTTTCAATGATTCAAATCTTAAAAGCATGAATCAGGAGCAGACAGAGGAAAAAGGGAGGAAAAAAGAAGAGATGAAGTATAATTAAAGGATCGGGATCATCAGCCATCAGACATTTGTGTAAAGCAGCGAGAGAAAGCAGACGGAGAGAAGCTTGGATTGATGAAGACTCACCAATCCTGAGAAAAGCGGGAAAAGAAGAGAGAGAGAGATAAAAAAGGAGAGAATGAAGAGGCGGGCAGCGCACAGGTGGATGTGGGTGGGTGTGCGTGTGGGAGCAGGTTCAGATCACACCCACCCACGCCCCCCTAGCGCGGCAGCCTCCTCGAGCCCCGACCTCGTCCTGCTCCTCGTGCTCCAGAATGGCCTGTAAGAAGGCGCGGCGCTCGTATCCCGACGACTTCTGGTCGAACATGCCGGCCTGGATGACCTTCTGGTCCACGTTCAGCTTGTACTTGGCCGCCGCCAGGATCTTCTCCTCCACGCTGTTGACGGTGCAGAGGCGGAGCACCCGCACCTCGTTCTGCTGGCCGATGCGGTGGGCTCGGTCCTGGGCCTGCAGGTCCTGGAGAGAGAGACGGAGAGGGTGAGTTTGGAGCCTTGTTTACACCGTGTGGTCTGGTTTGATCCAGGACAGTTTGGTACGGCCCTGGTCCTGTTCAGGTTTCCATCACCGGCTGTACCTTCACTTACGGGGCGGGTGGAGAGGGTCTGAGCAGCGGCAGAGAACAGATCACTCCCAGCTGACGGCTTATTTGAACATGTTGAGGTATGTTTTGTAAAATTGATGAGGTTTGTGACCAAAAATCAGACTGCAGCGCTTTATCTCCACCCTTTAGGATCGGTCTGTACCCTCCAGATGGGTGCCAAAAACTGGGATGGGCAGAGGTCGGTCCTTTGGGCACCTTTTCTCCTCATCCATGTGCTCTAATATGGAAGAATTTATGTTTAATCAACTGATGGAGAAGGGGTGGGACTTGATAAGTTTTACTTTCTCCCACTCCTTTCTGAGTATATTGTATGTAACATCTACACTATACTCTTTCTTCTATTTCTGTTTTTATCTTTCTTTTGAATATATTAAAAATAAATAAGGTTCTTCCATTGCCCACATCCACGGAGCAAAGGACTCTGTCATTGAGATGTGGTCTATGGTAACAAACGACCTTCAAAACTGCTTATATAAATAGACTTTTCAGAAGGTTTTTAGGTAGCTTGGGGCCTGGATGTTTGTTTGTTTGGTTGTTTTTTGTTTTAGTTCTTTGAACACATGTATAATTTAACATGTTTATTGATTGGTGAGGTGTTACGGACATTTAATGCCTGCCTGTTAACTCGTACCGATACTCAAAGGGAACCAGCTGTGGACTTTTGCACATGGTACATAGACATTTTTGCCCCTCATGCTCTGTACAATTTTTATTTTTGTTTTTCTATTGTTAGACTTTTAAAATCAAAATAAAAAGTTGATCACAAAAAATAAATTAAGGTTCAATTTAATTCAACAGTGGAAACAACTGTAATTGCGTTATGTACCGAGCCAAACTGAACTGGACTGCTTGGTGGAAACAGCTCTACTGCTCGATAAGTGGCATTTGAATGGGTATAAAAGCAAATTGGGGGAGACTTCCGGTGTCCCAGGTCGCCTCTACACCATTAGACCCCCCCAGTCAAGTGTTAAATGAAGCTCTGTGAAGCAGAGAGGGGAAACAATGGGTTCCCTGCTCCACATTCAGACACAAAACAAGAGTAAACTGCACACATTCGTGAAACTTTAAGAAGAATTGATGCTACGGACAGGAAGCCCAATACGCTTTCTAAATCTGGCCTTGATATACAGAGCAGGAATTCAGTAAATTAGTGGAATTTGTGCCATTTTCTACCATAATCCATGACTTTATCATCACTCAAACATTAGCTAAAAGCTGTGATACAGGCCGTATTTATTTTTTTATCAATCAAACTTTATTTGTATAGCACTTTTAATGCCAAATCTTGAAGCACAAAATGCTCAACATAAAAAAGAAACTAAAAATGAAAATAAAAAAATAAAATAAAAAAGTAGAAGACTGAATACAATGAAAATACAAGACCCTACCCACCCTCACGATCCACATCCAGCACACACACAAAGACATTAAGAGATTCTAACAGAAAACAGAATTAGACAGCTGAGGAAACACAGGAGCTAAGACTAAAATAAAATTTAAATCAACAATATGCTAGAATGAGAAAGCCAAATCCCAAATGTGTAATAAAATCTGCTTAAGTAGGATCAATTAACAAAGAATAAAATTCTGAAACAATAAATCTGAACTGAAATGGAGAAATAAAACAGATTGTGAGGATTAAAAAAAGAATAAATAAGACGAAACAATAATAATAAATATAATCAGCTTAAAGCCAGACTATAAAGGTAGTTCTTGAGTTTGCTCTTAAACACTGACTGATAGTTATTTGTACTATTTGCTCTGCTGGGGGCTGGTTAAAAATGAGCTGCAGGCTGCGGTTTCAACACCCCGCTCTACAGTTTCATACCATCAGGTTTTATTTTCATGTGGGCTGCACTTGTAATTACTCAGCATTTTAATCCAGTGTATTGGTCGCATCAGTGTATCAGCCAATTTGGATGAAGAACATGCTCTAAAAGTGCAGCTTATTTCAAAGATTTTACATAAATGCCTCTGATGCTCTGAAGGACGGCCTCCTCCAGAAAGTTTTATCATTCACTCAGTTTTTTAATGATCGTTGTTGGTCTCTTATCAGCACATATTTGGATGAGGGTACCTGGTGAGGGTTCCAGTCGCTGTCAAAGATGATGACGGTGTCAGCAGACTGCAGGTTCAGACCCAGACCTCCAGCTCTGGTACTCAACAAGAACACAAAGTACTCCGAGGCCGGGTCGTTGAACGTCTTCAGCAGCATACCGCGATCCTCCGCCTTCGTGGTTCCTATTAGACCACAAAAAGGTTAGACAACTTCCTCGTGATTACGTGATGGTACAAGCCTCATGGAAGCAATTTGCTGTGCCTTAATATTATTTCACCTCTGATATTTGTTAATAATTGATAAGAAAACATAATATCCAGCGCAATACCCAGTCAAATGTGCCCTACTGTCACACTGTGCTGTCATATTGTTCATGTTAACTGTTAATGTTAATAGTGTTATTTTTTCCTTCGTAAGAAAGTTGATATAGCTGAAAGATTCTGCATGTAACAACCTGCTTACTTAATTTTTATGCGCTTATCTATTTTAATGTCTTTATTTGATATTCCTGCTGCTATACTGTGCATAGGAGCAACTGAAACAACCAAACTTCCCCTTGGGGGGATTCGTAAAGTATTTCTGTTTCTGATTACAAAGCTTATAACCCAACATCAGTCCTTTCCAGACGGGCCTCACCATCCAGACGGAGGTACTTGAAGTTCCGGTAGGCGAAGTAGTCCTCCATGATGGTCATGAGCGACGTCATCTGACAGAAGAGCAGCACTTTGTGGTTGGTGGCCCTCAGTTTGGGCAGGATGCGGTCAAGGAGTTCAAACTTCCCAGAGGAGCGGTACAGATCAGCTCTGAACGGAGAGAGGGAAGAAAGAGAAGATATGAAACAACTAGAATTTATAAAGTCAGCATGGAAGGTGATTCGGGGGTTACTTTTTTTTGATCAAGGTCTTTTTTATTAATAGTTTAAACAGTAATAACACATATGCATTTACATTAACTATATAAACATGTTAGTCCCGATTTTCACTCCTATAGGAGCTCGATTTTCAACACACTCGTGTTCAAAATGATGGTTCAGCCAGATCCATGACAGCTATTTTTGGCGTAGTGGGAGAGAACATAAAAATCTCTCTGGAACCAACATGAAAATTACAAAATTCATCACTCTGTTAGGAAAAAGAGATTATACAGCTGCTTAAATTTGAAAAGTTGAGATTCACATTTTTTAAATTTATATTTATTTTATTTTAGATTTATATTTTTGTTTATATCTCTCATTTTAATATATCTTTTTATCTACTTTTCAACTGCTATTAGAATTTCCTAATTCCCCTGAGGGAATTTCCCAAAGGGATTTATAAAGTTTTATCTAATCTAATCCAAAAAGATGATGTGTAACAACAAAAAACACCAAGACTCTTCGACTGAAGCTCTGAAACAGATCTGATATTCCACTTACCCGGTCACGATTCCTCCAGAATAACCGAGATGTTCAGAGAAGGACTCCTGCCACACAAAAACAACCACATTTATTCTTCATGACTTCATTCTGCAAAAGTTTGAACTCTTTTGTCTTATTAGGAATAAAGAAGGTGGATCCAGCTCCTGACCTCGATGTGCTGGAACATGTAGGGATGGTTGCAGATCTTCCTGAGCTGCATGATGGTGTTCATCAGGGTCTTCGTACCTCCTTTACCCTGAAAAATAAAAAATAAAAAACAGGTTTAACAAACTGTTTGTCCTGCTCAGGAGGAAATAAAGATCCACTGATTGTCCCTCTTCATACCTTCTTGTCTTTCTCTGAGCCGTCTGTGAGTAAAACTCCTTTGGCCTGCATGTGTCTGTAAAGAACTCTCTGCAGAGCCGACATGTCGCATTTTATCACGTACTCCACCTGGAAACAGACAAGGGGGGAAAGTTTGGGTTAAACTCCAACTCAGAAACACTACAGCAGTCTTATTATAAAAGAAATAAATAAGGCGGTAAGCAGCACAGTAATAAGATACAAAAACAGGGATGCTGTAAAACGTAAAAAGAAAAAGTAAAAAGAATAAAGTAGATAAGGATAATCTTTACAACACTAACATAAGCCTAAGGCTAATAAATTATAAATAAAAATAAGGATAATCTTTACAACACTAACATAAGCCTAAGGCTAATAAATTATAAATAAAAATAAGGATAATCTTTACAATACTAACATAAGCCTAAGGCTAATACGATCTAAATAAAAACAAGGATAATCTTTACAACACTAACATAAGTTAAGGCTAATAAAATCTAAAAAGAACGAGGATAATCTTTACAACACTAACATAATCTAAGGCTAATACAATCTAAATAAAAATAGAGATAATCTTTACAACACTACCATAATATAAGGCTAATACATTCTAAACAAAAATAAGGATATTCTTAACAACACTAACATAATCTAAGGCCATAAAATCTAAATAAAAATGAGGATAATCTTTCCAACACTAACACAAACTAAGGCTCATAAAATCCAAATAAAAATAGGGATAATCTTTCCAACACTAACATAATCTAAGGCTAATAAAATAAAATAAAAAATACTGATAATCTTTACATAACTAATATAATCTAAGGCTACTACAACCTAAATAAAAACAAGGATAATCTTTTCAACGCTAAAGTAATCTAATGCAGGTAATTTGGGCAATTTGGGAGCCACTCCTGTGTAGAATAAAAAGCCCAGAAGCAGCAGAAAAGTCTATCATACATAAGTAAATAATAAAAGAGGAGAAGAAGAAAACGCCCTCTGACCTTCTCAGGCAGCTGAGCCTCCACTTCTTTCTTGAGTCTTCGCAGCAGGAACGGCCGAAGCACTTTGTGTAAACGTCGGATGATGAGGATGGTCTCCTCTTCATTCAGGTCGACCTGAGAGGCAGAGACAGAGGAATAACGTCCATGTTGGTTAAACAGAAGAAGGGGGAAGTCCCAGATTTTAAATCCTGCTCTTTCTAATCGAATCTTCAACCCTGCTCAGACTGACCTTCTCTCCGGTCATGGCGAAGGGCGCGTTGAACCACTGCTCGAACGTGCTGCAGCTCTTGAAGATGGTGGGCAGCAGGAAGTTGAGCAGCGCCCAGAGCTCGGGCAGTTTGTTCTGCAGCGGGGTCCCCGTGAGCAGCAGGCGCCGCGGGGCCAGGTAGTGCGTGTTGAGGACCTGAGTCAGCTTACAGTGGTGGTTCTTCATACGGTGGCCCTCGTCCACGATCATGTACTTCCAACGCAGCTTCAGGGACACAAAGATCAGAGTTAGGGGCGGATATCCAGGTGGAGAAACAACTTTTAAGAGTTAGTATTCAACATTCATGAGAGAAGGTTGGTCAAAAATTCAGATATTCATCAAGTTATAAAGAAGTTAATCAATCTTTATTTATATAGCTCCAGTTCACAATAAGTGTTACCTCAAGGCACTTTACAATAGATGCAGGCTGAAGCCAAACTCTTATTTATGCATATATACTAATACATACAATAAATATATTTGTATATACAAATACACACATCCAGAGATGTATCCATTCAGGCAGAGACAAAGGCACTACAAATATGGATTTATGACAGTGATAAGTTAAAAATGAGTCCAAATTCATGTTTTTGACCTAAAAAACTGCACCAATCAGAAGAGAAAAAGCTGAATGATCAGTTCAGATTCAGGCCAATAATGACTTAGTTTAAGCTTTTGGTCTTTTGGTTGTGATTGTTCAACACTTCTCCCCCCCTCGAGATTTACTTTTTGGCTTTACCTTCATTTTAACAAAACCATGAACAAAGAATGGGGAGAGCCATGCAGGAAAGGAGCCACAGGTTGGACTTGAACCTTTGGTGCCAGCTTGTATGATGAAAGCCTTCATATATGGGGCACAAACTGACCGCTAATCCATCTGTGCTGAAATTCTTTCATACATATACTTAAAAATACCAACTGCTTTCACAGACACATCTTTTCACCACCTTAAAGAGTATGAATGCCATAAATGGTCATAAAAATTAAGTTTAGGTGAGAAATAAAGCAAACACAACTACAAACTCCTGAAGTTGGTAATTAAATGCACAAATATGTTGTTTTCCTGCAACATTTGGGGTGTAAAAACAAATAAAAAAAACTGTATTGGCTCCAGGGATTCACTTTAAGTAAAAAAAAGTATTAATTTAAGTAAATTTTAACTGCCACCACAAGTTTGAAATTCTAGTATCATGACGAATCAATGGGTTAATAATTAACAGACATTTGTGCAGACTTTTTAAGGTTTCAGCAGTGCTTTTATGTGGACAGACACATTTACTGAAACAATGCAGAAGACATTTTAAAAACAAAACGTGCACACAGGACCTTAAACTCTGTCTTACCTTTGCCAGCACTTGTTTGTCTTTAATGATGTACTCGTACGTGGTGAGCAGGACATTGAACTTGCCGCTGCGCAGGATGGGAACGAAAGCACGCCGAGCAGCTGGAGACCCCTGAAAGTTACACAATGACTTTACTTTTAAATTCTTTACAACTTGATTACTCTGAAAATACATCAAAAATGATATTTCAAACTTAAACCTCAACTTAAGTCTGGGCGATATGCCCTAAAAAATGAAATCCACGATTTTTTCCACAACACTTGATTTACGATTAATCGATTTTTTCCCTCTCAAAAAAAAAAAACTCCATGTGACACAATAATGACATGAAATTTTGCCAAAATATTTCCTAAACCAAACAGAATTTCCCTCTTAAAGTTAAAGTGTGCGTCATAAAATGTTGATTATATGGTTCGATGTAGGAAGGTTTGCCTACATTAACACTGAAAGCTGATCTATTTTCACAGTATATTGACATAAAAGTCTCTGATCAATATTTAATCTCATTTAAAAAACAAATAAAAGCCTATAAAAGTGCTTGGGCAAAACCTGACAGGCCTAACATCATGACAACTGTACATTTTCAGTATTTAGATTTTCAACAACTTATGATTGGAGCAAGTCAAGAAAACATATTGATTTTTAATTTTAAAATCTTCTGCGGAGAACAACACAAATTAATGGATATATTTCCCAGCCCTACCTAAACTCTATCTGAGCTGATAGGAGCACTGACCTTGTAGGAGACCTTGACGACAGATGGCGCCCACTTATCAAACTCGTAGACCCAGTTTGATAAAGTTCTGAAAACAAGAAATAAAACAAACACGTGAAAACTTTATTTAAACAGCATTCCTGACAACAAACTGTTGTGAAGGGGAGAGGGGGACAGAGCGTACGAGAGAGGTACGATGATGAGGAAGGGCCCGTTGAGGCGCTTGTACTCCATGAGGTAAGTGATGAGGGCGATGGTCTGGATCGTTTTTCCTAATCCCATCTCGTCGGCCAGGATGCCGTTCAAGTTGTTGTTGTAGAGAGACACCAGCCACTCCAGACCCTTAATCTGAGCACAGAAAACAACATTTAGGCGGCAGATTAGACTCAAACTACGTCCTGTCCTCTCTCACAGTCATTTCCCTCCTCCTCTTCGCTCTTCTTCGTCTCAGCGGTTCACCTGGTATTGCTTGAGCTGCCCGTTGACCAGCAGCGACGACTGTTTGTCGACCTTCTCGGTGACGGCGTGAGCCACGGCGTAGTACGACTGCAGGCCTTTGTTGAAGCTCGCACTGCCGTACTCGTCGTCCACGTCCTGCTTGGCATGTCTGCAGAAGGAGAAAAGGGAAGGACGTGAAAAAATACCAGGGCCAACAGTCTTAAAGACAGGGGTCATACATTTGTCTAAGGAAAATTCAAGCACTTTCAAGACGAGTTTTCAAAATTTCAAACACCCTACATCTGTGGACAATACGAATTCATACAAATCCATCAGGATGATCGAACTGCTAGCACCCTAGCTCTGCGGATATTACAAGTTTATACATATCCATTAACCAACAGGATGATTGTAGCACTTCTTGATCAGATCAGGATTATGTTACGCAAAGATTCAAGCAAATCTATACAAATCCATGAACTATCAGGATGATCATACCACTTCTTGATCATATTTACCTCATGTTATGCTAATTCAAGCACTTTTCAAAGACTTCAAAATATATTTTCAATTGTTTCAAGCTCCCTACATCTGTGAATATTACAAATTCATACAAGTCCATAAACTATCAGGATGATCTTACCACTTCTTGATCATATTAAGGTCATGTGATGCAAAATCCAAGCACTTCCAAGCACCATGTCCCATATTAAAGCACTTTCAAGAAGCACCTTTAAGGATTTCAGGCACCCTACATCCATGGAAACTACAAATCTGTATATCATATTTACATCATGTTATGCTAATTCAAGCAATTTTTTCAAATCCATGAACCACTGGGATAATCATACCACTTCTTGATCAAATTAAGATCATGTGATGCAACATTCAAGCACTTTTAAACACCTTGACCCAAATTCAAGCCCTTCCCAAACACTTTGAGGATGAATTTTCCAAATTTCAAGCACCTTACATCTGTGGAAATTACAAATCTTTACAAATACACGAACTATCAGGATGATCATACCACTTCCTGATCAAATTTTCATCATGTTATGCAAAATTCAAGCACTTCCAAGCACCTTGCGCCAAATTCAAGCACTTCACAGGATTTCAAGGACCTGCAAGTCTTCAAAAATAAACCAAACAGAAACATATGCTGCTCTAAAGAAGCCTCTCAGACTGAATTATGGGAAAGTAAATCCAGGCATTGGTCTTACTCGATGATGTGCCGGACGTCCACTTCAGAGACTTCTTCGCTGTCAGGGTCGGGGATCTTCTTCTTCTCCTCCGATTGAGCTGAAGAAGACTGAGGCTCCTCGTCATCCTCCTGACACAAACAGAACATTTCAGACCACAGAGCTCACAGAGACAGTTTTTACATTAATGTGGAGATGAAGACGTTACCTCCTCCTCCTCCTCCTCCTCTGAGCTGCTGTCCTCGCTGTCTGATCGCGGCGCCACTTCATACCTGCAGGAGTGTAAAGACCAAGTCAGCATGAAGCTACTGAAGGCAAAATTAAAAGATTACTTCTTATAATCCAGAAGCAGGTCTTACCCTGGGTTCATCTCCAGCCAGGTCTCCAGCTGTCCGGCTTTCGGAGCGTCGACACCAGTCAGGATCTTCCCAGTGTCCACGTGGATCACCTTCACCGGCAGGTCGCTCATCTGGCTGGTTTCATCTAAAGGCTGCGAGAAGAAAATAAGAAATTACTTTAAAAATCATTTATATACTTTTGAAAGCTGCTGCTGTTATTCCTGATGGACTGGAGATTTTGGACAGACTAAGTGCATCATAAACAGGATTTGGTGAGAAGGTTCTGGAGCCTCTTGGGTTCTGAAATCAGGCAGAGCTAAACTCTCTGAATTAAAAGAACTACAATTGATAATTAATTTATCAGTTACCTCACTGAAGAGGTTATGTTTGTTGTTTGGTTATTGATGAAATTTTCAGGGAATGCTGATTATGGTACAAAGAAGTGATATGACTGACTGTGTTTGGAATCTGGATTAGATTAGAAAGAACTTTATTAATCCCTTGGGAAGACTCCCTCAGGGAAATTAAGATTCCAGTAGTATGGTATAGTACACAGGTATATAAGAACACAGGTTATCAAAGAGTAAACAACAAGAAGCAGAGATATACATTAATAAATTTAAATAATACAAAATAAAAATATGGCTACTACTGCTCCTTCCCATCTTTTGTCTTCCTGTCCCTCTTAACTCATCCAACCAAAGTAGCTGTGATTGGATATATTCCTAACTTATCCCTTCTACATGACCAAATTAGGTCTGATTGGATTAAGTCTCTGTCAAACATTTTAGTCTAGTTTTTATTTGTTGATGAAAATGTCAGTTAACCTGTTCGGCCCGACACCCTTTTTTAAGCCTCCTGCTCGAAACCCATACCCATAAAGAAAAGAGTGTATCTCTGCAACCACGAGGTCTAGTAACACTTGAGAGATTTGTCCAGGTGTGTAATGATCAGTATATGTGTTACTGGGACAGAGTAAATGAAGATAGAAGTCAGAATAATTTGAAAATCTCATCCTCGCCTAAAACAGAAACAATTTTTATTGTGAATATCTCTCTTAGAAATGATGCTGGAGTGGCTGTGAAACTCTAAAAATGAATAATAAAATATTTTACATCATCTCTGCGAAGGATTATTGTTATAAAAAGATGCAGAGCAAAGTTAAAGAGGTTTGATAACAATATGGTCAGGCAAGGATTTTGCAAAACAGTGCATATTTAGCGAAAAGTCAAAAATATATGTATGTATGTGTCAAATAAAAGCAGACATGACTATAGTCTTAAAGGCACAGTTCACTGTTTGTGCTGTCATGTGGAGGAGCTTTTCTCCTGACCCAAAATTAGGTCCTATGGGGCTGAAGAGGTTAATTTAGTTTTAGTTTTTGTCCACGTGCACTTGTTTTTTTAGTTACTGTCTAGTTTTCGTCAGGGGAAAAAAGGTTGTTTTGACCAAAACTATGATAAAAAAAATAATCAGCCAACAAAGTGAACACTGGTTTAGACTCACCTCTCCATCTGGTCCCAGAGCAGCAGCACCGCCCTCCACCGTCTCAGGCTTCTAAAATGATAAACAGACAAAAACATGAGTACAAAATTCATTATTACCTCCCAAAAAAATCAACATTTAAAAATCACTTATCGACCGCTACCTTCTTTTTCTTCTTCTTCTTCTTCTCCTTGAGAGCTTGTGCAGCTTTGTGGGCTCGCACCAGCTCGGTGAGGTTGGCCACGTACTCATCGGTCTGCTGCAGCAGGTACGCCAGGCGCTTGTCTTTCTTTTGGTCAATCAGTTTACGGTAACCTTCTTCATCTTCAGCCTGAGCGAGGGAAAGAGTCACGGAGGTGTTACAGGATCAAGACAGACCAAAGATTTACCTCCTCAGGTTACTCGTAAGAGTCTCACCATCAGCCTCCGCATTCTCTCCTTCTCGATGCGCTCGTTCTCCTTCTTCTGCTCGCGCTCGGTGTTGGCGTGGTAGGTGGCGACCGCCTTGGTGGCCTTCTGAATCTTGGCAGTGATGGAGCGGTGGTACTCTTTGAAGTCCTTGGCGTGCTGCAGTATGCTGTTGAGGTATTCCTGAAAAGAGAGGAGCACACAAAGAAGGCAATGTTATCCATTCTAAAATCATTTGGGATTAAAATTACAAGTTTTATTGGACATTTCCAACTTTTAAGAGTTCCTTTTCTATTCAAATGCGTGATTTTCTTCTGCTTTGGGTCTGTCTATCATGTTTTGAAGAATACTGAATTTGAATCACAATGAAATAAAAGACTTTATTTTCATAAAAAGGCAGGGAGATCTTATAAAATATACTCAGAAAAGGTTGAGCTGATTATTTTCACACATGGAACCCTGATGTCCTTTAAAATATCCAGGCAACCAACCAGGAAATTCTATACCTTTCTGATTTTAAGAAATTTCCCTGCAGTTTGCATTAAAGTGAGTGTAAAGTTAAGATTGGAAAATATTCATACAGTATCTTTAATCCAGCAGGTGAGTTTCAGGGTAAAGTCCCGTCTGTTTGCTTTAAGTGGGGTGCACACATAACGATTATCGGGCTGTTTTTGTCTCAACCAAGGACCAAATGCCCGATTATCTTCTGTCTTATAAGATTGTCCTATAAAATTACCCTGTGGTCTGAGGTGTTAAGAGTGAATTTGTCCTGATAATCGACTCTGAAACGGGTCGGGGTCGACAATCATAAATGTTAAATTTGTTCAGTATTAGATTTCTTTCTTGGAGGACAAGATTCTAGATCAGTGGTGGGACAGAATGGTTCTGTGTGTGGTGTGCTTTGTTGAGATTATCGGAGCACACCACACAGTACGGTGCAGACTGTTCAATACCTGATTTTTTATCTTCATGTGTGGGGTCTCTAACAGATAAAACATCTCCTAGAATTTGGAAAATCCTTTTGTGTGGACCCCGCTTCACACTTGCAGCTCGCTGAGGTAAGTTCGGGATCTTTTAAGGGCTTCAGGTTTCCCCCCCTTGTTTTTTTTTTACCTGGTGTTTTTGACGGCGCTTGCGTTCCTGTTCGATCTTCTGCTGCTTCTCAAGCTTCTCAGTGATTCTGGCTTCACGTAAAGACTGACGTTTGCTGCGTTTGTAGGCCTTGGCATTGAGGGCTGTCTCCAAAGCGGTGTCACGACGCATGCAGACTACAACCTCCTGGCGAAGCTGTAGGAGCAAAAACAGAAAACATGTTACGAACAGCATCCATCAGGTTACTTAAAACTGTATCAGACATCTTAACCAGAAAATATCAGAATCATGGTATTTGTACATTTACACATACAAGGAATTTGACTTGGTGCAAAAACAAATAACATTTAATTAGAATAAGAATAAAAACAAGGGTCCTTGAAGATTCCTCCAGGGAAATTAAGATTCCAGCAGCAGCATTACATTGCAGATAAAAAGATACATAAATAAGATAGATAAAAATAATATTAATAAATATACATAATAATATGGCTTCTGGCTGGCTACTGCTTCATTCCATCCTCATTATAATGCAATTATGCAAAATATCTTGACCCACCAGCAGCAGTGTGCCTTACTGTTGGTCTCAGGTTGTTCTCCTTAAAGGTGCAGCACTGCTGGGAGCTGTTTCAGCCACTTCACAGACTTTAATTGAATAAATAACACAAACCAGCTTCCAACATACTG
This sequence comes from Cetoscarus ocellatus, assembly GCA_037902135.1. Classification (NCBI taxonomy): domain Eukaryota; kingdom Metazoa; phylum Chordata; class Actinopteri; order Labriformes; family Labridae; genus Cetoscarus; species Cetoscarus ocellatus. The sequence continues at coordinate 264,058 of JBAMNC010001172.1, forward strand.
AAATATCCCTTTAACAGCTTTTGTTTGTCTTGGAATTGGATTTTTCAAACCTCAGCTGGCACTACAGGGTGCTTTAAAGGGAATAAACTGTTTTTGTTGAGTCAAATGTGCTCTGATTTTCCTGACATTAAAGTCAATTACAGATAAATAACAAAATGGTTACCTGTCTCTGGAAGTTGAGCAGCCTCAGAGCCTTCAGCTCGATGCTCGCCTTGGTTCGAAGGTCACCAGCAAGAGAGCCCGGAAGGTTCTCCAGTTCCTGGATACGGTGAGCAATGCGAGCCTGTAGCCTGGGAAACGGTTAAAAAAAACAACATTAATGATAACATGAGGGGCAGATATTTCTAAAATATTGTTCCAAAAAGTGAGAAGCACTGTTCAGTAGTTGAGACTATTATGGGCTAAATATGATCTTCAAATCACAAAACTCACAAAAACATGTAAGGCTAACAAAAGAAATGTGAAGCCTGGTTACCAAAACGGCAGGAAAACTAAAAATAAACATCCACATGAGGGCATCCATTTGCAAAACAACACAACAAGCACATTCTTTAACTACAAAAACAGTTAAACTGAATACTAATAAATTAAATATCTTAAACTGAGTCCATAACAAATAAAAAGCGACTTAGAGCCGCTCCAGCCATAAAGGTGACCCAGGCCGCCTCACCTGTACTCCCTCTCCTGGAGGATCTCCACAGGGTCCAGCCCGCGGGGTTTCTGGATGGGTGTGATGCGGTTCTGCTTCTGGTGAAGCATCATGGGAGGAGGCTGAGCGGGCTGTCCTGGGGACTGCGTCTGAGGGGGCATGACGGGGGAGGCGGCGGGAGGCACAGAGGGGGGAGCAGGGGAGGGTCTACCCGTGGGCTGAGGAGGAATGAGCTTCTGAGGAGGGTTAGAGGGGGCAGCAGCGTTCACCATGGGTCCTAAAAGAGACGGAGAGAGTCGGGGGGGGTATTAAAGGACAAACATGGAGGAAGAGCGAGCGGGACAGACGACCTTCACATGACCTGACTGATGGAAACTGGAGTGAACTTCTTATTTTGATAGTTTTACTCTCAGAAATACTGTACTTGTCACCATGTTTTAAGTTTACTCCTCACACAATACGCAGTAACATGCAGCACTGGATCTTAGTGCACCCCCTAATGGTATCCTCCAGTATCAGACATCGCTTACAGGCAAGTATATAAACTAGAAAGCACTCGGAGAGCGCAAACCTCCACCAAAGTAGCTCACATATTGCTGTTACATCTATAAGCAACAGTCTCATGATAAATTTACCATCATAATATGATTCATGACCCTGAAAACCCACACCTAGCACTCAGAATCACATTTTTATCATTATTAGTTTGACAATTATTGAGCAAAAACGATCGTTCCCTAATGGTGGTTATCTAGATCACCACCAAAATCTAATCATTTCTAAGTTGGGCCATTACCAACACCTCCTGAAAATTTCACGAATATCTGTCCAGTAGTTTTTGTGTAATCTTGCTAACGAACAGACAGACAAACATACGCCAGCAAAAACATAACCTCCTTGGCGGAGGTAACAAAAACGCTTCTGACACCAACGGACGCAAACACAAGGACAAACTGCAGATATGTTTCTAGTCTGGTGCTTCACACAGTTAACACTTAATGTCTACATTTAAAGGAAATAATCACTTCAGAGAATAAAATGTTGTTTTTGTTGTTTATAATATGAATAAACCATCACAGAGTCAATTTTAGTCTAGAAGAAAGTGCAAACCATCCAACAAAAATGATCCGTATTGGTGATGATGAGTTCACAAATATCGACACACCAGCTATCAGCGAAAATTCAATATTCCTATCAAAACAACTCTTCCTAAGAGTGCATGTGTTAACAGAAAAGTTACCTTCAGGCCATTGTTTGGGGGGTCCATTGGTCGGCTGGCCTTGCATACCTGGGGGGACTCCTGCGGGTCCTGGAGGGGCCATATTTGGACCGACCATACCTAAAACAAGAAGGAAAGTTGACAATATAACTATTTACATTTAGGAATTCCCGGACAAATCTTATCTCGATCAACTATTAAAATCTTAATTAAACGCTGCTTGTGTGAGCAAGCTCACAGTCCACCAGTTGATCACTGTTGTATATTTTTGTTTACATTTTCAGCCACCAGGGGTCTCTGCGGAGCGCCTAAGTATCACGCTCTCTGTGTCTGGATATTCAGAAATACCTTTGTCCAAGAAACTTTGTACAAATAAAAAAAAAATTGAATAAAATATGAAAATAAATATAATAAATTAAATAATAATGATATAATAAATAATAATAATAATAATTATAATAATATTAATAAATTAAAATAAAACAATCTTAATTTCCCTAAGGGAGTCTTCCAAAGGGATAAATAAAGTTCTATCTATTATAATCTAATCAAAATGTGAAAATTAGGCTTCCACGTGAAATACCCAGAAACTGTGAAACAATCACGTACTTTATTAATCCCTCATAAAGTTCATCTCTTTACAGTCTGATGTTGAGACATAATACACAGGAAGTCAGCTAACACCTCTACAGCCATATGTCTCCAGCAGTGTTAATTTTGTTGACTAATTATTTTCGTCATAGTTTTCATCAACAACCCTTTTTTGCCCTGATGAAAACTAGACAGTAACTAATAAAAACAAGTGTAAAAGAATAAAGACATCAACAAATAAAAACTAGACTAAAATGTTTGACATAGTCTTAATCCAATCAGACCTAATTTGGTCATGTAGAAAGTAGGGACAAGTTAGGAATATATCCTAACTTTTCTGAATTATGAAGGAGTTCTTGAAGTGGCTCACCATGTGGTCTGTTGTAGTTTCCCTGAGCTGGTCCTGGCCCCGGTCCCGGTCCTCCCCCTGGTCCTGTGGTCGGTGGCATGTTGGGCATCGGCTGCTGCTGCATCCCGGGCATCGGCCTCTTCCCCTGCACGGCCATCTGCAGGTGCTCGGGCAGAGGCTGACTGCGGGTCAGCATCTTATAGGCCATGATCTGAGCCCGGAGCTGGTGCAGCTGGTTCTGGTTAAAGGGAGTCGGTCCACCTGCCCCGCCCGGTCCGCCTCCTGCTGTAGCACCAGGTCCACCTGGACCCTGAGGACCCCCGCGGTTGGGCTGACCCATGCCTTGGTTAGGATCCCCGCCTCCTTCCATGGGACCGGACCCGGGGCCAGAGGGACCACCTGGCATCATGGGACCAGAGGGAGGGCCGCTGGCTGGGACGGGGCTGGGGGCGTGCTCCGAGCCTCCCAATGGAGAGGGGTAACCTGAGGGAGAACAGAACAGATGCATTATGGGTAGGCTCACAAAAAAAAAAAAAATAAAATCACGTGACAGCATTTATACAGCAGATGCAAAAAATCACCTTAAAAGGGTTTCGCAAATTTTGGGAAGGAACATTTTGTGCAGAAAATAAGTGACACAAAATTGACTTGAATCAAATTTAGCCTTTATGTTGTCAAGATTTATTCCCAAACCAAACAAAATTGCCCTCTTAAAGTTAAAGTGTGTGTCATAAAACGTTGATTATATAGTTCAAACATAGACAGGTTCACCTACATAAATACTGGAGGTTTTGGTATTTTCACAGTATACTGACATGAAACTCTCTGATCAATATTTAATCTCATTTAAAAGACAAATAAAAGCCTTTAAAAGTGCTTATGCAAAACCCAACAGGGCCTACCATCATGGAAACTGTGCATTTTCAGTATTTTTATTTTCTTTTCTTATTATTTGTATGTTATTTGACTTTTTAACCAAAATAATTAATCACACATAAACACAAGAATGACTATGATTGACAACTAAACAATCCGAGTATAGGAGTAAATATGGAAATATACATGGCTTTGCAGGAAGACATCAATAAAGAAGTCTTATTCCTGTGTGTGCATTTTGATATATCTGGATATATATATGATAGAAAAACAGCACAAATAGCACATCTTTCCAAACATTGCAACAACTTACAAGTGGAGTAAGTCAAGAAAAAAAATCTCAATGTTTAATTTTTAAATCTTCTGCAGAAAATAATTCAATAATAATGGATTTATTGCCCAGCATTAGTTTATATAAGTTACTGCTTCATTTCTCCCCAAACTCAGAGACAGAGTGACAATGGGAACTTGATTTAGGGGTCAAATTTACTTCTGCAGAGTGAAAAAACATTTTGCATGACATTAAAACAACCTCAAAACAGTCAGAGGTCAAGTAATACAGCTGAAAATTCTTCATAGAGCTGATATTACTTCCTCTAGACTTAAAAAATAAAGCCAAGTGCTTCAAGACATGCTTTATGACAACTAGAGGTTTTGATTTAACTTCTCTGGTTTGGTTTACATGTCCAAGCAAAACACGGTGACAGACCGGGCCGCTCCTCTATAACCTCAACAGTCTTCCCATCATTAGCACTTTCAACACATCTGCTGTGTAACTCGTCTGGTCTCCTGCTCAAACTCTGTGGTTTTGTTCGCGCAGCTGCTTTTGTTGCCGTCTAAAAGGGGAAACTCCGCCTCTCCCGTCTGTCTGCTCGCGCTGCCAAATGAGCAGCAAACACAAGAGAGACAAACCGGCTGGATGAGTTCAAACGAACACTCGGCACACACTCGCTGTTCAGAGTGTTTGCATGGCCGAGCTCTCTCCAAACAGAACATCCTTATTCTATCATTTTTAGGATAACAAGGAGTTTAAGAGTCGACCTTCAGGGTGTGATAACACCAGAGAAACACCATCAATCAATGTTCACCTTTTTTTTAAGATTTTTTTTTGGGCATTTGTGCCTTTATTGACAGGAAAGTGAGTGAAGGTAACCTGACACGCCAGATGGATAGTTCCATATATCAACGATGGAAATATTTCACTAGTCCATCTGGAGAAGAGCCCATAGAAAATGTTTTCAGAGGCAGATCCTTCAAAAACAACTGCAGCTGGTGATTGGACGATTGTTCTGCCAGTCACACTCATCACAGACCAATCATATCAGTCCACAGTATGACGTAGCAGCTAGACACTGTTGTTAGCCATTAGCTTAAACTACGTTTCAGTCTTTAGACTATCATCTTACATTAAATTATACCACACAGATGGATTATTTACTACATATATGTGACATGAACCTCGTCAAAGACAATCCCCACCAAGTTCTTCCGGTAAACCTCTGATGAGAGCAGATTTCACCAGGTATCACTGAGTAACCATGACGACCATAGACTAACCGGCATCGTCCAGGTAAGATTTCCACATCTCTCCCAGTTTCCCAGTAGTGATCCCCGATGGGGAGAAGAGCAAAAACATGATTTCCCGTAAGAAAAGATTTCAGTGACGTTTATTGCTCTTCTTTTAAAGAAGAAATGGTCGTTGTAGACTGAAGTCTGGCAAGATGGATCTGCGTGATTTCAGACAAGGAATCAGGCAGGTCCATCTGCACCGCAAGGTTAGAGTGACAGAGGATAGTAGGGCTGAACAATTTATTGTTTTCTGATCGAAATCGTGATTTCAGACGTGATCATGTGATCACTGAAGCTGCAATTTTTTGCAGCACACCTGACTGACCCAGGATCTGTTGTATCAACTATTTGCTCGTGTCAATGTTGTCACATGTTCAAAACCATCAAAGTTTGACATGCTGGTTGGCATGGCTGGCTTTTTTCCTTTATTGGAATTGCTGAATTTTGTTTTTATTATTATTACTTATTTAACATTGGGGTTTTGGGGGGAATTTTTTGCACTTTGTTTAACTTTTTTAACTTAACACAATTAATGATTTTTTGCACCACATTTTTTTAAGTTAAGACAGTCAAAGATGCTTTTTCAGTTCTTCAGTTGTAATAACTGCTGCTGGTCGAGGACTTTAAAGAGTGTACATGCATGTTTCTTGTTAATAAAAACATTTGGAGGCAATTCTCACCTTTAGTTGTCATCCTTGCCTCAGAGTAAAAGCCTTTAATGTTTGATGGTATGATGTAGTTTTCTGTCAAGTTTGTAAATGTTACTGTAAACATAGTGAATATTGCACTGGAGCTTGATTTGAAGAAAATCGTGCATCGAATTGAAATCACAATACCTGCCAGAAAAATCACAATTAGATCTTTTCCTAAAATCATTCAGCCTGAGTGGATAGTCCTGTGAAAGGGGGTGAGAGAGAGCAGGGGGAGGACCCTCTGCAAGCTGGCCACAGGCTGCAAAAGCATGCATTTGGGTCGTGCCAGATTGCTTACCACTTCCCTAAACCAGCACCCATGTTCATTTATTTGTGACAACTGACCAACTAAGTGGCATAAAACTCTGTATTATGGGATGGGTTACCTTGGGAATGTTGGTCCATTGGGCTCGGAGGGGGTCCCATCCCACTGTGCCCCCCTGGTCTCATCCCCATCCCCTTCATCTGGCCGTAACGAGGGTCATCGGGCATTCCCTTCTCATGCATGGCTTCCATGGGCTGATTTGAAGGCAGAGAAGAGATTTGAGGACAGACATTTAGATTGGTATCACCTGGTTTATGATTTCAAGACAGAGGTTAAAAATAGTTTGTACAATATGAAAAAAATCTGCAAGAATGTAGGCAGCGGCTGCCAACTTCAGAATCGATACAAATGAATAATGAACAGGTATAATTTACTTCGAGAGAGTAATTCGCAACACACTCTTACATTGTTTAAAAGGCAACACCCTGCAACAGTTTATGGTGTTCATGCTGCAAAAGCTCCAGTGAGATACAAGAAGACACAGAGAACAGCAGACCCCAGAGTTTGTTCACATTTCTTATGATGTATGTGCACACTCCATGTCTTCTTCTCTGGTTTTGGTGTATGTCTGCAGCAAAGTTACAGCACCACTTACAGGCCTGGAATATCTGATTGCCTGCAAGCATTAAAAAAAGTAGCCTGGTGCAGAAATGAAGAAAATTAAGATTTCAACTCGCCGTGTTGCATCGTGACATCCCATCAAATTAAATCAAGAGGCTAGTGAAGATGCACAGCCCTACCATGTACGGCCTGATTTATACTTCATTGACTGAGTGCTGTAGCCGACGCCACAAGTCCACAACAAGGCCCTAAACTGACACCAATGCCTTGTAGCCTTACAAGTACACCCTTACGTCAGGTGACTTCTAGTCTCATCACATTTCTACAGGTGTTATTATGAGTATAGTGAGAAATAAACACTGCCGAGGACGAGCCAACATGTCAAATCCACTGTCAGAGAATTCAGACATGCATTTCCTCATCCGTAGGGATGCATGTCGGCATCAACAATATCTGTATCAGCCAACATCGGCCCTTTTTACAAGCGTTGAACATCTGCAAATTAAGCAGATAGGCCTTTTAGATGTTTATCTGTTGTGTCAAACAGTTTACTGCAGACATCTGTTACACCAAACTTTTTTATAAGGCGGTAAAATGACCTGTTAGTCAACTATGTTCTGCTTTCATGATCAAACAGGAGATAAAATATTTGCATTCTGGGAGATTTATGCCCCAAAAAAGTTGTTAGAATAACATCAGTCTGGTTTTCATAATCAGGCATTGCTACAAAAAGGCAGTTTTTCTGCATTAACTGTACATTACCCTTTAATTTATGTCTCATCTTTCTTCTTTTAAAAACAGATGTATGAGCAGCTGCTGATTTTTGTTTATCAGGTCTATATTCTGATATTTAAAGTCTCATTTCCATCATTTCCTGTATACAAGTGTGCAGAAATGGTAACGGGACCTTCATAGAAATCACACTGTTGTTTGCAGACCAACAGATAAACCACCACTCATTTATAACCTTTAAGGTTTGACCATATGACAGGCTGGAGTGTGTGCAGTCCAACAACCAAAATATCAAACATGTCAGAAATGTGTTTAATTAGTCCAGAGCCGCTGTTCATGCCGTAATTGGTGCGCGTGCCCTCCTGAGCACGACAGGACTAACGGTACAGAACCAGCCTAAAACTCTGCCAGGCGTCTAAGCCAGTGCACGACTAACTTTGGCAAATATTTGGTTTGAAAATCACCCAATAAACACCCAAGCCTTGGACAGTGGGAAGGAGTGAGCACGCAGATTTTGACACCTGAAAAATAAAGATCCGAGCATCGGGTGCCTTGGATTTGTGTTGTTGTTTGAGTGCTGCAGAAACCGATTCTGAAAATACAATTATATCATCACAGTAAACTCTTACACAAAAAACTTCCCTAAATGTATAAAATCATAAAAAGGGGTCCTTACTTTGTGCATCTGGTGCATGTTGTCCTGAGGATATCCTGAGGGTCCCTGTGGTGGGTGAGGGTGTCCAGATCCTGGAGGTCCTGGGCTTGGTCCCATCATGCTGTGGGCCGAGCCCGGAGAAGGGCCGGGGCTCGGGCCCATCATGCCTCCTGGAGATGGCCCCGGGCCTGGGGAGGGGCCAGGCCGAGGTGTCCCTCCCATCGGAGGGTCAGGGGTGGACATCTCTCAGGGGGAATGGGAAGTGTGTGGAAGCAGAAAGGAACCCTGGAAAGAGACAACGAAGATTTCTATGATCGAATTAGGGATTTAAGGAGTGAATCGACTCTTTTTGCTGCACAATGACTTTAACAAAACATTTTCTCCATGTTTAACACATGGCATCATTTTTAAACTCTGAGACACAAATATTCCAGATATTTTCAGCTATCGACTGAGGCCTGGAAATAAGAATCAAAGCTAATGGGAATATAACAAGTTATATCAAACCAGTGATTCTCAACTGGTGGGTTGTGATCCAAAAGTGGGTCACGGACGGTCCCGAGCCTTTGCCTGGGCAAAAAATAATAGGAATAGAATCCAGTGCTCTTGTTTTGAAGGGAGTTTTTATGCAGTGGAGTGCTGTCTATTCACACTCATTAACAACAGGTGGGGATAATACACTGCTAATTGACACGTCTTTACAGAAAGGTGTTTGTTAAATATCCAAAAGTAGGCACTTAGCTCAAGCTACATATTCTTAACATTTTTTAAACAACTTCTCAGTAGCTGCACTTTTTTATTTCATGTTTTTGCATAAAGGTACTGAGTCTGTTAAAACAGCTGAAGTTACTGAAGTGTTTTGTGACAGCTTCATGATCAGCAGCTTATTTAGTGCGACTGATTAAATATCATTAATACAGAGCTGTTCAGTATGTATCCACTGATGCAGGGTTTTCACAGCTAAAGTTGCATTTGAAGTCTTGAAACCTTGTGTCCCTAAGATGCACGTTTTGGCTTAAATTAAAATGCAGCTACTTGAATGTAAAAGGGAATATTTCCCCCTCTAACATTCCCAGATGTTGGTCAGTTTGGTTCCTCATTTAACTTGTTTTTGTGTTGGCATACTTTGATTTTCTTTATCATCTCAGGTTCGGAGTGCATCTTTTCATTAGTTTGAGAAGTTTGATATTTTACTCAATTTGGGTCAAGGCTGGTCATTAAGGGGTGATGGTGGGTCCCGAAGCCAGACAAGTTTAGGAACCAGTGTATTAAACAACACATTTTAGGTCATTATTTCCAGGTCAATCTTATGATTACTTAAGTAGATATATATATATATATGTAAGGCTGTAACAATGTTCTGCATAAAGAACAAGAGTCAGTTTATAAAACAGTAAATTCATAAGAAACACATTCTGTAAAGGAGTGAACAAAAATATTCTAATACAGCAAGTCTATGAGTAGTAACATGTCAGGACCTGGTATGAACATTTTATCAATTAATTGAGGATCAGAACTAATACTGACAACCTCGCTCTGATTATTAAATCAAGTTTCCACAAGTTCACAGCACACTTTACAGCAGGACTTAAATGAGGGAGTGACGTAGCAGTTAGCAGCCCTGTAGCTCAAATGTCATCTTAATTTACACAACGATAATACTCCAACTGTCACTCTGACTATCCTGAAAAGGTACTTATTGTATTGGCAGATATGAAATGTTAACCAATATTTACAGTCAATGTTTTGGCCTTAAAATAACCACCTACATTAGGGATGCAAAATACTCTTGGTACAATATTGGTTTACGTGAATATCAGCCTAAGGCATTAAATATCAGAATCAGCCCATATTAAAATCTTTGCTGATATATCAGCAATATATGTCAGCAGTAAAATTATCAAAACACACAAATGTACCATGATGTTTTTCATCTGGTCCTCACACAGATAGACTCGCACATTGAAAGCAACAAGTTAATTTTCATAACGTGAAGACAAGAAAAATATCCACATCAGCAATATTGAGTTCAGAAATAGCAGCATAACAGATATCAGCAAAAATTCAATATTGTGCATCCCTAATTTACAAACTATATTTTTGCTGCACATATTGACCATATAACTCCCATATATTGGCTGTAACTAATCATTTTTAAATGTCCACTTCAAAAAATCATATGTATAATTTATTAGGAATACGCGATACCAGATTTTTGCAAATATATTATATGCAGATAATGATAGTTTTCGTTAAAAGCAGAGTTTTTATATTACAAAAATTGACCTTTTTACTATGTGACCACTTATTTGTGTGAGGAACAGATGCAAAACAAGAAAATCATTTAACTCTTGAAAAATTCAACTCTTGCTTTCTAAATGTACCCATGCAGTGATGACGAGGTCAAACAATATGGTATATTTATGTATTTTGCTGATATTACTACCAAAATATGTGGGATATCTATGGCTGATAAATCTGCTGTAAATATCTGCAAAAGGTTTTAAGGTCAATATCTGCAGATTCCAATATCGTACAAATAATTTCATACATCCATATAATTTACTGATAGACAAAATGTTTTGCTTGCCTGACATCTGTTTCTTACACAAATAGACTATGAAAGGAACAGGCCAAAGGCAATTAAATGGGGGCTTTTTGCCCTTGACTAAAAACACTTACATTGGTATCGATATCTGTGATGATGAGTTTGGAAATATCGGCATATCTGATAAATGAAAACCTTCAATATTGTTCATCCTTGGTCAAAAAACTCCCATACTGCCTTAAATTTGAGATAGTTAATCATTTAGAGGACACTTGATTTTAGCATAACTTCATATCATCTTATAGACACACCAAACTTGTCCAAAAGTCACCAAAAGACCACCTGCACGGAGCAGAAAGTCTGTCAGAGGAGAAGCTTCAATGTTTACATCCGTAAACACAATACAGTTAGGTTAGCTTCTGTTAGCATTAGCTAAGCTAGTAGGGCCTAGCCGGTTTAACATTTAACGCTTTAAAAAGTACTTCCGTCAACATTAACCGTCCTAAATTAGTCCAATGTGTATAATAGCTTCATACGAAGCTGTTGGTATTTGTTGAAGGCCTAATAAGTTGATAAACCAGCGCTATAAAGAAGTAGAAGCTACAAAGAACACACGGCTCAGGCTAGCCGGCTAAGAAAAAGCCAGCGTTAATATACGAGGACTAGCATGCTAGCGGGTTAGCCCAGCCGGCCATGCTCCTCCAGGCCAATTAGGCAGCAAAATGTGCCGATAAAAGGAGATGTTCGCCCCGGTGAGGCGGCGTGTGAGCGGTGGGAGCATCCCTCATGGCTGGAGATGATTGATCCACCTCGCCTCCCGTACCCTTGGCTCGGGGCTCCGCTTGTTTCCACAAACACTTTTCATTCATTGAAGCGCCGCGCCACAGCAGCGACTCCAATGTCGGCTTCGGCTTTTCTCAGCGTGAAAAAAACAGCCAAAAAAGACCGTAAACCCTCCATAAACTGCTCCAAACACAGACTAAAGTTTGTTCTCTTAATAATAAATAAAGGTGGTCTTACACACGCCGTTTACGGGGATGTTTGAGTCCTCTGCGGTCGTAGCGTCTGTCGGTTTTCCTCCTAACCAGAAACAAAGACCGAGCAGCCCCGTCGGTTTTTTTCCTTCACCCCCCTCTCCCTCCCTCTCTCTCGGCTGATCGTATCGCACAGAGCCGGCGTCAAAGCGGCTCCACAGCGCCCCCGTCCGCCGGCTCGGCCGCTCGCCGCATGCCCAGTGAAGGCTGCGCTCCTGTGGGGGATGAGAGAGCGAGGAGCCGGCGTGGGGGAGGGGAGGGAGCGGCCCCTGGATCACTCCATACAGCCTGTCCAAGTGAATATTAGGGTGATGGATGATAAATAGCCCATGTAAGTGGTGAACACATGGACGTTGTGTTAAAGAAATAAAAACAGATTAAAATGACAAGCAAACCTTCTAATATCACAGCTCCATCAGGTCTTGGAGAATAAACTTCTCACTGTTTTACTCCTCTGATATTTGTTAATAAGTAAATACACAAATGTAATTCCCAGAAAACATCCTTATTGACAAACTGTACCAACTGCCAATCTAGCCTTGGACAAATGGTGCTGTCATATCGATATTTATATTCTTATTGTAAATATTAATTGTTAATACTGTGTATTCCTTGACCTCATTTGGAGTCTCACTTCTACTTAATTTTTACTTATTTTCCTTCATAAGGAAGTTGATATTGCTTAAAGACTCTACAGGTTGCAACCTGCTTAGCCTACTTAATTTTCATTCTCATTTCATTTATTTTCATTCTTAGTTGTATTTATTTTATTTTACTTTATTTTAGTTAAATTAATGCTCCTATCTATTCTAATGTCTTCATCTGATATTTCCGACTGCTATACTGTGTATAAGAGCAGCTAAAACAACTGAATTTCCCCTTGGGGATTGATAAAGTATTTCTGATTCTGATTTCTGATTCTGATTCAGTTGAATACTCTGCAAAAACAAAACATTTAATGTACAGACTAGAGATGCACAATTTCAGATTTTTGCCTATATTGTACATCCCAATATTTCAAACCTTATTTTGTTCTATACCAGGGGTGTCCATTTTGAAATGGAAACAGTTGATGAATAAAGACTTTTTGATTACAGCAGCAAATACCATCAATCATGCACAGTTTCTACCATATTTACTTTGTCACAAGGTCTCATTTACAAAGTTTATTGCAATATCATCTTCAAGCACCAACATTCATGCAGTTTACCCTTGTTTGTGTCTGACAGTGAAGATAAGCCGTCAGTGTCTCTGCTCAGAAGGTCATTCTTGTCCTCACGAGGTGTGAATCCAGTGATAGCCCGGGGTTACAAGGGCACCTTGACAGGTGATAACCCACCCCTAAGTTTAACTTAAATACACTGAAAGTGAGATGCAGCCAGTGGCTCAAAAAGTTTGGACACCCCTGATATATACCAATATGTAGAAATAACTGAAAGTATACATATTTTTATTCCTGCTGTTAAATGCAAATATATCTTAAAACAACTCAAAAGCACTCAGAGAGCACAAATCTCTGCCAAGGTAGCTCCCATATTGCTGTTACATCTATAAGCAATAGTTCCATGATAAAGTTACCATCATAATATGATTCCTTGACCCTGAAAACCCACCCCTATAGCACTCAGAATCATGTTGACACCTTTATTAGTTAGCCAGTTATGGAGCAAAAACAATCATTCGCTTATGGCAGTTATCTGGATCACCACCAAAATCGAATAATTTTAAAGTTTGGTCATTACCAACATCTCCTGAAAGTTTCAGCAAAATCCATCCAGTAGGTTTTGCATAATCTTGCTGATAAACAAACAGTCGCCGGCAAAAACATAACCTTCTTGGCGGAGGTAAAGACAGTAGAATCATACTTTATAAGAGCTACATACCCTGATTTACTGATTTGTTGATATAAAATCAGTAGCTTTTCCTTCCAATTTAAAATAAACTTGCAAAAAAATGCTAAATCAATGCTAAAAATTAGGCAAAAAATCAGCAGTAAACATCTGCAGTAATTTTCACATCTGCCAAAACCGATATCATACCAGTGATATCGCACATCCCTAGTTTAAACTAATAAACTTCATTTTTATTTTGCATATAGTCACTTATTTTGAATCTGATGCCTGCAACAAATTCCAAAAAAAGCTTGGACAGGGGCATGTTTAAGGGGACAAGAGGGGGGGAAAGTTAGAATAACAAATAATAACAAAGGCCCACAAGGTTATGATATCATTAGAATCTTTTGGGTGGCAGACGGTTCAGGATGTACCCCAAAGGGGATAAGAGGAATAGATAATGGATGGATGGATGATAGTATCCTCTGAGCAGCATGATGGAATGGAAGGCAGTGCATATTTCAGCAAGAAGGCTGCTGGTTCAAACCCCACATCAGCCAAGGCCTTTCTGTGTGGAGTTTGTATTTTCTCCCCGTGCATGTGTGGGTTTTTTCTGGGCACTCCAGCTTGCCCTTAAGTGTGTGTGTGGTCATCTGTGTACATAGATAGATAGATAGATAGATAGATAGATAGATAGATAGATAGATAGATAGATAGATAGATAGATAGATAGATAGATTTTATTAATCCCCTTGAGGAAATTTGGGTATCCAGATGCAGTAGTTATGGATTAAGATTGATGGTCTAATTCAACATTTTGTCTAAATTTGAAGACCCTGCAGTTCAGTACGGTGCATGTAATGGCCTCAAATTCCAATAATAAAATTGAGAACCTTGGAAGACTCCTCAAGGATCTGCAGGAACCCTGCTGCTGTATCAAACTTGTTGCGTTGTTGTTGTCTTGTAATACTATGACAACCAATTAAAGACTAATGGGTTTTACCCGGCCTGAACTGAAGATCAAGTTTTAGAGGCTCCAAGAGCCACTCAGTCAGCAGTGGACCAGAACACAGAGACGGGGCGACGGTGCGAGAGAGGAGAGAGAGGTTTTGGTCTTATATGGGGGCAATATCATGGAGCAAGACTGCAACTGTGCTAAACTGGAGCAAGGATTTCTTTTCCAGGTCCAATGGCCCAGGAGCCTCATGCTTTGGCCTGAAGGAGGCGGAAAGTTAAGTGGACATTATTTACAAAAATGTGTTTGTTATTATCTGTTTTTAAAGCAGTTTACTTACCTCTTTGCCCATTTATGTGGCTGTTTGACATCGATTTTTGGACCTTTACTTTGCCTTTACTGTAGAGAACGGTACATGGAGTCAGTTATTTTATTTAGTTAGATTTTCATTTTTGTTATTATTATTTTGTTATTTATCCTCCTTATTTGTGAAGTCATTAGTTGTTGTAAACAAGCTTTTACTCCTCTTGTTTTTGATTTTTCTTTGTGTTTCTTGTCATGTAAGGTGTACTATGTGAACTGGAACTGGATGCTTAGATTTGCCTCAAAAAAGATCAATAAAGTATCAGTCAATCTATCTGTCAATCAACCTATCTATCTATCAATCAACCTATCTATCTATCACTATATATATATTTATCTATCTATCTAGAACAAAGGAGGAGAGAGTGGGGAATGGAATGCAGGAAAGGAGCCACATAAGCCTGTGCTGCTAGCATCAAGAACAACAGCCTCTGTACCTGGGGCATGAGGACATAATAGCCCCAGCTCAACTTTTTAAGTTTGTTTTGGAGCCGTCGTGCCTTTATTTTCGAGGCAGGACAGGAGCTGAAACTGGGACGAGAATATGGGAAACGACATCCGATAAAAGGAGCCACAGGCTGGATTTAAACCTAGGGTGTCCACTTTAAAAAAAGCAGCAGCACACATGGACATTTCCATCCTGCTCTCTGTGCCCTTGTTAAAATTCACAAGGAAAAGCCTTCGAATGTCGGTCACCTTGTTGGAAGCTGCTCTGAAAAAGCTGGGGTCAAAGGTGGTGAAATGAAATGTGCCTCTCTGGGGTCAAACCAGGTGCGCCTCTAAGCTCGGTGTGTCCATATGTTAAACACACTTTGCTCCGTCACGTGCGTGTGTTTGTACACAGTGAATACTCACACGTTGGCTGCCATAAGCTGCTTTTCCACTGAACCAGGTTTCGGCTCCACTACTCTGAACTGGTATTAGTACCGGGGGGGGGAACAGTCATATTTAACAACAAACCACCTCTCCATGCTGCTTCACAGGGAGGGGGCTGCACTTTGAATTATTACAGGGCTCTTTAAACAATGAGAAGAGGATTTAAATACTTTAACACCCTGATTTGTTACATTTTGTCAGTAAAAGGGTCACAAAATGTGTTATTAATGAGTTAATTGGCCCAGTGAAGGACTAAATGTAATATTTTGTGATATTTTTAGCTAGAGTTTGACTTTACCACATGGTGAAATATGTTCAAAGTGTGGAGTTTTATTCTCAATTTGACTTGGTCCTAAAGTTGTATTTATTTATATTTGAGTTTTTGGTTGTGTTTTTGATGTTGTTGTGTTTCCAGGGACTTGAGTACCTACATTTTCTCCTCTTATTTCTTGATGTTATCTTACAGCATGGCTGCTTTTCTGCCTTTATTTCAGAGAGGAAAGGACAGCGGGTTTTGTTGTAGAGAGGGGATGGAGAGCGTGGTATGACATGTGGGAAAGAGGCCATAATTGCACCCAGACTGCTTGGGCACATGTGGAAATAGCTTTTGTAGCTGTTTGTCCACTGGTGCCCCTGAAGTGTGCAGATATTTTAACAACAATGGTAGCAGCAACAGAATGACAGAAAAAAAACTATATAGTGCAAAGTGTAAAGATCAGAGGGGGGTGGAATATCCACTGAAAATAAGACAAGCTATTAAAATAATGCTATTATGGGAAGTATTACACTCTTCATCAGTAAGCCACAAAAGCTAGAACTTGTACTTGAAGTTGGTCCGACAAAAGTGGTACTGGTGTGTTTGTATTGGACTCAAAAAAGGGGAAAATGGAAAAACCAAAGCATACCGTGCAATGATGAGCACTGTGTCCTGAAACTGACATTATAAAACTGACATAAATTAAAATAATTGGCACAGACCACAAACATTTGTGTTGCTCCAAACATCACTAAACTAACTTTAATATTAAAAAAGCTGCATTTGTTGTAATTTAATTTTCTTGCACAAGTAGGACCTTCAGTCAAATTTGACGCATCTTTAAAATAACTGAATAATCCTGCCCATCCTTTAACCCTCCTATGACCCTTTTAGGGCTTTTATTTTTCCTCTCATTTTCTCAGTTTTCATGCTGAGATGAGGATTTCTGACAAAGAGGATCATTTTTCAATCATTGTGGAATCACAGCATCAGCACTGTATTAACAGCTTTTTCCACTGTGTAGATAAAAACTGACAGTTTGACCCCTGGAGCCCCTTTTGGCCCCATTGACTCTCATTAAAACCACTTTTTTAATTATACTGCCATTAAAATACATAAATATAAAATTCAGTTAATTCTTCAGTAACCCTGTTGCTCAGCGGCAAAAAACTGCACACAAGTAAATAAGCGCTAGGTTATGACATATTTCATGTTTGCTGAGAGGCATTGTGGGAAATGATTACCTTGACTGAACTGAACTAACAGTGACTGTAGGCCAGTAGAATAAATTATCATTTAAACCAGCTGATATTTCCAGTTGCTGCTAATCATTGACATAAGGCTGATAATCCCCACACAAAATAATCACATTTTCCATTCATCAAATAGATAATTATTATTTTTGAGTAAAAAAGTTGAATTATGTAAATAACCATACACTTAGAGTGTTAGAATAATGAAAATGAATTCACAGTTGCTCTACATGATGAGGACTTGAGTACATGACCAAAAAGTAATAATAATAACTTTTTTATGTATAGAATTTTGAGATATATCCAATATCCTAACAGGGGAAAGAGTGATTTTTTTTGTAATTGCACAAAAAGTAATGATCTATCAAAATCAGTGTTGTTGCTAATCATTGACATATCTATGACTGATAATCTCTGAACAAAAAATCCCTTTTGCATTCAATAAATAGAAAATAATTCATTTTTTTAATTAAAAGTGGCATTATGTAAATAAACTGGCATTTAGAGGCTTACATTATTAAATACATTTAAGTTTGCTAGACCTGAGTTAGTGTGCAAAATAAATATATATATATATATATTTTTACATTTTGAATATTCTAAATATATCCAGTGTCCTGAAAGGGCTTTCACAATAAAAGAGTGATTTTTTATGGAGGGCCTGAGGGTTAAATTAATTACTGACTTGACAAAGAAGCACACGCTTAAAATCTTCCACAGCATCCCACATCGTTTCCACTAATTGCAGGAACGGAGAAGAAATTAATCCAAATCATATTTTTTCTTATTCTTTATGAAAATTCCTTGTTACAACAAGAATTAAGTATACAGAGAAGTTTAAGGTGACTGGAAAAGAAGGAAACTCTTGAATATTTCCTAAACTTAAATGAAGGTTTTAACAAATGCATGTTTCAAAAAGGTTTAATATGTTTGCCAGCAGCTTTATGTATTATGTTCAGGCATCTAATGGCGCTCTTTCCCAGTTGTGGACGGCCTGAGTTTAAGTCCAGCTTGCAGCTTTATGGGGTGCATTCCTTTTATCTCAGGACTCGGATGTCGGGGCTGGTAATTACATCTCATCCCAGTTTAACACATTTCAATTACAAGCTGGTAAACTCAGGTAAAATAAAAATTCTGTCCTCATGGATCGCACCATTACCCATAAGTCCTCCAACACACTCTCACTGCAATTTCCAACTTTATTCACTTTCTCTCCTCCAAAAAAAAATAACTAGAAAACACTCGGAGAACGCAAGGTAGGTTTTTTGTGGAGTTATAGGCCTATGCACAAATGCTGAAAATGGTCCTATCTTGCAATGTTAAGGAATCCTTTAAAAAATTCCTGGATCCGGATGGTGATCTGGATCAGTCCCAAAATCTAATCATTTCTTCCTTATCCCATTCCACACATTTCCTGAAAATTTCATCCAAATCTGTCCATAACTTTTCAAGTTATCTTGAACACAGACAGACAAACAGACAGACAAACCAACGCCAGCAAAAACATAACCTCCTTGGCGGAGGTAAAAAGAGTAAAAAGCCCAAATCAGTCATAAATATATATTGGTCACTACTGAAGGAAGCAGAAGTGCTGTTAGCAAACACTAATTCAGGTGGGGTTTTTTTACCACAGAGAATGGAGACAAGCCCTTCAGTATTTTGTCTGCTGAAAAATTAAACTGATTCTTAAATATTAAAAAGTGCATTTAACAATGTCCCCATCAACCCCAGTCTGGCATGGTCCATTTTTAACCATGTGCTTTTCCTATGATTAACTGTTATTTACCGCTGCGAGCTGGACGCCCTCTTGGCAGGCTGAGAGATCAGCTTAAGAAGGTCAGAGGTGTGTCAGTGCAGTAATCTGCAGAGTAGACCGTCCATCACTCTTCACAGGATGCTGCTGGAGAGAAAACCACAAAAACACAAAGTCTGGTCAAAGTGGGCCGCTGAGACATGACCATCCACCAGCTGGCCAACCAGCTATGGAGATACCGGGTTACGGGACTCATGTTGACCTTGGGGGTCACATGTTTGCTCATATTTGTAGGCTCTTATTTGCTGCAGCATTCAAGGTGAGTGCATGTCAGGGATTTAAATATGGTTTTGGCCTGTATAGGATTAACATTTGGTAGCCATTAAATGCTGATATAGTTTGTTATTCCAGATTTCTTCTAATTCTCTGTCTCTCCAAAGCCGTCATGGTCGCCACAAAAGCTGGAACAAGAAGCTAGTGAAGGAAAGAGCTGCAAATCCTGGCTCCTCAAGGCATGACCACCCTTACCAAGAGCGCAGAAGAAGAAGCAGCATCCAGGACCAGGCTCCAAAGGATGGCAGTCTCTACAGCATAATGAAGCCAAGGACACAAACTCCTCCTGTTGTCTTCCTGAAAACACACAAGACAGGGAGCAGCACCGTCCAGAATCTGCTCTTCCGTATGGGGGAAAGAGACAGAGCCACGTTTGCTTTCCCTCATCACAGCTACCACTTCAACTACCCACATAAGTAAGGAGCTGTATTGTCAGCTTATTCCTCTGATATCACAACTTATTTGGGATGCTAGAACACTTTAATAATGTTATACTGATATTTCTGCTCTACTGTTGAGAGTTATGGGATTGATAAAGGGACATCAGTAATCACTTAAGGTCTAGTCAGCAACTGAAATTGCCATAAAACACTTCATATATTATAATATGTTAAAATAACTTTTGATAACTGATTAGTAAGTGAGAGTTAATGGACCATTCAACCACTAAAATATGAGCCCTTCATGGTATCAATCCTGCATTATGAGTAGAAAAAACAGGGATGGGAAACTATAACTACAAAATTATACCGTAACAAAAATTATATCAGATACCTGAAGGTCAAATTGCTGCAATTTGAAGGACACTCTTGACCTTAAAATTGCTTTTAATAAAATTCAACAAAGGGTACAAATATATATCTTCCAAAATAAGTTACTTACTAACATTTGCATTCATCTTAACTTAAATGCAAGTAGCAGTACTGAAGCTAATGAGCTTAACATGAAATTGCCAGTTTTAGCAAATTTTGAAGCAAGTTGCAGGGCATTTGTTGGAAATTAATGTAAAATTAACTTATATTTTTGAAAAATGCATAATAGAGAGTTTCATAGGAACAACTACAATCAATTATAGCCCTGTTTTCAGGAAAATAGAGCTATATTAAATGTGATGTGACAGATTTATCATGTTTTCTTTATGTATAAAATTTTTATGTTATTAACTGACTAAGGGCATGTGGACATGTGGACCCCCGGTTGCCAGTTGTTCATCCTTAAGAGTGTCCCCTTCTCTTTGTACTGTATTCTACCTCCAAATATGCTAGCATCAGCTAGCATCCGTGCTAACCTACCAACAATATTATTCTGTAAACATGAATTTATCAAATTATGAATCAGTGTTCAACGACATTAAGCTATTAATCCCTTTTAGCTTAAAAAAGCCCTTTATACTTTAAAAAAATGCACAACTTAAGCAAAGTTAGCATTTAGCCATTGCTTAGCTAACCCTAGCCTAGCTTTAAACTTGCATTTTTCTTCCCAAGCTTTCTAAGAAGGTAAACCCTGTAAAACGATGGAGGGATTTAAAAAGCTTTTAAATAACTATAAATCATTTAAGCTGGCTAGAAAAAAATACTTTATTGCAAAACTGCAGTCACCAAGACTCTAAAGTCCACTTTATTTTTATAAAATGACTAAGATTTGAACAACCTGTTAGCTAACATGTTAGCCATTAGCTTAAAATTGATACTTTTTATTAGCTCACTCAGACTTGTTAGGACAGCTTCGTCACTTGTTATATTAAACAGAATTTAACCTTTTTGGTACTTAGAAGTCAAATTGTAGTCACACATTCACAAGCTGATAGAAGTAATTACGATATCCTTGAGCAAAAATGTTAGCATTCAACAGATTTTAAGGTAATGTTACCATGAGCTAAAAAAACTTTTTTTTTTTATAATTGCACATATTCTAATATTTTCTTAGTAAAAACAAAGTTAGAAATTCTTCATTTAAAAAGATTATTAGCTAAAAATGAATCCTGCCTTTCTTGCACAAGGTAACAGGTTTTGGCATAACCACAGCAAAGCTACATTTCCCTTAGCTTAAATAACTTACCCTTCAGCTTTAATAGCCTACCCTAAAATAGGCTCTCTAAAACAGCCTAGTGCCCAATTTTAACATCATATTATGAAATAGTTTAATAGTAAAATGTCTAATGCTACAGGCTACATAGTCAACTAGCCCCACTGTTGCTTCACTTGATGTCTCCCATTGTCTCGTTTCCAGATTCAGGGCGAAGTTTGTGGACGAACTGCCCGACGGCTCCTTCCAGTACGACCTTCTGTGCAGCAACATGCGCCTGGACGTTGCTCAGCTGAAGCAGGTGATGCCGGGAAACACCATCTACATCACCATCCTCCGTGAGCCTCTGCGAACATTCGAGTCAGTTTTCTCCTATTACACCTCCACGGTTCCTGCTTTCATTTTGGCCAAGAAGGTGGCAGAGACAACAGGTCACAAATCAGCGCTGTCTCTCTTCTTGGAGTCACCAGAGGCGTTCTGGGACCCCAAAGAGCCTGGGAACAGCCTCGGGAAGAACCCCATGAGCTTCGATTTGGGTCTCGACCAGCAGCAGTGGAACTCCACCTGGAGGACAGACCTGGCTCTCCTTGAGGAGACCTTTCATCTGGTTATGATGGCAGAGCACTTTGACGAGTCTCTGATTCTTCTGGGAGCCTTGCTGAATTTAGACATGGAGGAAATGGCATACGTCCGCCTCAATACTCGCTCCCCTGAGAGCGTTACTCCTCTTGGTGATGAAACCAAAGACCTAATCAGTGCCTGGAACACCTTAGATGTTCTGCTGTACGACTTCTTCCTCCAGATCTTTCTGGAGAAGGTAGAAAAACACGGTCTGGAGAGGCTGAACAGTGAGGTGGCTCTGCTGAGGGCCACCACGAACATTGTCAGACGGAAATGTTTGGCAAGGTCAGGGGTGCATCCTGAGGAACTGGAGGACCTTGTGAGACCTTTACAGACTGATACAGTCACCATCTTAGGATATCAGCTACAGAAGAACTTGACCAGGGTGGAGAAGGGATTCTGTACTCGACTGGTTCTGCCTGAACTTCAGTTTCACACCCATCTGTATTTCCAGCAGTATGGTCGGGACATGAGAGCTGTGCCTACTAAGTAATGATTTTAAGGGATCTTACTGCAAGGAAGATCTTTTGTTTGAAAATGTTGGTAAAATTTCCCAGCAGACAACCCTTAAAATCTTCCCCAGTTGCCTAAAACACTGTGGTGTCCCACCCTGCCTTATTCTGAAGGTTACCGTTCAGTTTCTGCTCTTTTGACAACATTAATCAGCAGTACACCTTATGAAGACGCTCAAATAATCTTACTCTTGATTTGAAATGTTTCTCGCAATATTCTTTCATCATCAGGTGATCAGATCTGATGTGTGGAGGCTACTTGCTCATGATGCAGCTCAGGGATGGGCAACTTTGGTTACAAAGATGGCCACATTAAATTATTCTCATTGCTAAATGGCCAAATTTATGAGATTTGTAGAGAACTAAAGCGAAAATACATACTTTAATCTTTCATAAGAAATCAACATATACTTAAACTCAACTGCAAATACAAATACTTTATTTAATGAGCTGAACACATAATTTGAGCCATTCAGAAACTGTTATTCATTTGTTTTGGAAATGTGCACATACTCATAAGCTCTAGTAAAATATTTGTTGATTCCTAACATTACCTGTGACTTTGAGTGTTTTCTGGAAAATGTTTTTTGGACACTTTAATGTCAATATGTCTCATACAAATTAATATTTTGTTATACTTCTCAAAATTTTTCGCGCTTCATTCATTCAATATTCACAAGTGGAAATGAACAAAATCAAAACAGCCAAAAACACAAAAGGCATAAAATATGAATTTGTTTCCCAATTCAGAGTTCTAATTTTAAAAAACTCTGTTAATGTCCCTTTGGCCTTTTCTTTCCTTTTTGTACTCTTTGTTTTTTAATTTCATTGTTTACTAATTTATTTAAATATTGTCTTTTTCATCATTTATGGGCACAAACCTCCAATCTCTTTTTTTATGATTTTCATTTTAAAAAAAGGTACTGGTCACCTTCCATGTTTGTGAGTGCGTTTTATAAACCAAATTAACCAAATTAAAGAACAAAAAAAAGTTGGTAATCAGGACAATGCAATATTCAGTTATTTAGTAGGGTGTTTTTTTTAACATCCTGAGAAGTAGAAAATTTGGAGATAAGAAGTTTGTGCCTGACAGTGACATTTTTTGCTTATTTTACCATTTTTGTCGTGCATCTCACACAAATCAAAATAAAGTTGTTGAGGAAAAAGCCAGTTCAGCTACTTTTTTGTCCGAGTATTACAGCATTTACTGGTCATGTGTTTGTTTTTTGTGTAATCCTTTTCTGAATATTTTAAAGTGACTAGTGAGCCATAGGTAGGAGGAGGTTGGCATGTGGCCCCTGACCCTACGACATCCTCAGGATACGATGTATCACAATAATCAGCCGAGTTTAGGAAAGCACTTTAAGGCTGCAGAAAACCAGGACATGAAAGACATTAGGAGCTAACAAGTGACATTACACCTCATCACATCTGCCTGGTTGTGTGCATATGGTCTATAGAAGTGCAGCATGTAATAGTCGTCACCTTTCTCATTCAGGCTAAATTAAATTATATATTGAAATTTCAAGGAAAGGAGTATTGTGCATTTGTAGAAACGTCTTTCTTCTGTGTGAAATAGGGGGATTTATTTATTATTATGCAGAGGGAATCTAGTCTATTTTAAATGAACCAGTGATGTCTAAATGTGATTATTGTCTTCTGCCTTGTATCTGAAATTATACAAACTCAAGCTGTTGGTTATGGTCACATGGCCTCTTTGCTAAATAGACAGAGAGACAGATAATCCACTGCCTTTGTTTAGGATCTCTTGAACCTCTCATTCCTGCAGACATGAACATTTCTGTCAATATTTAAGCCATACATATCAGCCATATGTATGACTTATATTGGCTCTAATATCCACAGAATGTATGAATATTGCACATTGTTCCATGTTATTATTGCTTAATGTTTACATATGAGAAACAATAGTGTCTTCTGTTAGAGAATGAAATGCTGTTTTCCTTTGTCCACATGAATTTCTAACACAAATTCGCGAGAGGAACAGGTTGATTTTAGTAAAGGAGATACTTCGTACTCTTGCCACAAAAAATATCAGTATCAGCAAGTCTGGAAATGCCGGAGAGCTGCAAAATCCAATATTGTGCATCCCTAATTTTTGTCCCTTACTTGTCTCTATTGTTTTTAATTTGAGATGTGTGGTGAATATTTTCATGTTTATCCTCTTCACGCTGTAAAGTTCTCTGGTCCGTCTAAATGTCCAACACAAAGATGACTTCATGATGAAAATCTTAATGCAGTTTTTTCAGTGTCTTTGCGGCTGAAATCTTGAATCATTGTTTGTTCTCTGTTTGTTTTAATCCAACACAACTCGTTTAATGAACTTGAACCTAAACTAGAACCCCTTCACCAGTGAGATGGTTGAAGCTGTTGCAGCTCTTACAGTAAGCCTGTAAGCAGCAGCAGGTTTGATGCTGGCCGTGTTCCCAGTTCACACTTTAAGCGCTCGAAGTTCTTGTAACTGCTAAGTACAAACGCTTATTTAACACGAAGGATTGTCCTCAGCCGTGCAAGTGGCTCAATGAGATGATCCGAGCTGAATCAAACTCAATCATGCAAACCTGCTGATAAAAAGCAGATTTAATGTTTGCCATCATCAGAGTTTTAATCGAAGTTCTCCATCACGGCAAACGTCTTTTTGAGGCGTTAGTTCATGTTTAATCCAAAACCTTCTTCTGCTCCACAAGCCCCTTCAACAACATAAAAAGCAAAGAAAACTGATTTTGCAGGACATGGGGCCTTAAAAAGGACGCTGATAAGCTCAGGCATTTCCTGACCAGGAATGATTGTTGTAGCTTTAAGCCTTTAAAGATGGATCTGCCTGATGGGGACATGAAGTCTGGAGACTCCTGCTGCTTCCTAAGGTCATCAGAGAGGAGAACTAAAGTGAAACCTGCACCTCACTTTGCACTATCACACTAGAAAAGACATCCTCAGGTTTATTTTTTATTTCTAAACTGTTTATTTATATAGAAGACATCAAAAATACCCCAGAGAATAAGAATATGTAGGGAACATTTTATCCTTTGCCAGCAGGAATAAATCTGATTAATTTGTTCTGCAGTGAAGTTTTTCTCTCTGCCTCTCATGTGACACACATGTACAAAAACCTGATTTAATAAAAAGACTTTCTGTGTCTATAAGTTACTTTTACCTTCACTTGATCCCCTAAAAAATAAAGTTTGATCTGTTTCCAAGTGCAGACTGCAAGTGCATTTACATTCACTTCTCTTAAAACATAAATAAAAATATACACACTTAAAAAATAAAACATCATTAAAAACATGTGACCATCTTCATGGGGGATTCCTTCAGAACATTAGTTTGGAGTTTTGTTCATAAACTCAGCAGGTTTAGTCAGTCTGCCCCTCTTCAGAGTGATTGTTGATGATTTAACTTCCCTCATCTCAAAGTCGATCCTCTCATGATTACAAGAGAACAAACTCGTCCATGCTGTTGCTTGGTACGACTTTTTTGTGCTCGCTCTTCCTCTGGATGTAGGTGATGTTGTTCGTTAAGGTTTTGCGAGCGTCCTCTTCCTCCTGACTTTTTCCCTCCACGAAAATAAACATGGGGTACGTCTCTGCAGACGTGGAGAGGGCCTGCAGGAAAAACAGTCACATAAGAGATGCACTGAAGACTATTTTTAAGTAGTAAGTCACACTGTTGAGGCTAGGGTTGTCTCTTTTTCCAAAAATCAAATATGAACAGTTTTCAAACTTACAGATTAATAAATAAAGATATTTCCAAGAACTTGACAAGGTGCTGCTGGACTGCGGTAGGTGGAGGTCCAACAAATGGGCCCTTGGATTTGTCGTGAATGATTAGCAGGGCAACTGCTTTCACTGTCTTTTTTCATAACTGTGCCATCAGCGGTGTGGAGTCCAGAGTGCTTACACATGCCAGGTGTTGGTATTTCCAACTCAGAGTGAATTTGCCTGTCCTTCATTTTCTCAAGGTGTACTTCCTATCGTTGAGGTCAACTGAGCAACAGACGGTGGAAGTTCAAACTAATACTCTAATATTGATTTTAAGGTGAAGGTCTTTGTGGATGCATGAGGGTGCCACCTCTGGTTTCATACAGGTGTGTTGGCAACATTTCTCCTGCATCTCCCCACTGCTGTATCTTTGTCTCTTCATAAAGTTTAAATCGAGAGCTTTAATAGAAAATTAAGGATATCATCCATCATCTTCACCACTCGTCCCTTTCAGGGTCGCGCAGGGCTGGAGTCGAGAGAGAGGAGAGGTGTTCAACCATTCACACTCACACTCATGCCTAAGGGCAATGCACGGGGAGAACATGCAAACTCCACACAGAAAGATCGAACCAGCAACCTCGTAGTTGTGAAGCATGTGCACTACCTGCTGCACCACTGTGCCACCCAGCTCAGGATAAACCTCAATAAATCTTCCTGATCTTGACCTGATACTCTGAATAACTGACCAAGGAAACTTCGCAATAAAAGCACTCTGTTGGAACATGGGGAGTTTCTCCACACAAGTAGTGAACTAAGTTTTAACTTTGATAGTTTTCCATCAGTATCAACGAACACATTCACGCCCTTTCATGCCCATTTACACGCAGCAGTGGGAGCAGCTTGGGGTTAAGTGCTCAAGGACACATTGCCATGTGTTGCCCAGATCTAGGCTTGAACCTGCAACCTCCCGACTACTGACCAAGCACACTATCCAACTGCGCCACTGACGCACCAAAACTGGTCTGGCTTTGGGAGCCACCATCACTCTTTATGTCAAGCTGAGACCCAAATCGAGGAAAATGTTCAACTTCTCAATTTTATTAAACAAAAAGAAGCTGCACTTGAAGCCTGAGATAGAACAGAATATCACAGTAACACAAAAAGTTTAATTAGAAACCAAAATGACCTGCATGTGGCGATGCTAGAGAGGGAAATATTCCCTTTTACTCTCAATTATCTACATTTTAATTGAAACCAGAAAGTGCAACTGAGGGACACAAGGCTTCAAGACTATAAACCTAACTGAACCTGCATCAGTGGATACATCATGAACCGCCCTGCATTAAGAATATTAAATTAGCAGCACTAAATAAGCCAAGGCTGCCCCACCACGACACACTTCAGTAACTTCAGCCTTTTTTAACAGACTCAACAGAGTGTTCATGCTCAAACATGAAATAAAAAAGTCCTGCAACTGTGAAGTTGTTAAAAAAAATCTTAAACATGTAGCTTTAGCTGAGAACCTGCTTATTAAACATGTAACAGTCACATTTCTATAAATACAGGTGTTAATTAGCATGTAATTAGCACCACCTACTGATAAGGAGTTTGAAGTCCAATGCAAAATATAAGCACAGGATTTTATTCTAACACTTTTTGCCCGGGCAAAGGCTTAGGACCCACTGAAAAAGGGTCTGTGACCCACTTCTGGGTCACGACCCACCAGTTGAGAATCACCGGTCTAAAGGGAACTGAAACAGTCTGTTTGCAAAAATGTCTCTAGTGTAACCACCATAAAGGACAAACTTTCAGTCACATTTCAGCTGTATTTATAATCTAATATTTACTCTGAAAGAACCAAATAATCTGCTTCATACCTCTTTGACAGCTTTGCACATGGCCTCAAAGTCTTTTTGTCCTTTTGCATAAAATCCAATGGTACAGCTGGGATCCATGCGGGAGAAAGACATCTTCCTGGGATAATTACAGTGAAACGACTGCAAAGGAAAATGAAAACAATACTCAGAGATTAGAAGGATGGACTTTATAGGTGCAAAATAGTGAATTTGCCACAGCCACGCTTTTTACCATCTTTAAATGCAGGGTGAGTAATCAGCAGATATAACCATTCATTTAATGATAATAAACAACCAATATTTTGGCAGCACATATTGACCATATATATCCCATATACTGGCTGTAATATTGATAGTATGCACAAATGTACCATAACAGTTTATCTCATCATCAGTGCATTTCCAGTTATATAAATCAAATTGTGGGCTGATTAGAAACTGTATGCATATAATATAGTGGGTTCTTGATGCTATAAAAACGTTCTAAAAAAAGACGTTTTGCGAAAACAGACATGAAGCATCAACCTGTTTATAGCATCCTTATATATTGTTATATATAACAGCATCAGCCTTACATCATGATATGTATCGTATTGCCAGATTCTTGTCAGTTAAATATTAAAGCAAAGCATTACTTTGGTAAAAATAAGAGACTCCAGATGTTATAAAAGGAAACGAAACAGAAAATAAAAGCAGAAGTGGAAACTCAGAGCTTCCTCTTACCTCCAAGGGAAAGTTTTGTTTGGTTACATCGACCGTGGGCCGGCAGTAGTGAGGGTCCAAGTACAGCAGATGGTCGTCTTTACAACAGAAGAGACGGACGAGAAAGAAAAAGAGGGCTGAAATTAATCATCTGAGAGCAAAATAATAAAAAAAGTGAGCTGGACGTACCCTGGAATCCGACGAAGAACAAGGAGTGCTTTGGTTTGCCTCCAATGATCCCGATACAGCTTTCTAAAGTCAAAAGTTTCTGCAGAGAGGAGAGAAATATCACTTTAAGACTCTCAGTTTTAGCAGTTTGGCTGCCCAAAAGGTGCCTGATGTAAGGTGGGAAGGAGGTGTTACAGACTTTCAAAACAGTCATGGCGTCTGCCTGTGACGAGCAGAAAACACTCAAGCAGGGGGAGGCTGTATAGCTATGACATCATAAGCTCCAGGAAGTAACAAATAGAGCTTTTTAAGGGGCGTTTTAAACAGAAATGACGCAGCATTTCAGTGAATTAAGTATTTATACTTTGACACATGAGATGTAGGTGGGGTTCAGATCTTGTCCTCCGAGTCTCACGGGAACAAGAACGATAACAGACTTCCAGGACTGAGGAGGAGGTCGCACGCACAGCCGCTTCACGTCGTCCAAATAAACTGGAAACACAAACAGGTAGAAGAGACAGAAACCTGTTTACAGCTGCCTTATGGACACGTGTTTACAGAGAGAGAGAGAGAGAGATGCTTATCCAGGAACTCACAACATCACACACAGAATTCTACAGGAAAATAACAATATAACAATACAAAATCACAAAGGTATAAATATGTAAAAATGTGATTTATAAAACAGAAAATAAATAAAATATAAAAACGTGAATAAAAATAGGAAAAACTACTTTGGTGACAGTAGAAATATGTATTTATATATATATATATATATATATATATATGTTAGGGCTGGGTATTTCATGCAATCTCACGATACGATACATATCCCGATACTGAGGCTACGATACGTATCCCATTAACCGTAAATTATGAACATTTATTATGCTTTCATCAGCATTACTGACAACTTTAAATTCGTTTTTTCATTGCAAAAATAAATTTGTTCTACAATTCAAGACACTTAAATTTAGGTCCTCAAAGATTTTAGACCGAAGTTAAAATTTTGAACATGTGCTTCATTCATGAAGTTTGGCTTCGACTTTGAACTGTGCCGTTGATAACATCACCCAAAGAGTATCGACAACAACTGTCACAGCATTTGAGGCCATATCGATCGAAGAGTGCATGACAATATATTGCTGCATCAATATTTTGAGCACATATATATATATCTTTAATCTTGCTGCTCTGTACTGCCCAGTGATATTAGGTACGCCCAGGGAGAGGCGTAGTGAGGCTGCACCGTGAGAGAGAAGATAAAAGCAGAATTAAAAGAGATCACTCACTTGTGCAATCCTGCGCAACGTACACCGCCAGATTGGGAACATCTGTCGATTCAGCCACAGCTTTCCTGCCGACAGGAGAAATATCTCAATCAATCAATCAATCTTTATTTGTATAGCACCATATTTGTTGAATATAAATCAGGAGAAACACTCATAAATCTGTGTGTAACCTCCAGGCTGAATGAATCGCTCATCACTTCAAGTCTTACCGGATGATGTGAGCAGCGATGGACGGTCCATACCAGTCCCCCGCCTTCTTCCCCGAGCTTCTCCCCAGATCCACCAGCTTGTGAATCCCAAATGGAGCCTCCAGACTGTCTGCGAACCAACGCACCACCAGCCGGTGTGACGCCTCCATCGGCCGGTCCAGGTAAGAGTCCAGGCTGTGTCTGCGAGTCTTCTTACCGGGCCCGTCCCTTAAAGGCAGATCTGTGCTGCTCATCGGCAGGTCCATGTCGTCTTTGACCGCAGGCTGACTCGTAGACCAAGTCCAACCTCAGAATGACAAGAAGAAGAAGTGAAAATGAATAAAAACAGCTTGTTTGGGGAAAGGGAAGTAACAAAAAAACGATGTTAAGAGGTTAAATTCCTTCTGCCAAGGAGGTTATGTTGTTGCCGATATATGTTTGTCTGTCTGTTCATTAGCAATATTACACAAAAACTACTGGACAGATTTTCCTGAAATTTTCAGTAGATGTTGGTAATGGCCCAACTTAGAAATTATTAGATTTTGGTGGTGATCCAGATAACCACCATTAGGGAACGATCGATTTTGCTCAATAACTGTCTAACTAATAATGATGTCAACATGATTCTGAGTGCTAGGTTGAGGTTTTCAGGGTCAAGGAATCATATTATGATGGTAACCTTATCATCAACTATTGTTTATAGATTTAACAGCAATATGTGAGCATCCTTGGTGGAGGTTTGAGCTATCTGAGTGCTTTCTAGATTTACAAAAGCAAGGTTTTTAACAATAACAAAAAAGAGGCAACCAAGGACTAAATGGGTGCTGTACAAAAGTTGAAAAAGGAGAACGAAAAGAGACTCTAACCTAGAGTTGTATAACTTACTTTGTTTTTAAAAAGGAAAAAAATATATATATAACTACTCCAACTAAGCAAAAAAAGAAAAACAATACTAAACAGCCCCTAATCTCTAATGTGACTAACAATAACTCTAAATGTGCACAATGTGCTCTAAAATCACGATGTTCACAAGTCTAGTCTAGTCTTGCCTCAGCAAGTTTACAGAATTAACGAGAAAAGCACTCAGAGAGCGCAGACCTCTGCCAAGCAGCTCAGTTACTGCAGTGGCTTTTCCACAACCCCTGTAACAGATATAGTCCTGGATCACCACGCGCTCCGATTGGACGGCCAAGTCTTCGCTCATGCCTGTCCATGTCGAGAGCTCCTCCACTGGTATTGCAAGAAAAGCTGGGAAATGGAGTCACATAGGCTTGAAAAACGTTGACGTCAGTTTGGAAATAAACTACAATTCCCATAATGACATAAAGGGGGCGGCACCCTCACAGCAGCCAAGGAGAAATTAATGGGATTTCCCATTAGAAACTTCAATGACTTTTTGTGATGTCAATCTCAATCGGATCCTGATGAAATTGACCTTGATGACAGAGACATGCTATATATATTATTCTGTAAATGTTGAAGCGAATCCATTCAGTGATAGCAGAGATATAATTTTTTAAACTACGGCCCAGTGTTAAGTTATGGGATTTTTAGAAAATTTGGGGATATTTTTTGCATCCAGACACATATGCGGACCACCACTAAAATTTAACGGATTCTTCCTTGGACCAAACCACACCTCTGGTAAAATTGTAAATGTAAATCCATCCAGTAGTTTTTGCGTAATTTTGCTTAAAAAACAGACAAACAAACAAACATCCAAAAAATCCTTGGTAAAGATAACAATATCGAAGGGTAACAAAGAGGCTCGTGAGCAGGGCTGGCTACAGCTTGCTTGTGACTTTGGGGTCTGCAGCTAAAATCCTCCACAGCGCTCCTCATTCACTTCTGATTGGTGGATTCAACTGCGCCAATCAGCCTCCCCCAGCGCAGGTGGACGGGATCAATGCAATCGCTCCTGCTGCGGAGGGCACTCACTCACTTACAGGGAGGGAGGTAGTGTCCCCAGAACATGGTGACGGTCGTAACAGAAATCAACAACCAACGTGTGGCATGATTGTTCCTGTCTCACCTGGTGGCAGCAGGTGTAACAGCAGCCCTCGAGCCAGTAGCATCTGCCCCGTCCTCAGGACACACCCCCAGCCGCTGTCGGTCGTCAGAGAGCCCCCTGCTAGAGGAGAAAAACCCCGTCTGTACGTCAGCCAGAGCAGAGACGAGAAGGAGCGACGGAAACGCTCTCTTTCTCCTGATTCAGATCAAAAATATTATTAAGAGACACGTGAAATAGAAAAATGTTTTCAGGATGTTTGAGCGTTGGCGTTCGAGGTCTCACCTGGATCTTTCAGGTCGTACGGCTTTCCCAGCAGGACCACAGGAGAGCTTTTGCTGAATTTGGATTTTTGCTTCAAGGACCAGCCTGGAGGGATGAAGAAGACACAGGAACATCATCATCACACAGAGGAAGAGGGCACACATGATGACAGAAGTGAATTTACACCCATAATGACCAACTGTGGGAAGCTCCAGCAGGTCAACTTCATGCCTTAACGCATTGACCTGCTGCCATGTATTTATTTAAATTTGTAAGGGTATACCTAATGAAGTGGCTGGTAAGTTTACTTTGAATAAAAATCACCAGTCAAACTGGGGAGCGATCGTGATGTCAGGGTCAAACAGACCGTATTTGACGCTGTTCCAGGCCGACACCAGCTTGGACTTCAGCCTCCCTCTGTCCTCCGTCTCCTCGTCCATCCGGCTCTCGTCCAGCTGCTGAGCCCCGTTAACCTCGGCGGAGAGGAAGAGCCAATCATCTGTCAGCTCATCCCTGGGCGGCAGGCCCCCAGAGCCGGCCGGCGAGGAGCTGGGATTCATAACAGGCGTGAGAAAGAACTCCTTATCTCCATGTTGGCCTGTGCAGATATGAGGGGGACATAAAACATCGCTACACACAGACAACATGTGCTCAGTCTATGAGCCAGGACTACGCTGGAACTGATGGTTTCAAGTGGACTGGAGTGAAGACAGCAATTCTCCATGAGGGCTGGAGAAGAAAGGATCATGTGACTGCACCGTGTGACTCCAAGAATCTCAGATATGCTGTTAAGAGAAGAGGAGCTGCTGGAGTGTTCTCACATCTAACAGACCCTCAGAGCTTCACTGCAACGAGAGTCGCGGCAAATACTTTAAATGTCAAGAAAAATGACACAAATATTGAGCAAAAAAGGTTTAGAAAAATGGCCAACTACTGAGATGCAGTTTCAAGAATGACATCAACCTGTAAATACAAACAGTCAAAATGTTGAACAAATGTAAATGTTGAGGCAGAAAATTCATTCTACAGGCAGACGAATTCATTTATCATGAGAAAAAATGTCTAAAAGTTGACAAAAATGGCAAAATATTGAGACATGACGTCAATAAAATCTTGAATTGTCAAGACCAACTGTCAGCATGTCATAAAAAGAACTTAAATGTTAAAAACATGTTAATAAAATTAAAGAAAAATAAGGCTGCAACAGAAAAATGGGAATGTTTAGAAAAACGTTGGAGTATTGAGACAAATGTTAAAAAAACATTTAATATGTTAAGACTAATAGCCATTATGTTGACAAACACAAAAAAAAGAAATGTTGAGGAAAAAATTAAAATGATAGGGGGAGAAGAATTGTAGAGGTCAAATGTCAGGATAAAGAAATTAAATTTAAGAAAAAAATCAAAAGCTTGAAGAAATGAAATCAAAATATGGAGTCCAATTTCAAGGGAAAACAGTCAAGAAAACAGTCTCAAAAATACTGAGACAAAAATGAGTAGTAAAGAAAAACTGCATAAAATGAGACACAATGTCAAAAAATGTCAAAGGGTTGAGGCAAATACTTAAAATATGAAGAAAAATTATTAAAAAAAAAAAAATTGAGGAGAAAAAAAAAATTACATTAAAAAAATATTCAGTCAAAAAAATTCTAAATATTATAGGGACTTGTTATTAAAAATGGCAAAATGTGTGGACAAAGCTTCAAAATGGGAAAAAACACCACCATAAAAAAGGGTAAAATAAAAATACTGAGACAATG
Source organism: Cetoscarus ocellatus (assembly GCA_037902135.1). Lineage (NCBI taxonomy): Eukaryota > Metazoa > Chordata > Actinopteri > Labriformes > Labridae > Cetoscarus > Cetoscarus ocellatus. The sequence continues at coordinate 298,593 of JBAMNC010001172.1, forward strand.
TCAGGACGAATTGTCGAAACTCTAGAAAAAAAGAGAAACATTGAAGGAAAATTTGAGTAGTTAGGTCAAAATTACAAATATTGAGGGAAATACTCTTTCATAATAATACACATACAGTTTTTAATACAAAGTCTGTTTTTTATTTTCCCATGGCTGTCCCCTTTGCTGCTGCAACACTGCAAATTTCCCTGTGTGGGGCGAATAAAGGTTTATTCTATTCTTTTTTATTCTAAAGAATGAATTAAAATATACGACAGGTCCACCCATTTGGGCCATAAAACAGTAAATTAAATTATACAGCAAAATCAGCAGTCAAACCATAAATTTACTGAAGCAAGTTTGTTGTCAAAGAGCTTATACTTAAGGTTTTTCTTTAAAAAAAAAGAAAGTTTTTAAGAGGCTAATCAGATGAGTTCAACAGAAAATCAGAAACAAGATGTTTCGTGCAAAGAGTGGAATAAAAAAGATCAAATTTTCTCTAAATAATAACAAAGTACATTTAAACTTAATAAGTTAAAGTGCCTGTACTAAGAATAGTCTTAATGTGCTTAACTGAGTTTCCAGGGCGTAGTGTTACACAAACAAGTTTTATTATGTCCCATAAAAAGCTTCATTCTTTTCCTTTTTTGACTCACCCATGACTCTGAAGTCACAAGAAAACAAACTTGAGAAAATCATCATGCTGTTAAATATTGAACTCATGTGGCTTTGCTGAAACACGAATCACTGCTCTACATTTTAGATCAACCATCTTTATTCTGTTTTTTTTAATAAAGTGTTTAATATTGGAGTAAAGCAGGCCTGCAAGCTGGAAATGTTTTAAAAACTTTTCTGCAGATGTCCTGAAAGGCTTGTCCAGTGCTTTACAGCTTTGATAAGTCACATATTAACATGTATTGACCTTTGTATAAGGAAGTTTTTATCGGCTAAAAATGATGTTTTGAAAGGGTATTTTTAATAATGAAGTATCACGCTCGTCTTAATAAACATGATTTTCACGTTTACAAATAAAAACCTGAACAAATGGGTCGACAAAAAGCATAAATATACCGAATTACGAGACTCAACCATCGATAAAATGCTCCCTTTCTTTTCCAAGTAAATCTCTGTCATTAAAACTCGACTTTAAGCTCAACAACAGCATAGAAGAAGAACTTTAATCCCCATATTATTACTTTACCTTGATGTTAGCGTCCTCATTGTGTCTCCTTTACGTCTGGGAGGCTGTTAACCTTATTTCAGTGGAGTTTCTTCATCGTTTTCGTCTCGTTTGACTCAAAGAAATCATAAAAAAACCGAAAATGAAGCAGCCAGCGAGTTAGCGATCACTTCCTGTTTATCCTGATGACGTGTTTGCTCTGCTGTGATTGGTCACCCACGGGCCAATCACAGCCGTCCTTCTGTTCTCCATCCCCGGTGGTTCAATTTCCTTTCATTTGATTTAATTCAAACAAGGTCACAAAATGAGGCATTTCTCCGCTTTTATTACATTTCTGCACTTTCTGCATCATTTTCACAACAGTGGCTTTGACATATTCATCAACGAAGTGGACACCGACAGTCAGAGAGTCTTTTTTTCTTATTTAAAAAAGGCAAACACTGGAGACAGCAACATTACAACGTCAACAGACTGACAGCGTTTAATCTTCACACTACAGGTACTGACACACAGCTCTGGAAGATTTCTACCTCTACATGTAAAATGTATAAATTGCTTGTTTAGTAGTGAAACAAAAATAACCAAATGATAAGTAAAAAATGTTTAAATAAAAAAGTTTAATAAATAGAACACAAAGACAACAAAATAAATATTCTGGACGAATAAATATAATATTTGATGAAAAATAAAGTGCAATGTCCCAGTAACAAACACAATAACACAAATATTTTTAATGGCCAAACATTTGGTTGACATCCATATGATTGAATCCAGACTGCACATACAATCAAATTAAAATAAAGTTAAACAAAAAGAGTACAGAGGCCAAACATTTTAATTACTTTTTTCATAATAATAATTTAGTTTTGTTTATTCTGAAATTTAAACCTTTAGTCTCAAAACAACCTAACAGCGCTTCTTTCTCTTTAAAGTCTTAATTTCCTGAGAAAACCAACCCGATTCCCTCTTTATCACCAGAAAATGAAGTAAACAGATTTCATGGAGGCATATCCCACAAGAGCTTCAATTATAATATTTGGATTTAGTTTCAAATACTCTACCAAATTTTACACTTTTGACTTTCTGCCTCTGGACTCTTGGTGCTCTGTGATGTCCACGAGGTGGCAGTAAAAGACAAGAGAGACGATTTCTCTGCACTAAGCAGATAGAATAAAGCTTTTTGGTCACATTTAGGAGGAAAAACAGAGGAAAAAGATCTTTTTATGATGCAACTGAAGGAAAAGTTAATATGTTGGGAGAAAAAAAATCGGGTTTTGAGAAATAAGGGTTGCACTGTTGGAAAAGTGTCAAAATGTTAAAAAGAAGATCTTAGTTTCAAGTGAAAAAAATGAACTTTGCATGTAAATTAAGTTATATAGAAATAGAAAAATTGAGAAAAAAATAGAGTAGTAAGGTAAAATTGCAACTTTTGAGAGATATTGTTCAGAATATGTCAAATGGTTGAGAGAAATGATTAAAATAAGAAGAAAAATGATGAAAACATTGAGAAACAAAATCAACTACATGTATAAAAATATACAAAAAATGAAACCTAGACATTACTGGGTCTCATCTTTTGAAAAGATGTTGAAATAATAAGACAATTATTCCAAATGTTACTGAAGCTCAACATCCAGAAAAATTTGGAAATGTTGAGAAAAAAAAGTCAAAATGATGAAAAATAAAAGTCAAATCAAAATTATGTTTGCACATATTTGAACTTTTTCCTTGAAGATCATTTAAAATCTTCCTCCTCTGTTTTTCTCTCTCTTGTCTGAACCTGAATGTCTTCTTTAATAACTAATAATCTTTTAACAAACGTGTTTATGTTTTGTTTTGTGTGCAGTCCGTTAATCCACACGAGGAGGTGCTCAGTTTGATCAAACCGGGCACTGTTGGATCGTTGCATATTTTAAACATTAAAGTGTAAACTAACAACTCATTTATCCTTCAGTAAATAAAAACTCTGGCACTTTTCCTTCAAACATGAAATAAACAAATGAATAAATATCAAACTGAGCAATCGTCTAAAAAAACATCATTGCACATTAGACTGTGACGAGTACAGAAAGTGTTTGCTCGGTTTATTGCGACCCTTCATCCTCCTCCTCCTCTTCCTCAGCTCAGTGTAAACGTTTTGATCGGGACACCAAACGCCGTCGTCGTGTTGCATAGTGTCCCTGTGCAAGTTCACCGATGATCCTCCCTCTGAGTTCAGCCCTTTAATCACGCTCTTATTCCAATGTCTGCAAACGCTTTGGTGTCTCAGTTCAGTTTCCATCATCACAGCGAGCTGATTAACCAACGAGGACACAGTTTGAGTTTGATTCATCCAAACAACAGCATTTCCAAAAAGTTGGGACGCTGTGTGAAATAAAAAAAAAAACAGAACGACAACACTATGAGCCCACTTTTGATTAAAAAAACAGCTCAAAGCAACATGTCAGATGTTGAAATTTTGAGACATAATTCAAAGTTTTGATGGATTACATGTCCAATTCACAAAATGATTTGTGTCAAAAATTTTGAAAATTTTTTTGAATACCTATTTTTTAATATGTCTGCATTACAAGATATTTTCAACTTGATTTTATAATCTTTTAATTTAACAAGAGGATCAAATACATAATTAGGGAAGTACTATAAAAAACTGGATCCTGACTGGAACAGTTTGAGGACTCTACTCATTCATGATCATGTGAATCCTGTTTTATTTGTTTGGGGTTTTTTTGCATTTGTTTTGTATTTTTCTAAATTTAATTGATGACGTTTTCATTGTTGTGTTTTATGTTGTCAAATTCCCAACTACAGACGGGTTTTGCAAATTAGCTCAGGATATAAAATGGTGTAAAGTGCAAGAGCATATTCTTGTTTCATACTTTAATTATACAAATAAACCTTTAATAACTTAATCAATATATTTAGACTCAACATAGCTAGTTATAATTGATTTATGAGCTTTTCAGAATTCAGTTAAACCATATTCAGTGCAAGTTATAGAGCATTTATTAGTTATTAAGTGATAATTATTCAAACTTAAATTCTTATTTTAATATTGCCTTTAGTAACGCATGAAAGTAAGTTAAACAGAAATAAATACAGCCAATTCTAGCTCTGTTTTCCTGGAAATATTACTATTTTTATCATTTTTTGGCAGATTACTTGTTTGTTTATGATGAACAATCATGTTTTTAATTTTGAGTAGACTGGGGGGCCACATTGTGGGATTAGGGTGGCCAAATGTGGGCCCTGGGCTGCCAGTTGCCCACCCCTGTCATAAGTTGAAGTGTCAACAGGTTAGTATAGAAGTGTATTGTTAATAATATTGTATAATATTTAATATTTGATATGACATCATTGGTTATTTCCAATCGAATACAGGGTTTATATCTTCTCCAAGCCATCACATTCTGTTTTTATGTTTTCCCACGGAATCCCAACTCTTTTGGAAACAGGGTTGTCCTTCGTCTGAACTGAATGATGGGACACGATGTGAACTGAAGTGATTAATGCCCGTTAAGGACGGAATAATCCAGCTTGTTTAAACACACAGACAGTATTTAACAGTTTCTGAAAAGTCGTTCACAGTGATCACTACCTTTAGGTCTGCGTCTGATTTTTTAAATATTCTTTTTGTTTTTACAGTGTCACACATGCATGAAGACATTTTTCTCTATTTACAACACATTTGGATGGACGTAAAGGACGAACACGGACCTACGATATGAAACCATGAGCATGGAGTTCACCGCTTTGTTCACATTGTCGAGGGCTGTCAAAACAATATTTAACTGATCTGATTTGAATGAAAGTCAGATCATGTTGATCAATATTTCATACCACAGCAATGAAAACAAAAGACCTAAACACCCCAAATTATTGTTTCAAATCCTCATCATTTCAGGCAAAGTCCTGCTCACTGACCAAACGGCACCAAATACAGCATTATACAAAGTATTGTTTAATATTATTATTGATCCTGATTACTGGGTCACATTATGATAATAAGTGGGGGTGCAAGAAAATATTGATTCACCAATATTTCAGAGAATTTAGTGGCACAACTCCATCGATATTTTTAGCACAATATGGTGAAACTTCAATCATTTATTGAATTTAGGGAAAAACTCAGATCTAGTCCAGTGTGTTTGTCTATTTTCAAGTCAAAAATATCCAAAACACTAATTCTGATCCACATTCACTTAGCCAGTTGAGATAAATATCTTATTTGTGGAATGAATAAGGCAAAAGTAAAGCACTGAATTGCTTGTAATGAAGAGAAAATATCTGCAAATGAAACAAGGAAAGTTCAACTCACTGAGGGTCTAAAATGAAGGTTTAATATCTGCTCAAATTCAACTTGTCTTATTGGTAGATTATTTTGCTCATTATTTCAGGCTTCATTTTTAGTTATTATATCTTCAGATAAGATCCTAATCCAGACATGTAAGGAAATTGTGGATTAGAATAAATCCAGTGAGATTGTTTGGTCTTGAAATTGGACAAACACTCTCACTTAGATCTGAGTTTTTTCAGTGAAAAACAGATTTTTTATTGTTTTATGACGTGGTATCAAAAAGATGGAACACTTTTGACAGCCCTCCTCCACAGCTCATCTTTTTGGTCTTTCTTCTCGGGGCGCTGAGGCCCCTCACTCCATGAGAGTCCTGATCATGTATGATATGTCAGTGATGCTACAGTAGAAGGCATTACATGGGAGAGTTTGACATGTTTGAAGCTCTTTTTTATCACCAGTGATGCTTCGAGCTGCGACTGTTCCCTTTTTCAGGTTGGCTCGTGCCCGTGGAGGTCGCCGTCTGACCTCCTCGGCGCCCGCTCCCAGACGGAGCCTCTGCTTTCCCCGCAGAGCCTCCTCTCTTCTCCTCGCTCGACTTTGAGCCGTCCTTCGCTTTGGCCCCCTCTTGCCCGCCCTTAATGGGCCCCAGGACAGTTTTGGCCACGCTGGTGAGCTGAGTGACGAAGCTGGCTTTGTCTCCGGGGGACATGGGGCGAGACTTTGTGGAGAAGGGTCCTGGTGATGCTGCGTTTGAGGAGGGGGAAGACGGGCTCTCCTCCAGGACTTCCAGGTGGGGTTTTTCCTCCTTGGCAGCTCTGTGGCTGCTCGATGCTTTCTCCTGTTTGGATCTGACGGCCTGTGACGGGACAGGAGGGGCAGGTCCTTTCGCCTTGGTGGCCTCGCTGCCTCCTCGCTCTGGTCCTTTACGCTGCTTTGGCTCTGCGGACGAGGCTTTCTGCGAGGCCCCCTTGTCCGTTCCTGCAGCAGGTTTGGCTTTCTCCTCGGTGCTCTCTGGAGCTTTAGCAGGTCCGCTCTCCGTCTGGACAATCTTTGAAGCTCCTGGAGTTGTGATCTTCTCGCTGGGTTTGCTCTTGCAGGCTGTTGCATCAGAACTTTGAGGTTTCTCGGCACTCGCCTTCGCCTTCGCCTCCATCCCTGCAGCCGGACCTGCCTTGGTCTCCACTGCAGACACACTTACGCTCTTGGAGACCTCTGCGTTGGGTTTACCCCCCACAGAGCTGCTCCTGGGCTCAGCTTTAGCCCCCGTGCTCTCAGGCGGCGTAGTCTGCGTGTCCTTCTCCTTCGTTGTGAGCAGCGTGTCCCGGCTGAGCGGCGACTCCTGCCTCCCCATCCTCCGGGCCGGCTTCAGGGCCCCGACCTCCCCGCCCATGGGAGGAGACGGAGAGGATGATGATGAAGGAGACGGAGGAGCAGGTCCGTTCTCTCCCTCCATCTCCAGAAGACTCTGCAGGCTGTGCTCGCAGTGGAATGACTCCCTCCTGTAGTCCCCGTGCGACACCTCAAGGCTGTGTTTGCGTAGCGAGACCCCGCCCGTAAGAGGAGACGGCGAGGACGAGGAGGACGAGGAAGAATGTAGGATCGGTGCTCCAAGCTTCTCCGCAGACTGCACCCGCTGCAGCAGGGGCGACCTGGGCGGCTCAGCGCTCTTGGGTCGAGGGCGTGCGACGGGAGGGGAGGAGTGCAGCTTGGCGGGGAACATCTGCGCCGTGTTGGAGCTGCCCACCGTGTGGCCGCTCAGAGGGGGAGGGGACGAGGTGGTCGGGGAGGGCGTGTGGGCCAGCGGGGACAGGGGGATGTTGCCAGCGGATTTGCAGCGTGCAGAGCGGTACTGACGGTGGAGTTTGGGAGACAGGCCGTGCAACGAGCTCGGCCTCATGTGGTGGGAGGCGGCGGGGGAGTTTGGGGTGCTGGAGGCCGGGGAGCTGCTCTGAGAGGAGGTGCCTGAGAGGACAAGAAAACGTCAAATAACTGATCTGGATCTTCATTTTTGTGATTAACAGAGTGATTGTTGTGCATCATTTGAAGGGAATTAGCTTAAGTTATTTTACTGTACTTGTCTAGAGCACTTTTAGAAGTCACGTTTGTCCCTCTTTAAAGGGATACTCCAACTTTTTTGTTTTCATGTCTCACTCTTGAGTCCAAGATAAGCAGGTAGACACCATTCTGTCGACTGTGCTTGCAGGAACAAGGAAGAAACAGGTAGAACTTGCCCGCCGCTAATTAGCTTAGCTCAAACACTGGGAGTCTATGGGTTGCATTAGCCTGCCTCTGCCTACGGTAAACTCTTCAGGAACTCTAAACGGTCCTGTGTGCTTGTTGTGACTCGTTTTCTCACAAGCGTTATGTTACGTTATCTATTTTTAGACTTAGATTAGCACTTTATGTAATTTTCAAAGAAACACAAAACAAAACTGCGCAACAGTGGACAGCAGAGGAAGAACAGAAGAGGAAGACGAAGAGCTCATGCAGCAGATCAGTGAAGGAGTTTTTAGAATACTGAAGAAGATTTCAAAACCATTCACTCATTCACTCACTATTCCCTATATAGTGTTAATGAAATAGTGAACTACATAGGGAATGGCCGAACAAGATTTCAGACACTATACTGAAATTTATTAAACATCATTGCGCCATGCGCCAGATCTTCCTGTGACCCAAGTGGATGTGCCAAGCATCACGTAAACAAACCGAGCTCTCGGGATAACAATGGTTGTATTGATGCCAATAAATTATTATTAAACCTTTATTTAACCAGGAAGGTCCCATTGAGATTAAAAACCTCTTTTTCAAGGGAGTCCTGGCCAAGAGGCAGACACAGTACAAAATTACAATTCACAATCAACAATTAATATTACAAAAAACAATTACAATTTGAGGAGGCTGTCTCGAGTGCTCTCAATCTGGAAATTGTTGAAATGTCAGTGGTGCGGAAGTTAGATTTTGTCAAAAACTGTTTTAATGGCCAACGATAGTTCACGAGCTTACTACAGCTACTTAGAGCGAGCTAGCGAAGTAATGGTTGGTTGTAGTTAGCTTACGAGCTACAAGTTAGCACCCCTATATATATATATGTAAATGAAAGCAGCACCAATTTGTGCCGCAGTAGTGATCTTTCTCGTCTTCTTCTTCTTCTCCTCTGGAAAAACACGACTGCATTGCATTGTGGTATACGGGAGTACAATATAGGGTACATTTTATGTACACTTATGTATATTATGTATATTATGTATTTTATAGTGCACTATATAGTGAATGAAATTCCTCTGAGAACTCAAACAACAGTACAAAACGGCAAACACACTATATAGTGCACTATATCCGTGATAGGAAACGGTTTCGAACACAGCTTGTGACACTTTTCTTTAAAAAGAGAGCTTTATATATCAGCATCAGAGTTTATCTGATGACTGTAGACTGAGGCAGGCTAACGCTACCCATTGACTGCCAGTGTTTGAGCTAAGCTAACTAGCGTCGGGCGAGCTCTGCCTGTCTCTTCCTTGTTACTGCACACACAATCAAAGAGTGGTGTCTATCTGCTTGTCATGGACTCTGGAGCGAGGCAAGACACGAAAACAACAAAAATGTTGCCATATTGCTTTAAAGGGACAGAACATGTACAATACTTTTTATCGAGCACTAACCCAGGTAAGGAGAATCAAGAGCTGAGCGGTAGGTCTGGGTGGGCGATCGGGCCGAGAGGTTGTGGGTGGGGGATCCTGGAAGACTGTCTCCTGAAGAGAGGGAGCGGTTTAAGGAGGACAGACTCCGGCTGGTGTGGAGCAGGTTCGACTGTTTGGTGATTTTCCTAAACAGGGAGCTGCGCTTTTTACTGAAAACACAAGAAAACCAGAGAATAGGGTTTTAATGCAGGGTAAAAGATGACTCAGGAGCGTATTAGAGGGGTTATTTGTCACAGTAACTGACTCTTGTCCCTCCTTGGCTCCTGCCCTCTTGGTCCGTCGAGCCATCTTGGATTTGTAGCTGGACTTCCTGGCCGGGCCTACTTTTATGGACGTGTTCTCAAAGGGAGTCGTCGTGACAGTCACCTTGTTTCCACTCTGAAGATAAAAAAACACACAAATTAGGTCATAATAAGAAAACTGAGCCCAAGTCTTCTACAAAAAAATGTAAGATGTATATAAATAAGACACGGAGGTATTCCTAACCTTCAGGATGAGCTCCACCACCTCCGTATGGACCAGACCATGGACCGACTCCCCGTTAACATGAGTGATGAGGTCGCCAGCGCTGAGGCCAGCTTCATGGGCGGGACCACCATCCTCCACGTGCTGTAACAACACAACAAAAGACTCATTAAATCAAACTAATTCCAGTAAATAGAGGTTTAAACCCAGAGCATGACATTAGATATGGTGTTCCACAGGGCTCAGTAGTAAGCCCACTTATTGTCAAACAAGCTCTCACTTTAAAAAAAAAACATGGTTTTGATCATCTATGCAGAGGACACATAATGTTTTATACAATCAAATTAAAAAATCAAACCATGAGTCATGCTGTGCAGATCATTATTATATGGTGTTCCACATGGCACCATATCAAGCCCACTATTTTTTCCTATCAGATAAAATTTCACTGAGTTATAACACATAATAACATGGATTACAATTTTATGCAGATTACATCTTAATATTTATAGTCATAATTTAAACTATTTTATTAAAAATAATCATTCTCATTTGAGTCCCACTAGGCTCCACATTAGGCCCACTCATATTTATATCGGACAAGCTTTTGCCAACCAAAATTGCATGATAATATGGTTTGAAATCTTTAATCTTTGTGGATTACATATAAAAATGTTAACAAATGATACAAATTGAAATGATCACTTACATTATAATGAGTATAGAATTTTATTTGGTGTTCCACTCTGTATTTGGCCACCCTTCTTTAAATATTAGACAGACTTTCTCTCAGTTTAAACACCACATGATTTTGAATTTATATCTCTGCAGAAGTCCCATAAAGATTTATGTTATCTAAAATAATGTTTATCAATATGACATTGTACTGAGCATACATTATCATTTGGTGTCCCACAGGGCTCCATATTTGGCCCAACCATATCTATATCAGAAAAGCTCTTGCCAACCAAAATTGCATGATAACATGGTTAAAAATCTTTGATCCATGCAGATTATACATAAAAATTTAGATGAGTAATATAAATTTGAATAATAGTTCATAATATTAAGAGCATAGAATTGTATATGGCATACCACAGGGCTCAGTATTCAGCCCACAACTTTTCATTGCACAAACTTTCATGGCCTCAAATTTTATATCTACACAGAAGACATCTATACGTAAAGCTAGTGCTTGGAGAAGAGCCAACACAAGCAGTATTTATTGTTTAAAAAGGTCGTTGGACACAGCAGGTCTTTTATCATGTTGACTCTGCGGACTTACCCAGACCATATGGTGCACGCTGTAGACGTCACTGTCTCCCATGTAGACTCGGATCGCTCGCAGAGTGAAGCCGTACTTCTTCCCCGAGCGGTGGATGGTGATCGGAGAGTGAACGACGTTGACCATGGGCGAATAGTCCCTGCTAGGGGAGGAGTCTCTGGAGGACGGGTTGGACGAGAGCGAGCGAGGAGACATGGGGCTGGCCAGAGGGGAGGCGCCATGCTGCTCCACTGAGGAGAAGAAACACCGGTTTAGGGTCGGGAATGTTTGATCTGAGTCCTGTCAGTGACTCTTCAGTAAAAACCAGACTGACCTGCAGGGATGATGACAGACAGAGCCGTAGCCGAGGCAGATTTGATGACTTTGGTTCCTGGTCTTGTGCTGCGTTTCTCTCCCTCTGCTGACAGCTGATGGTGACGGACTCTCCTCAGGACCAGGTCTGTGGTTGCCCCTCGAGGGCCCTGATGGTCAGGGAGGCCCAGAACTGAAGCACTGCTGTGGAGGGGCCCCGGCGCATCGGCAGGTCTCAGGAATTTATCTGTAACACAGAAAGTAACCAGTAAGGGACGCTCTGATCATAAATACAAATCAGAAACAACGTATAGTGACTTATTTCTACAAAAAACATTTTTTTAAGAAGTTGGGATATGGTGTTACATGTAAAATATGAGTAAAAACAACATTTGATGGCTTTCTCAACACTTAAACTCCATGTTTAATTACAATATAACACAATAAAATAACAGATTAAATCCAAGAAATGTTGCTGCTTTCTGGAAATCACAATTTTACAACTTATTTGAAATATTAGCATCGTAGCTACAAAAGACTAGAGACGCTGAAAAAATGTCTCAAACAACTCCAAGTGGAAGATCTCAGCTATTTTTTAAATATAACTTAGACTTGACCAGTGGTTTCCAAATTTTTCCACCAAATTACTGGGGATTCCTACAACTCCTGGAGGAAATTACCCTTTAACCCCTTTTGTATCATATTTGATGCATACTTTTATGATACCTCTATCTAATCAATATGATCAACAAATTACTAAAAAAACATTTGAATACAATCAGATAAATGATAAATATGTCCTCAAATGGATTATCAGTTGCCAAAAACACCTAATGTATCAAATGAGATACAAAAAATACATATGTTAAATTTTATGGCAATTTTGATTTTTTTGGATTTCATTAGAAAGTGAAATAAACATTTCAGCTGTAAAAAATTAGCATTTTCTGACTATAATTTGTGTTTTCAGGCATTAAAGGGTTAAAGCATATCCAAACCCTACAATTTAAAGATTTTTATCCATTATTTTCATTTCATTATAAAACATGATTACTGATCATAATTAAATGCCAAATGTGGCTCATTTTTCTGATTTTTTTTTTCAAAATCAGGTTAAATACACCAAAAACCATTTACCATATACTATTAAAATCATTTAAAATTCTTCTTTGTTTCATTGATGGCATCTCGACCCCAGCTTTGGGACCCACCAGACTAAACTCCACTGTGAAAGCCATGAAGACAAAATTCTGTATATTAAAAAACTGAACAGTTTCTGTCTTACCTCCGGCTGTGAGCCCGTTGCTCTCTTTCAGTGTTGGTCTCTGATCGGCCTGAGCACTCGTGGCCCCCATGGCTCCCTCCAGAGACGTCCCCCTGGCCTTCACCGCATGCTGCCTGCTGAGGACGGACAGCTCAGAGTCCACCTCCAGAGGGGAGGCCAGGCGGTGGGAGTCCATGAGGGCGGAGAACCGTCTACGAGCCCCGGACGGGGGACTGGAGTCGCTCTCGAGGAACGAGGATTCGGAGCAGGACAATCGCTTCCTGAAAACAAACACATCTGTCCTTTAGTGGAAAGTTTAATCAGTTTAGCTCAAAGTTTTTTTTATTAACATTTATGATGATGTTCATCTTGGACGGGGGAGCTTTGTGGTTTATTTGAACATTCTACAAACATATTAACCCTAAAAATGGACAACATATTTATATATGAAGTATTTTTTATGCTTGGCTCAAATATCAACAGTACACTGCAAAAACTCAGATCTAGGCCAGTGTGTTTGTCTATTTTCAAGTCAAAAATATCCAAAACACTCATTCTAATCCGCATTTACCAAACCAGTCGAGACAAATATCTTACTTTAAGGAATAAAAGGCAAAAACAAAGCATTGAATTGCTTGTAATGAAGAGAAAATATCTGCCAATGAAACAAGGAAAGTTCGACTCAGTGAGGGTCCTAAATTAAGGTTTAATATCTGCTCAAGTTTAATTTGTCTTGTCTCATTGGCAGATTATTTTTCTTATTATTACAAGCCTTATTATTACAGGCCTTATTTTTAGTTTTTATATCTTCAAATAAGATATTAATCCAGATATGTAAAGAAACTGTGGATTGGAATAAGTCTAGTGAGATTTTTTTGACTTGAAATAAGCCAAATATTCTTACTTAGATCTGAGTTTTTTCATTTTACACAGTAACAGCAGTAGCCCGTAGCCATAATTTTATTTTTATTTGCATTTATAATTGCAAATTGTTTGAACTTTTTCACTTTTCTGATACCTGTGTGCTTGTTATGCTGCTGGAATCTTCATTTCCCTGAGGGAGTCTTCCCATGAGATTAATAAAGTTCTATCTAATCTAATTTAATCTAACATTTAAATGAAAGTTTTTGAAGAATCAGTTGAGAAAATGTAAAAAAGGGATATTGACCTCAAAATAAATCATACATTTGTTTATCTTGTGTGGGAGAAAAAACAACTACATTTAATAATTGTATGCCATGTGCTGTTCGATTTATTATTTTGAAGGATTTTTCTATTATTCAGATAGGAAGGATGGTGTTTAGTGTCAAAAATTAGGGAGAAGGAGTGAGGGATGATGTGCAAGGAAGGAGCCAAAGGCCAAACTTGGACTTCAGCTGCCTGTGTCCAGTACAACAGCCTTGGAGATGGGTCCCACGGACAAAACCACTGGTCTATCTGCGCCCTCCATCTTACAGCAATCTACATTTCTCCTGACCATCAGTAGCTTCTGCTCTTACATCTCAGGTGACCCGGTCCTCCAGCTCTTGTCTCTGAGGGTGAAGCTTCCTAAACTTTCTCTCTTGGCCACTCGGTCCTCTCTGGGGACTTTGTGTTCCCTCAGAGTCACCCCGGGGTGTTTGTGCTCCAGCTGTGACAGATGCTCCATGCTGCTGTACACCTGCAGGGCAAGACGAGGGAAGATTTTAGGGTTAAATGGGCTAAATAACATTTTTATAACTAATGACACCAGTCTGCAGGATTCCACCTGCTTTATGTGACGACTAAAGAACAAAACAGATCAATATTGGCTCTTAGAACTCTTCTATGTGTTGCTGTTGCATTAAAACTCTGATATTAGTTTATTTGTGCTGCAGTCATATTGCAGCTCAAAAATCTGGTTTGGTGACAAACTAAACTAAGAGTGAGGGGTTGTTTTGACTATGAGCAAGACTGTCTGTTGATGTTAATAAGCCTAAAATGTAGGATCCCAATGTGTTGACTTCCTGGTGGGATTGTATAAATGGGAGAAAGTAAAGTTTGACTGAGACCTTGCTGAATCTCGGGGAGCAGGAGGAGAAGCGATGAATCTCCACGGGTTCATCATCGTTGGTGTCGTCCTCGTCGTACGAATGCACGTGATGGTATCTCTCAGATCGAGCTGAGGAGGGGAGAGACATCATCTTAAATCATGGCAGAGATGTTGAGGACAGAAAAACCCAGAGCTGTTTGGATGAATAAGATTTTTGTAGCTAAAAGGGACGTGTGGTCTTTCCCTCATATCTCCTTACTGTCAAAATAACTGGTGTCTTCTTCTGACTCCAGATGAGGAATGAACTCGGCTTTCTGTCTCAGCAGGCTGTTCCAGTTCACCTCGGTGAAGAAGGAGTGCTGCTTCACTTCAAAAGCTCCACCTGGAGGGAAGAAGAAGAGGAAGAGGAGTGAGACAAAAAGAGAGAGACAGGAGGAGACAGACAGGTCAGAAAATCAGCCTCAAAGCAGCTGCAGGACGAAAACAGGAGCTGACGGAGTGAGCTGAATCTGAGGGGCTGACGGCCAGATGACGGTCAGTGTTCAAGGACAGAACTTCTTGCACACTTCAATGCCAGTTTATATCATCACATATGGCCCCTCAGCTCCTTCGATGTGACCCACAAATTAGCTAAAACATAGAAAAACGTACTTACATTTAGAAAATGTGCCGAAATCTGCCATGACAATATTGAAAATAGCCTTGTTTTACAGAAAATGAGGGTGTTCTGGTTGACATGTTTCAGTCAAACTCCATTTTATGCATTACTAAATGTAAAAGGAATCATAAAAAATAAACTGAACTAGAAATGTTCTGCCATAATCACAGCATTTCCAACATTGTCAGGCAACCTCTCCAACAATTATGAAATTATTGTCAAATATGAGGAGGACTGCACGATCTCGCAATGTTGACAAATACTTCAAAAACTCCTCGATCTACATTCTGATTTGGATCACTACCAAACTCTAATCATTTATTTCTTGTGGCATGATTAACATTTCCTGAGACTTTCACCAAAATCAACTGAGAACTTTCTGAGTTATTAGCAGAATTGTAGAAAAATGCCCTTTCTCCTAATGTTAACAAATCGTTTAAAAAATCCTTAATCTGCACCCAGCTACGGATCACCAACAAGTCATTGTTTCTTGGTGCAATGACCAAAAGTATCTAAAAAATTTTATCCAAATCAGTTGAGAGCTTTTTGAGTTATAAGTGCAAATGTGGAAAACTGCACTATTCAATGACCAACATTCCCTGAAAATTTCTTCCTTGAAAAGAACTTTTCAAGTTATTAGCGCATATAAGGAAAACTGCCCTATCTCTCACTATATCAGCAAAAATTCCTTGATCTGCATCTGGATTCAGATCACCACCAAAATCTTCTTCCTTGTGCCATGACCAACATTCCCCTGAAATTTAATCAAAATCAGTTGAGAACTTTCTGAGTTATAAGCGCAAGTAACAAAATCCAATTTGGAAGCAGTTGTTTCCTCTTGTGAATAAACTAGTTGGTGATTCAGGTGGAAGGACACGTAGGCTGAGCTGTGTCTCAAATTAGTCCCTAATCAAAGCGGCTTGGTTGTGGAAAATTAAGTGAATGTAAACAAACTGTTTGTAGCGTGTGATGACCCCACACTGTTTTTGTGGCTTGTTTTCTCCCACAGAGATTTTGGCACCATGTGCAGGGATATATGGCATTAGCATCTGTCCTGACATTTCTGAACAGCCATGTCACACATCACACAACCACACTTCAAAAAACCGAACTATCCCTTTAATAGTAAGAGCCCTGACAAACTGGGATCAGATGGAGCCCTTGGACTCACCTGTGCCCAGTCTAACCAGAGGATTCGTCTGCAGCAGAGAGGAGATAAGATTCTGAGCATCGACGGGGAGAGCTTCTTCTCCTTCAGGCCAGACGATATCATCTACAAATAACAGCAGAGATTGAGAAATAAGAGTAAAAACAAAAACATAACTCTGTTTTCACGTAGATATCACTGGACATTCCTCAGTACGACCCCTGATCTCTGACCTGTGATGACCTGTCCGAACAGCTCCTCCGGAGTGTCCCCAAAGAACGGCACGCAGCCCACCAGGAACTCGTACAGGATGATCCCCATCGCCCACCAGTCCACAGGTTTACCATACCCCTGACGGAGAATCACCTCCGGGGCGATGTACTCTGGAGTCCCGCAAACCTGGAAGACACGAAAACACCTGAAATTAGATTAATCTGTCCTCTGGAAATAACATTTAAGTTTTTTATCTATTCATTTAATGTTTGCTTGTACGGGGACAGCATGAAGGAGGAGAACGGGCCACACACTGCTGTATTTATAGCCTGAGCTAAGTTGCAATTCCCACCCCTAGTTGGACTTTAACCACAAAAAAACAACAATAAAAACTGTATAAAACATGTTATGATGTTTAAGTGATTTGCCAACATTGTTTTTGTTTTTGTATCTTGCCTCTCTCCTGAGTCCATGACAAGCAGATGGACACCATTTTTTCAACTGTGCGTGCAGTAACACGGAAGAGTCAGGCAGAGATCGCGCACTGCTAGTTAGCTTAGCTCAAACACTGGGAGTCAGTGGGAAGTGTTAGCCTGCCTCAGCCTACAGTCATCGGATAAACTTTTCAGCAACTCTAAATGTTCCTGTGTGCTTGTTGTGACTTGTTTTTTTATGTTACATTATCTTCTACCATCATCGTATTATCTTCTTCTACTCATAAACAGAGGCTTTGTTTTGTTGACCTACTTCCACGGTGGTTTGCCCTAGAGATGTGACGTTCGCAAGAGTCGAGTCTTCTGAACAGCTCTTTGAAGTGAAGATGAGAACCAATTTGCAGTTGTGAGTGAGCCATTCATCTGAGAGCCATTCTTAAATTTGCAGGCAATTTGCATTAATTTGCATCTACTGAACATCAAATATCAAAATCCGATAAATGATAGTAGACATAAAAATGTTTTGATTTTTGGTCCAACAGGAGACTAAACTTGTCACATCTCTAGCGCAAACTATCGTGAAAATAGGTCAACAAAACAAAGCCTCTGTTTACGAGTACAAGAAGATAGTAGGATGATAGCAGAAGATAACGTAACATGACGCAGTTAAAAAATGAGTCACAACAAGCACACAGGACCGTTTACAGTTGCTGAAGAGTTTATCTGATGACTGTAGGCTGAGGCAGGCTAACACTACCCATTGACTCCCAGTGTTTGAGCTAAGCTAATTAGCAGTGGGCAAGCTCTGCCAGTCTTGTCCTTGTTACTGCACACACAGTCGACAGAATGGTGTCTATCTGCTTGTCATGGACTCGGGAGTGGGGCAAGACATGAAAACAAAAAAAATGTTGGCGTCTTCCTTTAACTTAAGTTTTGTTCATGTACTGCCCCCCCATCACTCTTCTTGGTGTGACTTCACCCTGATCAGTAATCACACTTCGCAGTCTTCATCTCTTCACTGCATGTTTCTGAAATAGATGTCGAGTCTTTGGGTTTTGGATCATTATTGACCAGCTCGTCACACCGTTCCAAACCCTCCTCAGTGATTTTCTGCACACCAGGTGACGCTCATCCTGCACGAGAGCCACACGTTTGTATGAAGCATGCATATTCCTGCCCAGCTCATTACAGAGATGTCAGGCTGAGATGAAAGCCCCGGTGGAGGTTTTCATATGTAAATGCAGTGAATGTGAACACATTTATGGGCTCCATAATTCCATATGCAAGAAATAATGAGGATTAGATTCAAAGCATGAGCACCAGATGAAAGAAAGGAGAGAAATAAGAGACGTTATCTCAAAGAGCAGAGATTATAATAACTAAAGATTTAAAGGACTGTTATCTGCTGCCTGTTAACGTCCTCTTTCAGCTTCAGGAGCAGCTGGTGTGTTTGTTTTTGCACAGATGTGGAGACTTTAAAAGATGTTTCATCTCCAACATCACGTGGATCATTATATAAATGTTAAGATTTTCAATGTAATAAAATAAAGCCAGAACAGATGTTTAAACAAAGCATCTGCAGTTTCTTAAGTGTCCTCTAGGGGCTGTCTGGAAAAAACAGAGGTCATATACACACTCAATATAAAGAATGTCCATTTTAGAGCAGAGTTAAATGTTTATAGCCCGGGTCAAGAATAGTTATGGTGAAACAGAATATAGATTTAACAGAACTTGAAGCCCCTTCCTGACTTTCTTCGAGAAACCCACGATGGTTATATCTGAGTAGCTTCCAGTTTTTTTTTCTTTCTTATACTATTACTGCATTCACTACCTTCCAATAAAATTCTCTGTCAGTTTTAATCATTTTTTCTATAATTTATAATTCATCAATGTATTAATTTATTTTGTTTATATTACTTTACTCCTTACTACTTTTGATATTGAGGGTGGGTGGGTTATCTTGAATCGCTATGCGTTGTTGTTTTCTTTTTGAGAAGTGTTGTTATACATTGGGAGAAATAATTGTCATTGCATAGCCAAACTTTTTTGTGTTACTATTGATGTCAATAAAAAGACCTCTGAAAGAAAGAAAAATATTGATGGTCAAAATAGTTTCAGACCCAGATTTCCACATGCCTCAAAAGCACACTGGCAGCAGAAGCGCAGCAAGAAACATAATCACCACAGAATTATGCTGCCTATTTCAAGCGATCCGGCACAGTGGGGAGCGGGGCGAAAACAGACTGATTGAAGGGACTGGGGGCAATCTGACGCGGAGTGGTCACTTTTTTTAAAGGATAATCAGAAAAATTCCTTTTACAGAAAGACAAGGTCGTAATAAAAAAAAAGGCATTACGACTTTGCATCATATAAACCATATGACTTAGGAAACTTTCTCCTGATCATCCCTTTGATACATATATTTATATTAGTATATATGCATTATGCATCCAATATATTTAGAAGCTGATATATACACTCTCAAAAAGGGATAAATTGATAACAAAGAAAGCACTGACATGCTGAGAGGCCTCTATTCATATGTAAAAAAGAAAAATAATAGAGGAGGGGCGGTTAGGAGACAATATATAAGGCCTCGATCTCCATAAGTATCTAGCACTTGCAAACTTATATTCATATACACACATATCTGCACATATTTATACACAAGCATACATTTCTATTCACATATACATTCGTACCGATGTATGTGCACACATCTGTTGATTTACTCTAAATCTGGCTGTGATTTTCCTACATAAGAAACCCATCTGGACCACAACTTAGTAAATGAATCTATTTGTAAATGAAGTGAAAAGGTAATTATTTCCTTTAAGTATATTTCATACGCAATATCTGTCCACTCTTTTATTGTCGGGGGGTCAGGGTGCAGCCAGTGCCTCGTGATAGTTTTCCTACAGCATTTATTAGAACACCATATAAATACTCATTGCATTGCTCTGTATGAAGGTTTTCCAAAAATAAAATTCTTAAATTGGAAGGGCATTTTTGTACCAAACATGTCTTCGCATGTGTCTCTTTTAAATCACTTTTCTTCTTGAACATGCTGAAATTATCTGAGAAAATGAATTTATAGGATGGATGCTGTCAAGGCCATTGGACCTGATGGTGCAGCCAGGCTGAAGTGTAGTGGGGCAACACCATCATAGTGAGAAGGTTGCTGGTTCCACCTCCTGATTGGGTGGAGCCTGTCTGTGTAGAGTTTGTATTTTCTCCCTGTGCATGTGTGGGTTTATTCCTTTTACTCCAGTTTCCTTACACTGACCAAAAACTTACTCATTAGGTTAACTGGTGACTCTAAACTGTGCTAAGTTATGAGTTAGAGAGTTAATACTTTTCTGTCTCTATATGCCTGCCCTTTGATTTGCTGGGGACCAGTCTAAGGTGTACCCTGCGTCGAGCCAAATGTCAGATTGTATAGCCCCACCACCCCCTGACCCCAGATGGGATAAGTGGTAACAGATAGTCAGCCTTTAATAATGACAGATAATGACTGAAACCTTCGTTTGTCCTCTTACCTGTTTGTCCAGGAACTCTCTGGTGTCCTTCTCGATGTGTCCCTCATAAAGATTGGTGGTGAGACTCATCAGACCCATTTTGGAAAGACCAAAGTCTGTGAGCTTGATGTGTCCCATAGAGGTGATCAGGAGGCTGAGGCAGAAACAGAGACTTCAACTTTAGCCACTTTCTTATCAGACAGGAAACATCCATCACTTCTAAGTCCTGATCCAGTTCTTCTTCTTACTTGTCGGGTTTGAGGTCGCGGTGCACGATGCCGTAGTTGTGTAAGTACTCCAAAGCGAGGACGGTCTCTGCGAAGTACATGCGTGCCATTTCCACGGGCAGAGCTCCGATGTTCTTCAGCAGAGTGGCGCAGTCTCCTCCTGAAAGCACCGATCATTCAAATCAGAGCTTCGTGAACGATTATCGTAAAGATCTCCTGGTACACTGCGCACTCAGAGCTCTGACTAACACACGACATGACATCTATGAGACCTTCCAGGGCAGAAATTTTAGAGTATTTCTGACATCTTAAGATCCCCTTATAATGATTTAAACATCCAAGCAGCCTTTAGAGAGTCAGACTGTGCTCCACCAGTGACGTTTAGCCTTTAATGAGGCAGCAGTGCTTTTAGATTTTTATCCATGTTAACATTTCTGCTCCAGGCTGACACCGCTGATCCATCGCTTCACCTCTCCGGAGTCAATTATCTTAAAAATTACAGGAACTTTTTCATTAAATTTGGGACATCTGATCTCGTAGCTCCCCTCCAGATTGATTAAAATCACTTGAACCTCAGCGTTCAAGGACAGAGATTCTCAGAACAAGAAAACGTGTGCATCTATGCCTCATCAAGTCATTTCAGGGGAATAAAATAACAAGTGGAATAAGAGAAAAACCTACGATAACTTCTTGCACACTTCAATGCCAGTTTATATTATCTTATTACATTCACAGGGGTGAGCATGTGACCATCCAGGGGCCACATATGGCTCCTCAGCTCCTTCAATGTGGTCCCCGAAATTATTAAACATAGAAATATGTATTTACATTAAGAAAATGTGCCAAAATCTGCCATGATAATATTGAAAATAGCCTTGCTTTGCAGAAAATGAGGGTATTCTGGTTGACATGTTTCAGTGAAACTCCATTTTGTGCATTACTAAATGTAGCATGAAAGACAGAAAATCAGTAAAAATAAACTTAACTATAAATATTTAAGCATTTCCAACATTGTCAGGCAACCTCTCCGACAACTATGAAATTAATACGAGGAGGATCGATCTTGCAATGTTGACAAATACTTCTTCCTTATTCCTTGATCCACATCCTAATTCTGATTACTCCCAAACTCTAATCATTTATTTCTTGTGTCAAGACCAAGATTCCTTAAAAATTTCATCCAAATCAGTTCAAAACTATTTGAGTTATTAGAGTAAATGTGAAAAAATGCTCCATCTGGAAATTATTCCCAAAATTCCTGGATCCACATCCAGCTTCAGATCATAACCAAAGTCAAGTCATTCTTTCTTGATTCAGTGACCAACAACCCTTGAAAATGTCATCCAAATCCACTGAAAACTTTTTGAGTAATTAGCGCAAATCAGGAAAACTGCCCTATCTCTCAATATGTTAGTGAATCCTTTAAAATTCTTCATCTGCATCAAGATTCAAATTTGGGACATTAAATATCTGCAAAGCACCTTGTGTGTCCAAAATGCATCTTGTGATTTTTACCATTTTAGATGATGGTATTGATGCATAATTGACGAATTAAAGTGATTTTAATTAATCTAGAGAGGAACTATGAGATCCAAAGTTTGCGTTTGGATAATTCTGATATGATTAAAAGCAGTATTTACAGCCAATCTGATGCCATTTTCACATGTAGGAGGGTATTTATTGAAAATCTTACTTTATCTGTCTTCATGTTCACACAGCTGTCCAATCTGTGAGTAAAACAGTCTCACTGTTTCAGTTTTAAGCAGATTGAAGCTTCACTAATGCGTTTCTCTCACCTTCCACGTACTCCATGACCATGCAGAGGTGGCGGCGGGTCTCAAAGGAGCAGAACATGGAGACCACGAAAGGGTTCTCAGCGAAGGTGAGGATGTCTCGCTCCACGAAGGCCTGCTGGATCTGATTCCTCAGGATCAGGTTCTGCTTGTTGATCTTCTTCATGGCAAAACGCTGACGGGTCTCCAGGTGACGCACCAGGTACACAGCACTGCAGAAACACGCATTCATGCACATTATTTTCACTCTACAGCTGTGATGCAAAGTTTAAAAGAAGACAATAACTTCAGATTATGAAATCAAATCATTCCTGACTCCATGGAGGACGTTCACTCTTACACTCACCCATAAGCTCCGTTACTGATCAGCTTGATGGTCTGGAAATCTGCTTCTCCAGGTGGTTTCATGGCTCGGATTTTACCCTGTGGATCGAATATTATGGTCGATAAATAGTTTTTAACCAAACTGAAAGGGACAAAACACCTTGAATTTTTGGAGGGAGATGCTGTTGCTGCCGTGTGGAGGGAATTACCACCACGTTTGCAGTTTACTTCTAACACAACAGGTAGTCACACACAGCCTGATGGTTTTTGTGCCTTCTGGTGGTTTCCTGCAGTAACACGTGTTTCATACAAGCAAGTAAACGAACGAAAGTGATCATGATGCCAACTGAGGGATGCAGGGACAAACAGGAAGTATGTCTGCAGCCTAAGGATGTCAGAAAGGCTTTGAGCACTTTTAGTTGCAGATTTTGAGATTGCTTTGTCGATTTAAAAACTCAATGAAGTTCTTTTTAGATGTGTTTCTATGTTAAGGCATACAACACACAATGATAAAGTTCTAATCTTGTGTTATTGACTTAATGTATACATCTTCTATGAGCGTATTAAATAAAAAAAATCAATAATAATGTTTCCTTCTGTAAAACATTACAGCTCACATACTGACTGATTAGTTTTCAGAGATATTTGTGATTTAAAATGTGTTAAAATGTGTGTATAAACATATTTACATGGATTATATGTTTTGTAGTGGACATATGTTTGACATATTTGCATAAATGTTAAAGCAGAATATATTTTTATACGACCCATGAGAAAGAGTAATAAGGGGTAGGAATTCAAAAGTATTTATTTCTTCCTTCTCCTTTTGAACGTGTATAAATACTTTATTTCTTTTTTCTTTGTATGTGAATGGTATTTCTCTATTTTTATTTCTTTGTGTACATGTTCGAAATAAAAATTCATATCCAAAATCTAATCCAAGTATGACTGCTTTCATTGACTGTTTCTACAAATAAAGACATCATTTATGATTCACTCTGTGTTTCTGTTGATGTTTTAACTTTATGTAAAAATCTCTGTCCTGCGTCATCAGTCCTCGTCCACACTCCGTCCTCCCCCTCCTTCATTATTTTGTCCACTTAGCTTAATTTTCCCCACTGGATGCCAGCCTGCTGCTCGATTCACAGCCTGCAAGAGGGGGAGTGTTTTCCTGTTTTTTAGCTCTTCAGCACAAATTAGCTTAATGAGATGGATACCAGAATTTATGCCAAGTCATTTATAGATGACGCAAACATTTTCAGTCACGGCAGCGTTAACACGGGGCTCACAGCCAGAGACGGACTGTGTCTGAAGGAGAAGGTTTTAAAAAGACTCCAAAAGTGAGATTAAGAGATTTATGTCGCTCAGTCTTACCTCCGTTGAGTCGTCTGTTTCAGGTGTCAGAGGTCCCTCATTGTCGTAACTGTCCAGGTTTACCATCTCTGAAGACAAAAGTATGGAGTTTATTAAAACAAGAGCTTGACTATTCGACAAAAACAAAGACTCAGTATGTAAAACAATGCAAATCTGAATGGTTTCCATGAGGTACAGGGTGTGGTGTTTGACTAGAAAGTCCCCCAACAAGGAAACTCCTGGTGAGTTACAGGATTACTGACCACGACCTGGATATAGAGACAGGCTGTCACAAAAAGAGCTGGCTCCCAGAGGACTGACTGAGCCCCCACTGTGACAACCAACAAGTAAAGACAGGGCTTAACTTCCCTACACTGTGCCCTGAATACAAGGCTGTGAGAGAGGGGAACTATCTAGAAAATAGACAGTCTAGGGCGGGGATGTCACTGTTTTAAGCCTGAGGCTGATACAACGAAATCAGACAAGGTCAGATTATAAACCAAAATGAAGAAAATTATAGATTCAAGGAAAAAGGCAACTTGAAAAACATGGCACATAACAAATTAAATTCCATTTTACCCTATACAAAGAACACAAATTGAAGGATAAGTGAAGGATCATTTGGGTGATTACTGATTATTACCTCTGCCAGGGAGTTTTTGCCGGCGTGTTTGTTTGTTTGTTTGTTAGTTTGTTTGTTAGCAAGATTACGCAAAAACTACCGAACAGATTTGGCAGAAATTTTCAGGAGATGTTGGCAATGGCCGAGCTTAGAAATGATTACATTTTGGTGGTAATACAGAAATTGGTCTGGATGCAAAAAAATCCCAAAATTTCAAAAAATCTCATGAGTTAACATCGGACGGAATTTAAAAAAATATATTTCTGCCATTTTTTAAGTGATTCACTTCCAATTTTACAGAATAACATGGGGTCCATGTCTCTATCACTTTCATCTGGATCTGATCCAGATTGACTTAACAAAAAAACATTTACTTTATAATGGGAAATCCTGTTGACGACATTCAATAATTCACATAAAATCAGAATACTGGGTGATGTTCCCAAAACTTATTGTGTTCATACAGGATAACAACCTCCATGTATGTGCTGAGTTTGGTCTGGATCCTGGCTCTATTCTGGATCTGGTGATCCAGACTTGTATCTTTTACAGGGGTTGTGGAAAAGCCACTGCAGGAACTGAGCTGCTTGGTGGAGGTCTGCGCTCTCTGAGTGCTTTTCTAGTTCATTTTGTTGATTGGTTAATTTTCCACATTTTCGATAATAATTCAGAAAACATCGTCAGTACAACTGTGCTCCCTGAACATATTTTCAGGTTTGTGTTAAATGACTGTACTCTATGTTCGCTCTCAACATTAATGTAACAGAAACAAAAATATTCATTCATTCATGTTGCTGACAGTTTATTTCTGTGTGTGTTTTTACAAAGTAGACGTTTAAATATCCCAACATAGATTTGATAAAAATGGGCATGGTCAAGGTGAACCTTAAATTTAAGACTCTGCGCAGGTAGGAGGCTTTGAGACTTTTTTTGGACTTAAATTTCAGAAATTAAATTAAAAACTTTAAAGAATCTGAATGAACCCTGGGCATCAATTTTCATTTTCTAAAGCTTCACATCTCCGTCCCCTCACCTTCGATGGGGTCTCTGGTGAGTCCCAGCTGGCTGATGATGTAACGAGGGATGTCCGTCTTCATGAGGTGACCCTCTTTGGCGTGATCTTCAGCCGCCTCCAGCAGATGGTAAAACTCTTCAGGGTTAAACTCCTGGAGAGAGGAGAGAAGAGGAATGACATCAAAGATTTAGGACTATTTAATTAACAATGACCGTGAGTCAGACTCGCAGATGATCAGGGTTTTAGTCTGAGAAACGACTCCCAGATTAAACAGTTTGAATTTAAATCAGGAAATGTTTCTCCTGCTGCTGCCAAAACAACGGCACAAATGAACCTATAACTGAGATGATCGACAAGAAATAAAGATATCAAACTCTTGATATTCCATCCTTATGATTTCAGCTTTTTCTGTCCCCAATTTTTCAAAAACTAGATGTTTTATAAGACATGTGTTGAGGGGAAGAATGGATCAATAAAATATTTCAAGCAAACTTCTGCAGAAGGTTTTACAGCAGACAAAACACAACTTTTTTATTTTGTTAGCTTCAAACTTTGGTGCCATTCTGACAGTTCAAAGGGTTTGCTTGCAATAATTGGGCATGAAAACCAGCAATCTTCTTGTATTAATTGTGTATTAGTTAGTGTTAATAACATACTGAATGTAATCCATATACTTATTACTGTTTTTAATAATCTCACAAACTGCATTAAATCCAGGCCTCATAAAGAAGGGAAGGAGTTTTGAGAAGCACTTAAAGCTATAAAAAAAACCTCACAAAAAATCATGATAATCCCACAAAATGTATATTTGGATCACTAAGAGCTGTAATCCTGGTGATGTAGTTCATTAAAGTTATTATTTTTTAAATACATATGTTTTTGATATGATTTTTTGTCATTTATTTGGGATATGACGTTAAAATAAAATCACTGTCAAAGACGGAAGAAAAAAAACAAAACACAACAAGACAATATCTAGCCAACATATTCAAAAAGGAGTGAGAGGAAGTAAAAAACGTATTAATTCCCACCCCTTTTTTAAACAATCATTTACAAACCAATGCAGATGTTGTGCACATAATGTACACGCACATACTCATGAATAACTGTGTCCATGCTCACTAATTTCTTGCTTGGACAGTGCAACAAAATACTTCCATCCATCTACAGTATTATGTATAACTTCACATACATAAAGATAATTACATATATTTTCATATTCAATATATTCACTAGAAGACAGATAGACAGAATTCTCATACCATCATTATTTTATAGTAATAACCTTGTCATTTTATCACACCACTTATCTCATGAATAACATCTTCTTGTACATTATTTTAAACTTGTTTTTACTTGGACATTTTTTCATTTCCTCACTTAAACTGTTCCATATGTTCACCCCAATAACTTTTACACAGAAGTTTTTCAAGTTTGTGCATCCACTTAATGTTTTAAAGTTGTGTTCACCCCTCAGATTGTTACCACCTTCACGACTGCAAAACAGGCTCTGAGTGTTTTCTGGTAATTGTTTCTTGCCTTGTGCATTATTATTGCTGTTTGGTAAAAAAACAATGTCAAGGAATTTGTAAGGAATGTAATGTACTGTGCTGAGGTGTGTAGTTGTTTCCCCAAACCTCAGGAATAGAGAACAGTAGAGAGTGTGAAGATACAGGCAGAAATAATGGAGTAATGAGCTGAAGCTCCAAAGAAAAGCCATTTTGCTGCATGTACCTTTATAGAGAACAATGGATAAAACTAGACACCATTAGAAAAAGGTAAAGACAACAAATGAGAAGGAATTACACCATTAAAACTAGAAGTGATCTAAAGGGAGTTTTTACAAAAAGGGGATGGAGCTTTCCAGAAACAGGAAGGACCTTCAGGATTTAATCAATATAAGTCGGAGCATTTTGGAGAGCGAGTCAGTCTTGACTGTTAACAGCCAGACTCACCTGTCTGTTATTGTATTCACTTTGACGAATCTTTAGTAAACCTTGTGGCACCAGACTCTTTTGTGCTTTTTCCAAAGAAGCACACAGTTTGGGAAAGTTAGTTTCTACATTAATTACAACTTTTTAAAACCTTTTGAAGCTGATTGGGCCAACTCATCAAATCTTTGATAACTTTTAGAGACATGCACTGAAAAAACTCAGATCTAAGTGAGAGTATTTGGCCAATTTTAAGGCAAAATAATCTCACTGGACTTATTCTAATCCACAATTTCCTTACATGTCTGGAGTAAGATCTTATTTGAAGATGTAAAAACTAAATAAGGCCTGAGTTGCTTGTAATAATAAGAAAAATAATCTGCCAATGAGACAAGACAAATTAAACTTGAGCAGATATTGAACCTTAACTTAAGACCTTCACAGAGTCAAACTTGTTTCACTGGCAGATATTTTCTCTTCATTACAAGCAATTCAATGCCTAATTTTTGCCTTTCATTCCTTAAAGTAAGATATTTATCTTGACTGGTTAAGTGAATGTACATCAGAAGAAGAGTTTTGGATATTTTGACTTGAAAAGAGACTCTTGCCTAGATCTGAGTTTTTCAATGTGACAGTACCTTGGACTTTGATTGCTTGACTTTGAGTTTTGAACATCATAACAGCACTAAACTCCCGTATTCACCTCTTTCATTGACTTTCGAGGAGGTACTAGAGAACATGAGAGCCTTAAACGTCCGGCTGCTCTTTAATTCAGATACAGCGACAGTAAAGGCGTCTGTAAGAATCAATTTTCAGCGCTGCTGTTTCAGCTCTCAGTCAACAGCCTGGTGTGACTCATGGAGGCCGTTATGAAACGCAGTCACACACCGCTGCTCTGAAAACACCCGGAGAGACCACGCACTTCCACACTCTCGCACCAACACGCTGGCGTCCTGAGGCTTTAAATGACACGGTGTTCACAGAGAGAGTTAGTGAGTCAGGCTGGAAGGCGTCCGGCAGCGGGAGGTCGATGTCTGGTGTTGGAGAATTTTTAATCTAAATGCAAATACCTCCGGCTCGCAGACGGAGCGGACCTGTGCTGCATGTGTCTGACTCTTCCTCCTGCTGCTTGAGCTTCATCGCTCAGAGGAGAACAAACGAGGGTCTCAACTCCTGATTATTTAAAGATGATCAATTTGTCTTCATTCACCGGAGGACACTGATCCATGAAATCTGTTCACCGAAGGATACAGAACATTAATGAGGAGTGTAAACATCTGAATGAGTGTTTAATCTCACCAGACACTCCAGGAGGCGAGCTGGTCTGGAGATGATGATGAGGAGCTTCTTCACCAGCTCTGTGACGAAGGCCACCTCGGAGCTCTCAGAGCGCTCGAAAGCCTGAAAGATAGAGAGACAGATAAAGAAGAAACTACATTAACACTTGATGTATTCATTACAGCAATCAGACTACCACAGGGGATGGGAACTGATTAGATATTATTGATACTAATGCAATTAATGATTCTGCTTATCGATCCGATTCTTTAGTTGGCCTTTTTGGATGGTTTCCAGTAACACATGACTCTCCTGATACTCGAGATAAATGCTTCTGCAAGTTACTGGCGTCTTTATGTTGAACATTAGGACACAGCCTTGATTTTTGGCCTCATCATTTCTTCTGACTGCCTCTGATGAGAGCACAATGTTCTCTATTTGTGGAGCATACAGAACAAAGTTGAAGGAATTGATACAAGAATCGATAAGGGACAAACTCCTTTTGGACCTATATTCTCTCGAATACACCACAGAGACAAGATATTTAACAATCAAACTGGTAATTGGGCTTTTTTGCAAGTATTCACTCATGTTGAATTAGATGCCTCTGACACATGCCAAAAAAGCTGGGACGGGGCAACCATAAACTTGTCGCTACCTTCAATTCTTATTTAAGATCTCCCTTCCTCCACCCACTCATGACCCCAACGAAGGGGATAAAACTAAGAGTACAGCTTCGACCTACTCTGTCGCAAAGAGAGAGAACATCTGTCATGATTTTGCGCTATACAAATAAAAACTGATTGACTGGCTGATTGAAGTCCAATTTAGCTTTGTGCCAAATATGGAAAAATTCATTTGTACCCCTAAGAGTTGAGGGTTCAAAGACCTTGACCTACGACCTCCAAAATATTTTCAGTTTATGCATCAGTAAGAAATCAGACACATACACATCCATCCATTATCTGTATCTGTTATCCTTTTTGGGTCATGAGGACGGGAGCCTATCCCAGCTGACGTTGGGCAATAGGCAGGGCACACCCTGAACCAGACACCAGCCAATCACAGGGCCACACAGAGAGACAGACTACCATTCACACTCATTTGGAGTTTTTTGGTCTGTGGGAGGATGGCCAGAGAGAACCCATGAGTATACATGCAAACAGAAAGGCCCTGACCAACACAGGGATCAACCCTCTTGCTGTGAGGCATGTGCACTACCCGCTGCGCCACTGTGCCGCCAATCAATCAGTTAATCAATCTTTATTTATACAGCGCCTTTAAACAACAGATGCTATCTCAAGACACTTTGCAAAATGATGAGTCAATGCAATTAATTTATTATAATTTATTGCATCTGATTTATTTTAGAATCGACAATATCCATCACTGATCCAGCATGAGCATTAAGCACAGGTACAATGGAAAGAAAACCTGAGCAGCAACAGACAAAGTCAGAGCAAAGTCCTCCGAAGATCTCTCAAAGCAATCCTCAGGAACTGCAATGACATGACAGAGATGAACATGAGGCCCTAGGCACTTGCATGGAGGCTCATGTGGAGCATGGAGGCTAACACAATATTCCCAGAAACACAGCCCGGCAGGGAAAAGAGAGTAAAACAAGGAGAAACAGCAGCTGATTGATCGGACCATTTCTGAAACACTCTGCAGATCACGTCAAACCAGAACCAGGACACCAAGAGACTCACAGCAATCTGATCGAGCTGCTTAATTTGATTCTTTGATGAATTCACTGATATCTGTTATCTGCTTCGACAAATCAGGAGCACAATTAGCCTCAATTATCTAGCACTGCTTAAACCATGAGTCTAAAAAAGCATTAAAAAGGAGAATAAAGTGAGGAGACTGGAGCTGAAAATGAGACTCATCATGACTGTCACTGAGAGGATGGATGTCTTTACACGAGTTTGTTTGAAAGACTTTGTTCCAATACCAAAATATATACATGAATATCTTTATATTCAACATTAAAACCTGTTAACTCGCTTTGCTTTAGAGCGTTAAGTTGGTTTTAGAAGTTAAGACATCATACCAAGTAGGGCTGAAAGATTTATCGTTTTCAGATCAAAATCGCAATTTCAGACAACGCAATCATCTGATTGCCAAAGCTGCAATTTTTTGCAGTGCTCCTCACTGACCCAGGATCTGCTGTGTCAACTATTTTACGATATTAAAAATTTGCAGCAATTTGCATTTACAGAAGTGCTGGTAAGCAGGTCAACAACACAAAGCCTCTGTTTAGGAGTAGAAGCTGGAGTATCCCTTAAGTAATGGAAACAGATTATTTACCATCAATATTAGATGATGAATAACGTTTTATGTGCTTTTGATCGATGATTTCCTTACTGTTGTCTATACTGTAAATATAGTGAATATTGCACTGAAGCTTGATTTGAAGAAAATCGTAAATCAACTGCCAGAAAAATCACAGTTACATCTTTTCCTAAAATCATTCAGCCCTATTACCAAGGCTAATGTGTGTACTAAAGGGTTAAAGATATTTTCCCTCGTATCTCTTCTGACTCACTTCATGCAGAAGTTTCTCCAGGTTCTCCTGCAGCTCAAAGAAGTACACCGAGGTGATGAGTCCTTCCCGAGCTTTGGCCAAGCAGTCCCTGGAGAGCTCGGCGATCTGATGGTGGATGAAGCTGAGGACGCCGTCGGCCAGCGGGAGGACGTTTTCGGGAGAGAACGCCTGAATGAACTCGTTGAGCCGCCCCTCCATCTGAGCCGTGGCCTGATGGAGAGTGAAGACCAGAGCAGGACAGATGAGTGCTGGTTTAATTACATGAACATAATCGTTTATATTTGCTTTTTTAAAATATAGGTCATGTTTCTATTATCAAGAGACACTTAAACGCTCCTTAATGGACGTGAAGCCAAACATTTATAAATCCTCTGATTAACAGATCAAATATGGGTCCAAAGAGGAGATCTAGTTTTTATGTATTTCATCCGAGCTTTCACCTAAAATGTACCCATGACTGTCTTTAAATCACATGATCTGCTAAAGCTCATATGTCTGCGATTGAAAAAGAAACAGGCTAATGCAGAGGTCCCCAACAATCAGGCCACAGTCCGGTAGCAGGATGTAAGGATTCATTTCATTTTCCTTTTTGAAGAACTGAGTTGTTTTTTTTTATTTTTTGAGAGAAAGACCGCATCCTCACATATCTATCTGTGTAGCTGGACAGTGCAAACGTACTCCTAAGCTCTCTGTCACTGCTGTAATGAATGTATAAGTACAACCGGAGATAAAAACTCACTGATACTCATGCGTTCTTTCCCTGTGCTCTGTATGGAGCTGTAAATATGTTTGATTCTTCAGGATGTGTGCAACAGTGAAGATACACAAGAGTGATCGACTTCACGTGATGTGGAAGGATTCAATTCAGATGGTGTGCAGAAGGTGTGCTGGTTTAAGTCGTAACCATGTCCACTAGTGACTATCAGACGATGTTGTTCCTAAATGTCATTGATAATCAGCTAATAAAACTGGCTGGGTCCTCATTAATGGATCTTTATTTGGGTTAAAAAACTAGCCCGTGACTCTCTTTGCTCTGCTTTATGGTGAATAATACTCTGCACATTTGTGATCTCACGTCCTGGATCCTCAGTGAAGGCCAATCCCTGTCTATATTGTACTATATGGGGCCATGGTACAAAAAAGGTCGGGACCACTGGGCTCCATGGTCACAATTTAAACCATATCACCGGTGAGACTTACAGATGGAATAAACATGAAAATGCAGAGAAATTGCAAATAAATTGTTGCATGTTATCAAAATCATTGAAAACTCTTAAACAAGGAGCGGCAGTGGCTCAGTCTGGAAGGACTTGGGTTCAAGTCCCGGCCAAAGAGGTGCCAGCTGACTTCCTGGGCACTGCTGAAGTGCCCTTGAGCAAGGCACTTAAACCGAAAACTGCTTGGTAGCGCTTCTCCAGGACCAGCAAGCCATCACTCCCACATCTCTCTATAAGTGCATGATTGTAAAACCTGTTTGTCCATGTGCATGTGTATTTAAGCGCGTGTTTGTGCAGCATGATTCAAAAATAATAAGGGATTAAGAAAGTATTTTAAAAATCACATCGCACTTTATTGGTTTCTGCAGATAAGGATGCTTTTGAAAACTTGGGAAGGAAAATGTTAACAAAATGACCTCCGTATCAATTCGTCTAAAGTCTGTTGAACCAAGACTTAAGATGAAAATGTTGAAAGTAAAGGAGGAAAATTAAAAGCCATAAGATATTGAACTTCTTAAGTGTTGCTTTGCTGATTTGTTGACTTAAAAACCTCGTAAAGTTTCCTCTGATTCGAGAGAATAAACCCTAAAGAGCTGTTACCTCTTATGAACTCAGGACTATAAAACCAAAAACCCTGACTCTGGATTTTATCATTATTGAGGCTTTAAACTCTTGAGAGGGACAAAAATAAAAAGAGGAGAAAATCTCCTTTGTTCAGGTCTTATGGCCGTTTTCAGTCTTCATAAGTGCGGTGAATAAACTTTAATACTCTCTCTGACAGGCTGAACTTATCACGTCTCTGCAGAGCACTATAATCATGTTTGTTATGGTTCAGCAGCTTCCAGGGCTCCTTTACTCTTTCTGTGTTTGGGGCGTATGATCATCAGAACCTCGTATGAATCTGAGCATGATTAATGTTTAATTATGTCCCTTTTATTCCTCTGATATTTTAGTTCTGACGTTATAATACTGAGCACTTACTGCGGGTTAAAGATTGGTAAAATGCTCCAGAGGCCAACAGATTTGTTAGCTGCGTCTGTGTTTTTATTTCATTATTTGTTTGTGTCTCACCTTTGGAAATCGCTCTTTGTACACGTGGTTCATCATCACTATCTCGTTATCGTAGCAGGAGGACGAACGTCCCGGGCTGAGGAGAGAGAAAAAGAAAAATCAGCTCATAAAAGCTGAAAACGTTGTTTGCTACGAGGAAAGTTTGCTTGATATTAACCCCACAAAAATACAGTTTTTAAATTTGAATTACATTTTCCACCAAACCATCCATCCATTTGTTATACTGCTTATCCCTTTCAGGGTCGCAGGGGCGAGAGCCTATCTCAGCTGACATTAGGCACCCCAAGTTTGCCAGCCAATCGCAGGGCCACATCGTGAGACAGTCAACCATTCACACTCACACTCATATCTAATTTCAAGTTGGAGTCACCAATGAACCTAATAAGCATGTTTTTGTTGTGTGGGGGAAAGCTGGAGTGTCCAGTGAGAACCCATGCATGCATGAAAGTAGCAGGATTAAATAGTCTTGATATTAAATTAAAGTGTTGAATTCTCAAATTACATGGTTGACTTTTTAGATCAGAATCATTATAGTGGGTGTAGTTTCGAGGCTTTTCTGCTTCAGAGCCTAAAAATGGAGGTCAGGTTATGTAAAATCAATAATAGGATCAAACAGGGCAGCCCCTCTAAATCTGCTTTGGCAGCATCCTCTGAAAAAACGAGGATGTTGTTGCTGTAATCTCCTGACTGACCTGAGGCTGCGAGAGCGAGGACGCATGTGGGGGGAGCAGCGGCCCCCGTCGTCGTCCGTGATGCTCTCGGTGCTGCCGAAGTGTTTGGACAGGAAGTGGAGCTCGTCCATGGTGGGCTGGAAGGGGAGCTGGTGCAGGCGCTCCTGGGACGAGCTCGAGGACTGAGGAGAGAAGGGGGAGGGGAAAGTTTCGTAAATGTTGTTTTTGAGCTAAATGAGTGGAAACTTTAAGACAGGGAGATGTTTGAAAGCAACAAATTCATGTGACAAAAGAGGGGACGCTGGTTACCGTTGAGCTTGGAGTGTTGGTGCCATATCCAGACGAGGGCAGAGAAGCTAAAGACCAGCGTCGACCATCAGCTCTGCAGAAAGAAACAAGTATAATATAATATAATAATACATTTAGTCGATATCCCTAAATTTATAAGTCAGGTATCCCAGCTCAACCAAATTACTAATCCTGAATTATTTTTATCATTTACATGTTTGTGGAGTTTTTTATTTCTTAATATATCCACTTATTTATTGATTTGTCATTTACTTTGGGTCAGGTATTATGTATTATACCTTTGTTTGTGCGATCCATGACTTACAGTTGGATAAGTACTGTTGTCTTGTATGTTTGAAAAAAATGTTTTGCACGTATGTTAACAGGTATGGAGTGTTAAATGTTAATAATAAAAACTTTATTTGTATAGCATCTTTAAAAACAGAGGTTTACAAAGTGCTTTGACAAACAGTCAAGAACATACAGACATCAATTACAAGAGCTTCAGCACAAGGAAAGAAAAATAAAAAGCTCAGTTTAAAACAAAGCATGTCATAAGAATGTCATAAGGACCCAGACAATACAAGAACCCTGCAACGTAAAATGTGACCAAGAGGACCGAAATAAAAGCTAAAAAAAAAACATAAAACCAGTAAGAAAAAGTAAAAAGGGGGGTAAAGTAGAAAACAGAAGAACGATTATAAAAAGACGATATTAATAACGATATTAATAAAACAAGCATCTGATACGAAGGGTCGCCCTTTGCTTTTGGCCAAAGTCAAAACTTATTCATAAAAAACAAATAAATTATTTAGAGGTTCCAATCCAAAAACTTTCCATTTTCTCTGCTTTCTTTTAAAACTTATTTGGAATTATACTTTCTTTGTTGTGAGAATGTCAGATTTATGTCCATCTTTCATTAAAACTGAGTAAATTCATTCCTTTCACATAGGTCTTGAGTTTGCTTATAAAAAAAGCCCTTTTATCTTATTCTGCTTTAACTTCAGAATTATCTTTTAGTAGTTTATCCTCTTGTTCAACCGTTTTTCCTCAAGTTCTTCTTCAGTGTTTTATTCCCCATTTGAACATAGTGCCGTTTCCTTTTAGTGGTTTTATTCTCATTACAGTACTCTTTTATTATTTGTTTATTTTTTATTCTATTTGATGATATTTTTAATGTTACACTTTCACATAACCTCCAGTGTTTACTCATTTAAAACCTTTAAGATGGTGTTTCTTCAGTGCGTACTGGATACAAAAATGTTCCTGCTCTACTCGTGTCTTTTATTTACGATGCATTTTGCTGATACTGTGTATGGATTGCGGGGTGGATGGGTTATGGAGTTGGACAGAGTGGATTTGTGTCATACTTCCTGTTATCTTCTTTAAGTTTATCTGTCTGTTTGTAAAGTATTTTGTGCTACATTTTCTTGTATAAAAAGTGCTATAAAAATAAGGTTTGATTGATTGATTGACATATTTCTTTTAAAAACAGCCCTAAACAAAATGATATTATCTTTAAATATAAACAATAGAAGCACAAACAGACGTCCGTTTCCACAGCCACCTGTTTACACACTTCCTGGCAGTGTCTCTGCAGCAGCTTGAGTATCTGCAGGACCGCTGTGAGCGAACGGTTGCTCGTGTTACTCATGAGTCACTCTGCACGTGCAGCCAGAAGCTCCCCGCTCCACAGGGTGTCACAACAAAAGATCCACACCTTGACTTTAGTCCTGACTGCCTCTGCTCTAATATTTTCTTCTGTATCTTAAATATTTGTGAGCTGGAGCGGTTACCTTCTGGAGGAGGCGAATGAGAAGTGTGCCGGGTTGCTTGGAGAAAAGTTTCGAGGGCTGTCCAGAGGACTGCTCCCTGCTGGGACACAAGACAAAAACAGAGGCTAACTATTTTCATCATAGTTTTCGTCAACTACCATTTTTCCCCTGACGAAAACTAGACAGTAACTAATAAAAACAAGTGCATATGGACAAAAACGTTACATTTACATTAAAACTAAAATATATATTAGGCAAAAGATTATAAATAAAACTAAATTAAAAAGTGCTGTCAAAATTAACACTGGATGGGACACAAGAGACGCGACATAAAAAGGTCCAAAAATACAGTGAGGCTTATTTACTGACTGGATGCAGGAGAGAGAAGATTTCAGTTTAGTTACTGTTTGACTTTAGGAAGTTTGAGGTGAACAGTGTAAAAAGGTTGGCAAAATAAGTATATTTCACACACAGAGGATTAAAGATGTTTGGGAAAGGGAATTATCAGTAACTATCAATGAGGAAACATGGGAAAATATTTGGAATCATGCCCAAAAAATATAGATTTGCATTCAAACAAAATCAATTCAACTTAGAGTTTTACATAGAATACATATATCACCTAGTCACAGATACTCCTATAATCCAGCAGTTTTTTCTGTGTTTTAAATGTAAAACAGAAATAGGCACTTTGACCAAATGTCTTCGGTCATGTCATTATATTCAGATTTATTGGTCTAAAACACTTTATGAAATGGGAAAATATTTCACAAAAGCTTTAGATTGGATCCCACGTCTCTAATTTTAGGGCTCCCAAGTAGAAATATCAACATTATTCTTACTTTTGCTGCTAGAAAAAACATATTATTGCTAAAGGTCGCTGTAAAGTCATGTTGGAGATGATCCTCTGGAAATCTCACAAGTTCTCTACGTGCAAAAACAGACCAGTTTGACAAAGTCTGGCAACCCTACTTGGACGACCTCAGGAGCCTCTCATTAGTTTATTATGGCTTATATGATTGACTTTTTTTCAATGTAACACCTTAAAGTTCAATAAACATACAGAAACAAAACAAGTTAATTTCCGTCCTTCACACAAACTCCTTTCATCCATCGTCTGTGCCACTTTATCCCTTTTGGGGGCGCAGAGGGTTCGGGCCCACCCTGCCAGCCAATCATAATAAATCTTCTGCTGTTATAAAACATGTTTATTTCCCTTTAAATGGAGCCACATTTGTGGAGAGCATGCATTTGCAGGATGAGCAGCAGAGCTCAGTATGTGGGTTGAAAAATTTGCCAAATCTTCTCTGCCAGTGCTAAACAGCTGTTGCTATTGACTCTTGTTTTGAGCTCCTAGTACCCCAAAGAGCTGAAAATCAGGAGCCTGACTGTTCAAACAAAGAAATAATCAAGCACAGGGGCAGCCAACAGGGTGCTTTTGAGTTCTGCTAGAACATTGTAAAATAGCATCACCATCACCACCTTGGAGCTTGAGATAAATACCCATTTTCTACTTTCAATTTTATGTTTTGCTAATAAATCAAAGTAGAAAAAAACAAGACGTGCAGCATGTCTGTTTTCTCTAAACTTTGACCTGCGTGCCAGAGCCCCTACGGCGTCACATGTTGAATAAAAAAATCACCAGAGTGTGAAGGTTGTACATGTCAGATAAGTTTAAGAGATACCCAAGTTATTAAAGATAAATTTAAGAATACTGTTCTCATAATGATTACTAATGATAGTTATTGTCAGGTATCATTGCATGCAAAAAGTAAACATACAGTGTCATATGCAGCCTATCAAAAGCATATTAATTATTTTAAGATAGATGACAAAATTGACATTCCTCAAAAACTTAAAATCCAGGAAGTAGCCTTTTATAAAGCTCCTCATGCTTCTGGTAGCTCCCAGCCTGAAAAAGGTCGATGACCCCTGATCCAGCAAACACTTTTGTGCTTCATCCATATTGATGTAAGCAGTGATATCTTAGTGTTTGTCTCTGGAAATATATTGATTTATCTTAAAACCTGGACATATTTCCCAGTCTTAACTTGTTTTCAGTATGTCAGATCAACAAGACTAAGTCAAAGTTGTTTCTGGTTCTGGTTCTGGTGTGTTCTGGTCCATACCGAGGTGTCCTGGGAGCGGCAGAGGAGAGTGAGGGCGAGGCAGCGTGGGAGACGTGGTCGTCAGGATCAGACTCTTCCTGTTACTGGTTCGACAGCTGAGGAGAGAAATAAAGAGAGAGACAGATGTAAACAAATGAGTTCATTGAAATAACTTTGTTAAAGCCTCTGTCGCTCTGCTGGAAGAATCGGCCCGAGTACAGCGGTGTCTGCAGCAGATTTATGTGAATGTAGAGCTCGCTGCAGGAACACGACAGAGATAAGGAGAATTCAATTTCCTTTAGTCATCCATCCACGTCTTCTCGCTCTGAGCCCAGATAAGAACTGAGAGAAAGGAATGAACGAGAAGAGAGAGAAAGCTGCAGAGTCACCGAGAAGTCTGCAACAAGAGGGAGGAGGGAGAGAGGGGGAGAGAGAGAGAGAGAGGTGAGGGGAGAATCATAAAAACAAAACTGTGGGGACAATCGTTTTATCTGTGACCTGATTAAATCACCTTCAGGGCTCAAAAGGTCACACTGAGTCACCTCACACAGTCATGACGCCCATGATGTCACTACTGCTGA
Organism: Cetoscarus ocellatus; assembly: GCA_037902135.1. Classification (NCBI taxonomy): domain Eukaryota; kingdom Metazoa; phylum Chordata; class Actinopteri; order Labriformes; family Labridae; genus Cetoscarus; species Cetoscarus ocellatus. The sequence continues at coordinate 337,838 of JBAMNC010001172.1, forward strand.
CACATCATCAGGTGATTATGTGAGCAAGCGTCAGATATTTAGCAAGAGATGTTAAAGGGATAGTTCAGTGTTTTTGAAGTGGGGTAGTATGAGCTCCATATGGCCAATAAGTACATTCGATGCAGTAGAAAGTTCCCTCCTCTCCCGCAGTAAGCCACAGTCTGTAGAAGTTTGTGACGCAGAACCAGCTGCAAACAGGGAAGTATTGTACCAAACCTACTTATGACGTGAGTCGGTTAGTTCCAGTTAAACTTTATATTTACGAAAAGTAAATGCACTCAAAAAAAAATTCTAGGTAGCGTACTTTTAAACTGTGGCATTAGGCGGAGAAAACACTCTTTGTATTTGGTACAATTCTTCCCTGTTTGCGGCTGGTTCTGCGTCACAAACTTTTACAGACTGAGGCTTACTGAGGGAGAGGAGAGAACTTTCTACATCATCTAATGTGCTTTGTGGCCATATGGAGCTCATACAACCCCACTTCAAAAATACTGAACTATCCCTTTAAAAACTGAAGCCAGTGCTAGAGTGCAAAACTGCAGTTCCACTGATTAGCGGGTTCCAAATATCCAACTTTATTCATTAATCTAATTGCTTTTCTGTAGTTTGATTATTAGGTCTAAATTTGTTTTGTGTGTATGTTTGTTTCAGCACAGTACATATAAGGCATTATGAGTGAAATGTACAATAGTTATAGCTGTGAAGATGATCTTGCTGCCTATGAGAACATCTTCATCCATTTCTACGCACCGTCCTTGATGTTACAACTCTTTACTTTAGTATTGACTTTCAGCAGTTTGCCCCACATTTAAGGAGATTAAAACAAAACATTCAGCACATAAAGCCTTAAACTTCTATTTTGGTCACCACAGTTCGGTTCAGTTCAGAGCTTTATTGTCCCTCCGGGGGAAATTTGGTCTGCAGTGACAGCACATCCAACAACAACAACAACAAACAAATAAATAAACATTGACACAAAACAACATTGCGGTGTACAGCACAGCCAAACTTGACATGAACAACCCCACTGAAGTAAAAATAGAGGTATTTAAAGAGTTTAAGATGTTTAACCTGTAATCAATTAAAATAAGGATTTAAACAGGTCGTGCCACCTGGGCAGTGCAATTTAATAATTATGCAAGTTGATTGCATTAATTGCTTGGACAAAAGGGAAAATTTGTACCTATTTGTATGTGCCATAGGTACCTCATATCTCCGTCCAGACAGGAGAGAAATGAAACTCTATAAAACTCAAAGATCTCAGAGAGGGAGAGCTGAGCATGCTAATTATCTCACTGGCTTCTTGCACAATCTTGACCAGACGCTCTTTGTTTTTAGCAGACAGGTTTCCATAAAATGAAATGACTCAATAAAAGATCTATAGAATAAACCATCAAGGTCTTATCAATATTAAAAGATTTTAGTCTGTGCAGAAAGTATAACCTTTGTAAGCCCTTTTTTATCACACAAAGACAGAGCTAATATTTTTCATCTTTTCTATTTGAAAATGCAGTTTTGTGACAGCCCTATATGAGCCACAATGCAAACATCCTGATCTCCTTTGTTAGCTGTTAAACCGCTGTCTCCCCTCTCCCTCCTCTCTAAACCTCAGTCACATGGGTTCACACGTGAGCAGCACAGCTCCACTCGCACACCTTCATGACAATAGCAGCAGAGACATGGAGAAGCACTGAAGCAGAAACAGCTCATTGTGTTTTTAGTGGCCTACGAGGAATCAGAATGTAAATATTTAATCTGATATTTGAATAAGATCGATCCCCCTCTCATTGAGTCGTGATTACCTCCAATAAAATCAAACCAGCCCCTCAGAAATCACACGCTGGTCCTTCAGTGTTTATGACTGTATCTGCAGAGCGGATGTTCTAATGGATCAGATCTATAACTCCTCTTATGGTTATTGATCATCAACGTCAATTCGGCTGCAGCGCCCAGAACTGCTATTGTGCCGTTTCACACTTTCTCCAACAGATCAATGAAACCCTGACGCTGCTGGATCACCATAAAACCTTTAACACACACACACGCCCTGCTGTGTTTAATCTGAATGAGTGCATGAGTGTGTGCTCACGGCGTTATGATGCAACACAGTCACAGTCTTTCTTTATTTCTGCCTCTGTAATGGGGTGAAGCAGCATTTAATTATCAAATGTTATTCACAACTGCCTCTCAGAGAGTTTTAAAATAGTTTCTTTTGAATTAAGAGAGAATTTGTTGGTGATCACAACCACTTATTATCAGAACCAGAATCAAAACTGGTATTTATTAAATACTTAACATTTATAAAGGGGTCCTAGAGGGTCATGTAGTGGAGAGATGTGGATAAATACATGACAGTGCTTCTTCTTAATTATTATTTAATTAATTAATTAATTTTTGTTTTTTGTGTATTTCTGTATGTATGCATATATGTATAAATATTACCTATTTGTTGTTGTTATTTTAACGATGTATACATTTTAATTCGTACTTGTATTATCACTATTTTATAGTTAAATTTTCTCTTTCTATTGTTACTATTTCAATTTATGTAATGATCTTATTATTATTATGTATATGCATATATATATATGTATGTGTGTGTATACATATATTATATATATACACATACATATATTTTTATTGAATTAATTGTTTTTTTAACCAACTGTTTCCTTGATGCAGGGCTCGATCTCTTCAGTTATAGCAGTAGCTTTATGTTTGTCTACAGTGCAGTAGGTGTAGCTGCAGCTGTACATGGAGGAGCACAGTGCCGTATGTTGTAGGCCAGACAGGAATCAGATAGTCACAGTCATGTTACTGTTAGTGACTGACAACAGGGCTGCATTATTTCACCATTTTCCATGATAAATGAGGCATTTGAATTCTAACTGCTGGTTTATTCTGTCCATTGATGATAAAACAACATTAACCAGACCTTTGGTTGTTGTATTTGATATCTGAATAGCAATTTTGGGTGATGCATTATGTCCCATTTTTGCATGTTTAGGGGAAGAAAAGCAGAAAAATGAGACAAGAGGGCAATAAAAAGTCCATTTTATTCTGAAAATATGTCATTTATGAAGCACTGGTCAAATTTTCTACAGCTTCAGCGCAGTCATCTCGCATCTATATGTCTGCTTTTCCTACCCCATCTATACTATCTCTTACTATTTTTGAGATTTATTGCAAAATCCCCCATAAGGCAGATGTTTCTCAGAGAGTTCTTGTAGCTTTTGGTCGTTTATATGTAGATTGGGGTTAAATTTATGTATTTGTGTAAATTTAAATGTAAATTGAGCTCTATATAGAGCTGCTTTTGCATGGCTGATGGAGTGGAGGCATGGAAACAGACACCAAGAGGCAATTTAGAAGATTTTATGGTCTTCAGCCAGAGCAAATAATGCTGGGAAACAGTTTCTGTGTCTCCTGCTTTTTGGCCAAATCCTCAAAAATAGCAAGACGAGGCGTGCAGAATAAAGTCAAACTGAGCTGCAGGTTATTTTCAGTTAATGGTCCTCAGCTCTGCAGGAAATCGATGCGGGCTGGATGTAAACAAAAACACACAAATAAGAGCCTCTCTGAATCTCCTCCCCTCCTCTGCCTCGGAGTCCTGAGCTCTGAGTGTAAACATGTGGCTGTTTACTGGAGTGTGTTTGTGTCAAACATCAGTGAGTCTGCAGCAGCTGCTGATGCTGAGTCCAGATTTTAGAGTGATGCTGGAGGGGGGGCTGTTTCTGCTGGATGGTCACTCAAGATCAAGAGGGAGGGGGGAGGAGGGGGGAGAAGCACTCAGTAAATCTGGATCGTACTGGCTCCTGCTGAGGGGCAGGGAGAGAGAGGGATGAGTGTGCAGAGTGATAGCAGCGTTAGCATAGATGCTATAAATAATGGATGTAGCCACTGAGACGTCACTCACTGCTGTGTCGGTATCTCAGTTCTTTGGTCTTAAAGCAACCATTCTGGGTTTTGGTTGTGAGCCCAAAGTGTCCATAGTTTAAGAAACCGCTGATCTACAGGATTTTTTCAGAGAATGGTCAAAAAAAGAGAAAGTATCCAGGAAGCAGCAGCACTCTGGTCCAAGATGTCTGGTTGATGCCAGAGGTCAGAGGAGAATGTCCAGAGTTGATGAAAGAAAGGTAACAGGAACTGAACCAAAGTCTGCAGTAGATCATGTCTGAACATAAATCTTAAAGCAGATGGTCTACAGCAGCAGAAGACCACACCAGGACCCACTCCTGTCAGCCAAGAACAGGAAACTGGGGCCACAATTCACACAAAAGTGGATAAAAGAAGATGTAACATCATGAAAGCATGGATCCATCCTGCCTAGGATCAACACTTCAAGCTGCTGCTGCTGGTGTGATTGTGTGTTAGATATTTTCTCAGCACACTTTGGGCCCCTTAGTCCCACCTGAGCCTGGTCTAAACCCCACAGCCGACCTGAATATTACTGCTGACCATGTCCATGCTCAGATCATCTCAAACTGGTTTCTTAAACATGACACTGTACTCAAGTGGCCTCCACCGTCACCAGATCTCAATCCAATGGAGCACCTTTGGGATGTGGTGGAGGGGGAGATTCTCCTCATAGGTGTTAAGCTAACTGAGCAGTTGACTGAGTTTATACTGTGGTTATAAAAATGTGATCGTCTGCATGGTCAACTGAATTAAACAGCTCGTGAGTGTAGTTCACTCTGGACACAGAAGAAGCGTTCGTGCTTTGAGAGACACCAACAGTTTCAAAGATCGTCGTTATCGCCTGTCAATACGTCCCAGACATTATGGACCAACATCTCTGAGAGAAGTTACCAGCACTACTTCCGGCACTACTAGCAAGGCGTATCTAATAAAGTGCCCAGTGGGGGCATGTTGGCATGTTGTATGTGTATTTGTTTATTTAGTTTGTTAAATATTTTTCTAGACTGCATTGTTTATATTGCGTTGTGTTTAAGGTGAAATTTATTTGCACATGCAAGCGGATGCGCCCCCATATTTGGCATATCAATAATCTCTTCATCTAAATAAAACAAATAAGTACCACAAAAACCTAACAGAAGTGAGCTAAAGAGACAAAAATCAAGTCTTCAGCAGGTAGAAGAAACACTCAAAGGGATACACCAACATTTCTTTCGTTTTCATGTCTAAAGTAACTCCTGAGTCCATGACAAGCAGATAGATGCCATTCTTTCAACTGTGTGTGCAGTAACAAGGAAGAGATGGGCAGAGCTCACACACCCCGAATTAGCTTAGCTCAAACACTGGGAGTCAATGGGAAGTGGTAGCCTGCCTCTGCCTACAGCCATCAGATAAACTCCTCAGCAACTCTCAATGGTCCTGTGTGCTTGTTGTGACTTGTTTTTACCGTGTTGTGTTACCTTATCTTCATAATATCTTCTTCTACTTGTAAACAGAGGCTTTGTTTTGAGATGTGACATTCGAAAAAGAGTTGAATCTTCTAACAATTCTTTAAATGAATGATGAGAACCAGTTTGCAGCTGTGAGTGAGCGGTTCGTTTGTGAGCCATTCTTAAAATGCAGGCAAGTTCAAAGTTTTGATATGAGGCCTGATGGGGATTGAACTGTCTCGGTCCAGCCTCTAGTGGCCGCTTTAGGAATTGCAGCTTTTGCCTTTTTTCTAGTGCAGTAGCTTCATTTCTCATCTTTGGAGTTTGCATCTTGATCGTTAGCTGGTTCTAGCCTGACGAAGTTGCGCAGTAATGCAGAGCTGATGTCTCCACAAAAGTTGTGGATGGCAGATCCAACAGCATGAGAGGAAATGCAAAAAGGCGAATAAGAGCTGCAGTCTGAAAATGGTAAACATTTCCCCCACAGGCCGGAGGTAAACATGACCCAGATTTTTCCACCATCGCACACATGTAAGTATTCAGGCTGCACAAACATGAGCGCCTGCATAAGCAGAGCACAGAGGGGGATATTATTGAGGGGGAGGCATGAGGAGATGACATGGCTCCAACAAAGACAGACAAACTGGAGCCTTCGTCCTCTGCATGCTCACCGTCCAGCCTCTGCTTCAGAGGTAGCAGTAATATTGATCCCAACACGCCGCCCGATCATATGAAACTACAGAAATGTATCTGGGATTGAAAGAAAAAAGAGAAGCGGATCTAAAGGCATGAGAGGAGGAGGGAGAGAAAGTGCGGACATAAGAAGCAAATGAGGAGGAGGTGTTGGAGAAAGAGCCGGAAAATAAATGACTGATGTTCTGACAAGAGCAGAAAGTAAAGCAGAAGAGCTAATTTCCTGATTTTAGTCTTATTTTCCAGGTTATAATCCACATTTATGATGCCTGCATCATTCTTCATACATATCTTTGAGTAAAGTTTGATCATATTCACGCATTAATTCAATCAAATTTATTTGGTTGCCACTCTGAAGGGAAAACAAGGAAGAGGGAGCGGCGGGCACGTGATGCTGGTCGGTTGGCAACGTGCAGAAACCAGGCGCCTAATAATGCCGACAGGGGACCACGGAGAGGAGAGGGAGGAGAGGACAGGAGAAATAATATAAAGTAAGAGGGCCTAATAAATGTGACATGATGGGATATGTCAGGATAATCACCTGTCATCATGTGCCGAGGTGTTTGACATTTGAAGAGGACATTAGAGGACGGGCAGAGAGGTGCTCTGATGATAAAATGTTTTATTTCTTAATTCATTTTTACATTTTAGTCTATCAAACTATATGATAGTGTTAAAGAGAAAAATAATTCAATATTAAAGCTGTAGATTTTTGAGGATGATATCATTAATTGAGATTGTAGTTGTAATTCTGTGAGACTAAAGACATGAATGAGACACATTAATGAAGTTAAAGTCAATATTTTGCAAGATTAGAAGAGAATTAATAAGAATTAGGTCCTTTTAATGGTTGGGTTTTTACCAATACTGAAAAAAGAGGGATTTATCCAACTTTTGGTATCTTAAAATATTATTGATTTTCTTAGAAAGTCTTTATGCTTTTTTCATATTGAGGGGATGAACTGATGCATCAGTGTTGGCTAATTCTGAGTTTTGTCCACAAACATCAACCAATCAGATGTTTATCAGGCACAAACCACTGTTGTAAGGTAAAGTCAAGTTTGGTGCAACAGGAAAGAGGTAAAGATTGAGCAGAAGAGAATATGATACGATCAACAGTTGATTAAAATTGGCAGATATTCACCAAAAACACATGATCAGCTGATCAGAATTTAATGCCGGTGTTTAAACTCTACGCTCACTTTTGGGTTTTGATAATAAATCCGCCCACTTGCTCTTTCTCCTGCTGCTCTCTCATCCACTTAAAGGAACAACGTTAGGGACTAGACTTATCCCAGCTGACAATCACAGGGCTACGAGAGACATACAATTGTTCATGCTCATATTTAAGGGCATGTTATAGACACCAGTTGACTTTAATCAGCATGTTTTTGGTCAATGGGAGGGAACCAAAGTGCCCGGAGAAACCCTACGCATGCACGTGGAGAACATGCAAACTCCACAAGGGGGGTTGGACCAGCATCCTTCTTGTCGTGCTGCACCACTGTGTCACTTAAATAAACTAGAATCCCTGAAACTTCATTTAAGACCTTCATCACATCATCAGTCTCAATCGAACTTTAGCTCCATCTACTCACAGACGGAAAGGCAGTGATGAGATTAAGGGCGACATCACATTTACAAAACCAGAAATCCTTCATAAAAATGAACAAGAGTGACATTAAACGCACCCCCCACCCTCACAGTGAGAGTACATAGATATGATATAGTTTCAGACTGAAGCTGATTCTTAAACCAGGCTGTAAAGATGTTTATGAAGGCCTTAAAAAATGTCTTTTCCCCACATACAATCATTAAGTTGTCAGGCTTCTGCAGCCAGCCTCAAGTGGACACTCATGGTATTGCAGCTTTTGGCACTTTCACATGGACCTCCATTTACAGCCACGGTGGTTACCACCTGGTCCAAGAGCAAAAGACGGTCTTCATTGAAAGTTTGGGACACTAATGTTGTAATTGTAACTTCGATCTCTATCATGCAAAAAACAAGAAGAACCAGAACCAGAACAAGCTTAGTTAACTTTATCATTGTTTCAAAATCTGATTTGTTTAATCTGTAACAGGTAGATAGATAGATAGATAGATAGATAGATAGATAGATAGATAGATAGATAGACAGATAGATAGATTCCTTTATTGTCTTTCAAAATATACACCACAGATGCACACGAAAACGAAATTTCGTTGCAAATGGCTCAGATGGCAACGCTGTAAGGCATAAGTGTTTAAATACAAAAAGTATAAAAACAAACAGTGGACGGAGAAAACATATAAAAGTGATAAATGTATAAAACTAAATAGTAAGCAGAGAAACAGAGAAAAGTGATGGAGTGCTGTGAATAAGAATAAGAAAACAACTGGATATAAGCTCCTCTCTGCTTTTGACCACTTAATGGCAGTTTTCTATCATTTAGCAGTAGCATACAGATAATGTGGCAACAAGAGAAGAAACACATTTTGTTTCCTTGCATGTTGCACAAAAAGTCTTCACCATGGGAAAGAGTCTGATGTGGTAAATGATACTTGTGTAAAATATTTTTTAGAGGCCCCATCAGTAATTGGCCCAGCTTGTCTCTCCTGTTACAGGATACAGCAGAAGACAATTTAATATTCTACCTAATACTGCATGATAGCTTGGATGCCATCCAGTGTGATATGATGAGCTATGAAACAGGATATACTGTCCACAAGATCAGTAATGTCCTGATACAAGGATCCTGCAATAACTGAAGAGGACAGGACCAAATGTCCCAAAGTCTGATTTATGTTGTGACTGGAACTGTGAGGAGTGATAAGGTTTAGTTTTTCCTTGAAAGATCTAATAATATTTGCCACAATACCAGAAATATAAACATGGATTAGGTTTTACAGGAAAAAAAGGAATGTTTTTGGATCCCCCAGAAACAAAAATGAAAGTCTTGCACACCATATATTTGGCTTTCTTTGTGTTAAATTATAGAAAAGTGAAGACAAACATTATATTTTCTTTCTATTCTCTTAAATACAATTTGTTTCAAAGTGATGAAATCTTCATTACCTCCGCCAAGGAGGTCAGGTTTTTGCCGGTGTTTGTTTTTGTTTGTTTGTTTGTTAGCAAGATTACGCAAAAACTACTGGACAGATTTTGCTGAAATTTTCAGGAGATGTTAGTAATAGCCCAGCTTAGTATTGATCAGATTTTAGCGGTAATCCAGATAACCACGATTGGCAAATGATCGTTTTTGCTCAATAACTGTCTAATTAATAATGATATCAACATGATTCTGAGTGCTAGGTGTGGGTTTTCAGGGTCATGAATCATATTATGATGGTAACTTTATTATGGAACTATTGCTTATAGATGTAACAGCAATATGTGAGCGACCTTGGCGGAGGTTTGCGCTCTCCGGGTGCTTTCTGGTCATCTTAATGATCAGCAGTTTTAAAAAGTACAGAAACTTCATGATCAACCAAATGTTAAGGTGAGTGATAAAGTAACATAACAGAGGGATAAGTTAGCAGGCAGTGTCGTTAATTAAACCAAAACATCAACACTGGCATCAGTTCTGATGACAGGACAGCAGCTATGTCTTGTGTAACCTCTTAAAACAAAGTGATCTTTCTGCTCTGATAGAGTCTGTGTGGCAGGTCACACAGGCAGCAGCAAAAGGACGGAGTCTAAAACAGTCGTGGTCACGGCCTGAGGCCAAACGCTGTCGTTCCTCCGCTCCGTCACATCTCCACTCAGCTGCACACGCTCAGTGTTTAATGTCAAAAAACAGCGCCAGGACTGAAACACAGTGACCAGGAGAGCATCACACCATCTGACCTGTTTTATTCTTCCTCTGCAGAGCTCCAAAAAGCCTCTCTGACAGCAGCTCACGGCCTCTTCGCAGGAATAAAAGGAGCATTTTGCTGTTGTTCCCCGCTGTAATCCTCTGTCTCAGCATGCAGAACAAACAGCAGCTGACAGGAGCAATTTCTATCAGGCACGGGTAAATTTAGAGCCGCACAGGAGCCGGCGGTGTTTTACCGGAAAAGGAGGGAGATGCGAGAAGGGCATCAAAGAGAATCAGAGTCGTGTTTCTCAAAGAAGCCGGGACGGTCAGGGCACTTTACTGAATCAGGAGATAATGGAGGACGTAGCACCTCGGACTCTGAGTGTCCTTCTGAGAAAACTGAAGCACTGACACAAACAGACTCCAGAGTTTAAGCCAGAGTCTCTCTTCTGTCTCAGACTCGCTCCTGTTAGCAGTGACTCAAATATCCACCTGTTACAGCCTTTCTGAACCTACAGCAGCAGAAGACCACTCCTGTCAGCTAAGAACAGCAAAAACCTCACCTGGTCTGATGAGTCTGGATTTCTGCTGGTACCACCTGAGCGGGGTTTAAACCCCACAGTCTAACTGAGTATTGCTGCAGACCATGTCCATCCCTTTATGACCACAGTGGACCCTCTACAACAGCTCGATGCACAGGGTTCCCACTCCTTTCTAGAAATTATTTTTCAGGACTTTTCCAGGACGTCAGCACACGGGCATTGCCAACTACTTTCATTAGAAAGCTAAACACTGCATGAAAAGTTGCTAATCTCTTCTCTGGAGCTTCTTTAGGGAGAAATAAGTCCTTACAGGGGTTTGGAAAGTTTGAACATGTAGAGACAAAAGGTTCGTTCCAAGCCACCCATAACCCGTGATTTACTGGCTAAAAGTGGGCGGCATCATAGTCAAACCTGAGTTCCGAGTTCCGAGTTAGCAGCTTAACATAATGGCGGCCCTGGTAAGAAATATTCTATTGGGGAAGATAAAAAAAAAAAAATTCCGTTATGCTACTTATATTCTCACGTTAAGTGTATTAATTGACCCCGATATACATTCCGACATGTAAATAGTTTATTGCAATGGAAGAATGCCTGGAACGGTATGAAGTCGTGACTCGTAACTTTGAAGTCGTGATTCACAGGTCCAAACCACCGCTGGAACGCAGCTTAAGTCACATGGAAACACTGGGTAGCGGGACTGTTCTGGGGGAACATGCAAATTTGATTGGCTGGTAGCGTCACGTGGGGCGCTGCACAGGCTGGCCAGCAAGAGGCAGACAAACTCTGCAGCTCAGTTTTGAGAGAACAGACATGTAGGCTGCGCGCAAATTATTGAACCTGTTTGCGTTCACTAACAAGGTCGAGAGAAGCAGAGGGAGGATAAATAATTTTCCAAGACAATTCTAGCTTTTCTAGGACATTTCTTTTCTCATTTTCCATCTGTTTTCCATGACTGGAAAATTGGTCAATCATTTTCCAGGTTTGCCAGGTTTTCAAGGACGCATGGGAACCCTGGATGCAGTTGAACAAAAGGAATATTCGCAAGAGTAGAGACACAGCAAAACCAAGTACAACAACAAGCGCTCCAGGCCTGGAGAGGGTCTGAAGCAGGGAGAGACAGACAAGAGAGGCTGTGGTCAAGCCAGCTGCTCCTAAATTTGAAGTGCTCATGTATTTGAACCTTTACGGTAAATGTCTTTGCTGAGCGACTTTGTCATGGTGCTGTTTTCCTTTTACCATCAGATATTTAAATGAAGTAAGATCGTTTTCTTCCATTTTGTACCTGATGAAACTGGCATCATTGTGTAGAGGACCTATTGGACAATGTGTGCAAGCAGTATGGAGAACTTTTACAGTGTACTTTTTGAGTAAGTAATAATTTGAAATAAATTACTCAAAAAAGCTGATAAAATGTCATTACACATTCTGTTAATTCATGTTGGGAAAAGAGGCATCTCAAAGCCAATGTTAAGGCCAGACTCCTATATTTCATGCTTTTGATGGTAAAATGAAAACAGGAACTTTATAAAGCCCCTCTTATTAAACTGCATCGTTGTCGGTCGTTTGCCCTCGTCGGCCACTGTACCAAGCTAACAGGGATCCTAATAAACAAGCTACGAAACACGCCATCAGTAACAGTAATGAAAGACAATGAATCTCCATCATGGACGTGCTAACATCTGTGGCTTTAAGTGCAAGTAAAAATACTTTATTATTAATTTTTAGAGCCCACCCTCCGCCCTAAAGCAGTTTTACTACAGCTGCACACATGTAAAGGACAAGAAGCTTGGTCCCCTCTGGTCAGTGCTGCAGGACTATCGTGGCAGTCAGGAGCTAATGGTGGATCAGAGAGGAACTCCACACTTATGAAATCAGTGTGATGACTGAGGGAGCGCTCGAGGCCTGACCATCCTTCTATAGCATGAGGGGATATGAAATGAGTGACTGAGAGGAGAGAGAGGAACAAAGACAGACCAGAGGAGGAGAGTGAAGCTAACATGTGAGTCTCTGATGCTCACGTAACCAAAGTGAGCCGGTCCCTAATGGACCAGCAGCCGAGGAGATCACCCCGGGGCCCTGCGCTGCGTCTCCCTGTCTCCTCCTCTCACCTCCTGCACAACCTTCACTTTCATTATTCTAATCAGTCACTCGCCTGTCGCCACGCTCCTCGCTGACTCTGACGTTTTAACTTTAAAAGAGTGAAATGTTTAAAGTGATCAACACAACCGCCTCTTAGGGAATCAGACTGAGCTGGACCAAAGCCGGGAGATCCAGGCTAGAAATCCAGTGTTAATATCATTAACCTGAACAACAACACAGTACAAATAGTTTAATTTTTCCTATCGAGAAAAAAAAAAGACACAACACGAGAAATATCAACCTTCATTTGACTCTACAGAAAAAAGAGTGAAATGGGAATCTTTTTTATTCCCCAGCAACAAAAAAAAAGTCTTACACACTCAGTTTTTGGCTTTTGTTTTTGTTATTGATCATAAAAAATTGCAGACGAACTCATAAAACCTGTCTAAATTAGACATCATTGACAACAGTCCCATTAATCGAGGTTATATTTTTCAATATTCTCTCACAGAAATATCATGATCTTGAGATTTGTTTGAACCAGAAAGAAAGAAATCAACAAAATGTTACAATTAGTGATGTTGTGCAGCAGTTTGTCAAAAAGTTTTAAAGTTTTAAATCAATAAAATACAGAATAGTGAGCATCTAGAGCTTTTCTGGAACTGAACAGGTCAAAAATATAAACAGATTTCACTAATATCTGATCAACACTTAAAATTCTGGCATCATAATGACTTTTGACAGTAGATGATTTAGCTCAGACAGTGTGCAGGAATTTGGTATAATATGTTCTCTGTTATATCAGTTGTCAAAATGTGCAAGTATTTTAATTTTTCATTTTTGTTTTTGTTTTTCAAATTTGGACAGTGTGAAGTAGCTTGACTGCAATTTTTGATGATTAGGAACAATAATAACCCAATATAAGGAGTATAAAACTTTAATATTTGCTCCTGTGGTACAAACAAGTATCAATATTTGGGTTTTTCCAGGGCTTCTAAATTAAAATAAAACAACTAGAACCGTTGAAACATAGGACATAAAGACCAAACGATTTAAACAGGTTACTTCGTGGTCACATCCATGTAATTGATTCTTACTACAAGCTTTTTTTTAAGCATTTGGTCTGGAAACTGTTTTTGTTTGTTTTGCATCAGTTCATTAAACTTTACATGCACCAATAAGCAGATGAAGTCAGAGAGAATCATTCATCTAATGCAGGATAAACTGCATTGATATTAACATTATTATTACACCTTAAATCTTGTTTAAAAGTGAATAAATGCATTTAAAGGGCTTGCTTTGTTCCCGTCCCTCCTCTGGACCCACCCTGTTTTTGACCCTGATTCTCCATTCTTTAAAGATTTAGGACATTTGCATTAATTCCACTAAAACACACCGTGTATGAGTGTGTATGTGTCCAGGCTCAGGTGTGTCACAGCGGGACGCCCCGCTGAAATAAAAGCTGGTTTGACTCTAAATCAGCGGGGGACAGAGGGGACACTGCAGGAGACTGAGCACTCAAAACATCACTGATGTTACAGTAAAGGAGACCCCCAGGGCTCTAACGTCAGCTTAGATTATTATTACAGTGAGATATGAGTGAATAAATGGATGAAATATAAACACAGAGGGATAAGAGGGGCTCATATTGACATGCACGATGATTTATTCATTCATTTTTGAATTAAAACTGTCACGACAGGCTCTAAGGCCATGGCAAACAAAGGGAGAGACATCAATATTAACCATTATTAGACCAATGTATTAACAAATAAATGCAAAGTAACTACAAGGGGAATTGAATATAAAACTTTAATTCTGCTGATTCTAAATATATTAAAATTATATTAAATTGCAACAAAAATTAAATGTCATTAACTGTAACCAAAGGAAGTCAACAAGGTCTATGCAAAGAGTCTATAGTGAACCATGAGAATTGGGTCTGGTAATAAAATAATCAAGGCTGCTGGACATGCTTAACATGATGAACTGAAAAGGAGGTTTGAAACAATAAATAAATCCATATTATTAAAGATATTTGGTGGTAGAAGAAAAGAGGACCAAGAACGTAACCCTGAGGAACACCTACATTAAATTTAGTTCAACAGAGAAGAATTTCTCTTACACAAACATGTCAATTTATGGTTTCTGGGTATATTTGAAACAATCTGCTGCTGGTCTCTGGATGTAAACCCACTTTATCAATGTTTATGTGCACAGTGACAACAAAAACACATCCTCTGGAGACATTTTCACTCAAATTCTAATACCGCACTGAACAAAAATCCCTACTATTCTAATCACTGATGATCAAAAAGCACCAAAACATCATCTGCTGCTTTATGAGACAGGGACATGGTACAAGAATGATGGTATAAATTAAAAAAAGAGCAGACATATTGTTATTGACACTGACAGGGACGTTGCACACAATGTATTTATCTCATTTAGCCACTGAGCTTCTGGGAAAGAACGTCATCACCATCATCAAATCAAATACCCAAAAATAATCTTAAACTTAAGACTCATCTTTGATCTGCGTTGTTATTGATGGACAGCGTCAGACGGCGAATCAGTGACCCTGCAGGTCTGCAGAAATGTCACCGTGATGAGTCAGGGCTTCAGTTTTTCCTTTACCTCAGGTGTCACCACATCTTATCGATAAAAACACAACCAGGACCAGAACATCCAGACTCTGAGTAATCTTCATTTTCACACTTTGAGGTGTCAATCAGCCAATGACAGGGACATGTTTACACTGAATTTTCGAGCTTTGCTGATTCTGCTGACTCATTATTTTCATGTTCTTTTGCTTTTCTGTGATAAGCCGGCCTAAATAAGAAAGACATGATCTTCAGAGTCAAACCAGCACACTGTTGAGAATAAGTCATATATTTCTCCATCCATCAATAAAGCTTATCCCTTTTTTTGGTAATGTTTATTTAATTTATTAATAAAAGAAAGCACTTCAATACAAACAAGCAAAAAGCAAAATAATAAATGAAAAAGAACAGAAAGAAGAATAATCTTATACGGTCTACCCCTCTTATAAACGGTAAATAGTGAATGGACTTGAGCTTATAAAGTGCTTTTCTAGCTCTTAGACTACTCAAGCAGCTTTACATTGGAGGTCATACCTACCCATTCACTCTCACATTCACTCACTGATGGTTGGAGTTTCTGTGTCAGTTCTCCATTAGTATCAGCGAACACATTCACTTTTGAAAATTACATAAAGAGCTAATCTTAGTCAAAAAATAGATGACGTAACATAACACGGTAAAAATGAGTAGTCACAACAAGCACAAAGGACTGTTTAGAGATGCTGAAGAGTTTATCTGATGACTGTAGACAGAGGCAGGCTAACGCTACCCATTGACTCCCAGTGTTTGAGCTAAGCTAAACAGCGGTGGGCGAGCCTTAGCCGTCTCTTCCTTGTTACTGCAGCACAGTCGAAAGAATGGTGTCTATCTGCTTGTCATGGACTTGGGAGTGAGGAAAGACATGAAAACAAAAAAGATGTTGGCATATCCCTTAAAACCAGCACTTTGGTCCAGTGTTAATTTTGACAGCAATTTTTAATTTAGTTTTAGTTATAGTGTGTTGCCTAAAACATCCTTTAGTTTTAGTCGTAATTTTGTTCATCTAAATTGTATTAATTTTAGTCTAGTTTCAGTTGATGAAATTTCACAACGTCGATGAAATCTACTGTAAACTTAGTCGACTAAGTCATGTTTGACACTTGGATAAAATGAAACATCTAATAACCCTTTACTGAATGCTAGGAAAGTCTGAATGTATAAATGAACAGAAACAAATTGAACTTTTGTGTGAAATGCAGTCACCTTTATTTAGGCTACCTGGCAGAGCATCTCAGTTACAATACCAGAACTGACAACAACAGTGAACCTGCTCTACATGAATATATCAATTCATAAAGAGAGGAGCTCTGATTGGATCGCTCCACAACTTATCCCACCACCACCAAGCTAAGGCAGCTGTGATTGGATGTCCCTCTTAACTCATCCAACCTTTCCACACAACCAAAGTAGCTGTGATTGGATATATTCCTAACTTGTCTCTACTTTCTACATGACCAAATTAGGTCTGATTAGATTAAGTCTCTGTCAGACATTTTAGTCTAGTTTTTATTTGTTGATGAAAATGTCAGTTGATTTAGTTTGAGTTTTAGTCCATGTGCACTTGTTTTTATCAGTTACTGTCTGTTTTTTGGGGAAAAAAGGCTATGACGACAATAATTAGTCAACAAAATGAACACTGGATTGGTCTCAGCATCTTAGTACATGCCCCTAAAGTATCGTCTAAGAATAACAAAACTCTCACACACAGCCCTGAGCATGTGAAAGTCCTTTCAGGCCTGTTTGTACATTTAGCTGCAAACACAAACACCTCCAATGTGAGAAGAAGCAAGCGATGGATCAAAATGGAGCATCTATGACAAACTAAAGCCACCAAACATCACAAAACCAAACCCTCAGATCTCAGTTTGCAGAGTTGTACCTTTTCGTGCGTCGAAACATGCTGTAGGTTTTCAGGCGTCGCTCGAAGCAACAAGAGCATCAACAGCCGAGAGAGAGCCGTCAGGAAGAGTCAGGTTTCATTTTGATTCAAGAAAGACTGCCACTCCGTAAGCCTTTAGATGAGTGTGTGATGTGAGAGAGTGGCTGAGATCCAAAAGGAGGAGAGAGAGAGAGAGAGGGAGGGATGTAGGGATGGAGACGGGGTGGGTCTGCTCCTTCACAGAGGAGAACAACAAAAGGCAGCAGGGGATTGTGGGTCATTTTCACAAGGCTGAGATCTGCAGACTGGTTTGTGGTTTTCTTTCTGTGATCTTGATGGAAGAGCCTGACGTGGCGTTAAAAGCTTTTTCCTCTGCAGGCTGACATGAATGAAAACAGAGGAGAGTGAAGAAATGACTGAAGGAGGAGGTCATGTGGGATGTTATATAACGAGAAGCAGATGTTGAATGGAATAAAAAAACCTGCTGATGACGATGATGGATACGTCACAAACAAACACTCTGAATGGTTGTGTTTGCAGACTATATGTGAATCTTGTCCTGTTTTTGGAGAAATATCAGGAGATAATTTGATAGAGTTTTGGACTAACCTTTAATCCTTTGTCTCCTATTTATGTAAACTTCTTGATAAAATTTCTTCTTAAAAAAACTGTTATTAGATGGCAGAGAGGAAAGTAACTGTCCTGGTTAAAGGGATACGCCAACATTTTTTGTTTTTTCATGTATTGCCTCACTCTTGACTTCATGACAAGCAGATAGACTCCATTCCTTCGACTGTGCGTGCAGTAACAAGGAAGAGACGGGCAGAGCTCACCCACTGCTAATTAGCTTAGCTCAAACACTGGGAGTCAGTGGGTAGCGTTAGCTTGCCTCTGCCCACAGTCATCAGATAAACTCTCCAGTAACTCTAAACAGCCCTGTGTCCTTGTTGTGACTGTTATGTTATCTATTTTTAGAGTAAGATTAACACTTTATAAAATTTTTGAAAGAAATACATATGAAACTAAACTGCAGGGTGCATGCATAAACCACCACAGACATACTTGTAAGTAGGTCAAAAAAACAAAGCATGTCCATGGTGGTTTGCACATGCACCCTGCGGTTTAGTTTTGTATGTATTTCTTTCAAAAAGTTATAGATAATGTAACATAACGCAGTAAAAAAAATGAGTAACAACAAGCACACAGGAACATGTAGAGTCCCAACCTGTTGTTTCTTTTTGAAGCAACATGTGAAAAGCTTAACCAACATTTAGTCGAGTCTGGCTGCTTGTTCGCTCGCGCCAACTTGTTCCTTCCCTCGCCGTATCTCTCACCCTGTGCTTGTCTTTTAGCCTCAGCCGCTGTGGGACACAGTACGGAGACGGGAAAACTATCTCTACTCTCAGGCACAAGAAGAAGGAGACCCAAAGTCTTACAAAGCATTATTAACTTCCCCAAACTGAAGAATAATAACTAGGAAAAACACCTGATTGAAGAAAAAGCCAGTAAGATGAATATTAGGTCTTCACAGCAAGATAACTCCAACAATAAGTCCTCCAGTTTATGCTCAGGGATCTCTTAAATCTCCCTGATCCTGCTGTGCCTGGACTGGACCATTGCAAGCCCATGAAACAAGTTCAGACTCGAGACTGTCCCACACTTCACTACAATATCTCAAATCCCACAGGGATATAAATACTGGTATTATAAATGTAGTTTCAAGCAGGGAAACACATGTTGACAGCATCACACTAAGAGAGGGAGAAGAGATGAAGTGAAGGAGACAGACGGACTCCAGAGGAAGACTCGAGACAGGAAGGAGCACGGTCTTTAAAATGTGAGGTATGATGTGATGAGGACACCATGAAGGAGACAAAGGAGTGAACACGACTCTCATATATAAAATAATGTTTGTCTGCAGCTTCATTTCAGGTTTGATTATCCGTGCTGAGTGAGGAAGAGGAGGACGTGATGATGATGGATGGAGCAGAGACAAGGGCATTGGGCTGTGACTGGACTCACACTCAGAAACACTTTATCTGAGTGAAGTTAAGAGGCAATAATGAAACACATGAGGAGTCTTACTAACAGGTTATTGATCATTAATCTGCAACTGGCTTTAACAAGGCAATGCTGCCTGTGTGGACTGTATCTCTGCTTAAGTCGCCTTTATCTTTAAAGGGATACGCCAACATTTTTTGTTTTCATGTCTTACCTCATTACTGAGTCCATGACAAGCAGATAGAAACCATTCTGTCGACTGTGCGTTCAGGAAGAGACTAGCAGAGCTAGCCCACCACTAATTAGCTTAGCTCAAACACTGGGAGTCAATGGGTAGTGTTAGCATGCTCACAACTGTGAATCAGTTCTCATTGTTCACTTAAAAGAGCTGTTGAAAAGACTCGACTCGTTCGCTAACGTCACATCTCTAGCACAAACCACCGCAAAAGTAGGTCAACAAAACAAAGCCTCTGTTCAGGAGTAGAAGAAGATAAAATGATGATAGAAGATAACGTAGCATAACGTAGTAAAAAAACAACAAGCACACAGGACCGTTTAGAGTTGCTGAAGAGTTTATCTGATGAATGTAGACAGAGGCAGGCTAACACTACCCACTGACTCCCAGTGTTTGAGATAAGCTAATTAGCAGTGGGCGAGCTCTGCCCGTCTCTTCCTTGTTACTGCACACACAGTTGAAAAAATGGTGTCTATCTGCTTGTTTGGACTCGGGAGTGAGAAAAGACACGAAAAGGAAAAAAAGTTGGCGTATCCCTTTAACAGTTTGAGCTGCATGAAGCTGACTTTACAAACTCTTCATGCAGAAGAAGCTTCAGTTCAACATCTCTGAACAGACTGTAAATACTCATCTCAAGGACAACACTCCTCACAAACATCAGCACCAACATCCTCCGAGCTTTAACAACACATCAGACACTGAGCTCAGCAGCTCCTCCGTACGACTGTGTGACTGTTTTTCTCCACGGAGGGACTCGGCTATTCTCCAGAGAGCAGAGGGAGGGATGAAGGGAGGTAACACTCACCTGCTGTTCTTGCGAGGCAGGGGCAGATCCTTCTGGAAGAAAAACAAAGAGAGACGGGAAAAGGAGATCAGGTACAGGAAACAATCATGAGGAAACATCCCACGTTAAATATGAATATATTATTGATAGATTTGACAGGAGACATCATCATAAAAAGGACAACTTAGGTTTATAGATCTTTGGAAACAAGACAGAACATGCTTAAATACAGGAACCAGTAATGCCACTGCTACTGCAATAATATGCTGAAGTATGACTAAGACTAACTAGTTTTTTTAAAGTATTTATTTATTTTTTTCTCCACCTTTCTTCTTCTTTTTTCTGTTTTTATATTATTATTATAACTGTTATTGTTTAAACTAATCTCATGTTAATATTTACAGATTATTTTTGATAAATGGCTTTGCATTATGTTTCATGTTTATTATACCTGTATTGGTTTATGATGGCTTGTATGTGCACCTTGCGTGTATAAGAAAGGTCTATATTAGTTGCAGCCGGAGTGTAAGACAAGAAAGAAATGAATATGTTTAAAAGAAGGACTTTGGGAAGAGAAAAAACTATGAAACCGTCAAAGTAAATTCATGTGTTTTGCAATGTTCAAATAAAAAATACGTTAAATTAAAAAAAAGGAATCAAAAACAACGATGACTTTGCAGAAATGACACTGCAGCCTGTCTGACACCATAGCAACAGGAGCAGAAGGCGTTAGCACTCATTATTGGGCAATTTATTGTTTTATTGTGCATATTTTTTGGCAAGCTTCTGTTCTTACTCCTCAGACATTGGCAGTCACTGGTCTTCAGGCAAATAAAGGAGGCATTAATTTGTCCTGGCGTTCCTCTCCTGTTGAACAATGACATTATTTACTTCACGAAACAAGTCAGACAAAAACATTCCTCTGCTGTGTTGGCACAACTCTATCTCTCCCTCTTCATCTCCCTCATCATCATCTTTTTCTCCCTGTCTCTCCTCTCGTGGCTCCAGATGGACGGAGCACGTTGGACCGAAGCCGCAGCAAACACTCACAGCACCGCATGAAAACAGAGCGAGCAGAGCCAGAGCTCGAGCTAACACAGCCGGCCTCTTCACAAACAGCCTGCACATGCAGATAGAGACGCAGGGCGGGGGGGTGGGGGTCTCAGGTGTGAACTGTTAGCGTAGCATATAGCAGCAGATGTAATTAATGCATTATCTGCTTCACGCTCTCCTGTCGCCCGAGGGGTTAATGCTGTTATGCTGCTGTTAGCTCTGCATCGACCGCCTCCTGACCACAGAGAGGACAATTATCAGGGTGACCTTCAGGAGATCGAGCACCACAGGATCTAAAGTTCCTGATCTACAGTGAAGCACCAAGTACTGATCATCCTGGAGATGATTTTTGTCTTTCTGAAGTGACGTTAGTGCTAAAGCAGGGTACACACATGGATTCTCTAAATCTGAAGAGATGTTTTATCTGTTAGAGACCCACACATGCACTGCAAAAACTCAGATCTAGGCCAGAGTGTTTGTCTATTTTTAAGTCAAAAATATCCAAAACACTTATTTTAATTCATATTGACTTAACCAGTCCAGATAAATATCTTACTTCAAGGAATAAATGCAAAATAAGGTGTTAAATTGCTTGTAATGAAGAGAAAATATCTGCCAATGAAACAAGCAAGTTTGACTCAGTGGGGGTCTGAAATTAAAGTTTAATATCTGCTCAAGTTAAATTTGTCTTGTCTCCTTGGCAGATTATTTTACTTATTATTACAAGCAACACAGGCTTTATTTTAGTTATTTCCTCAAAATTAGATCTTAATCCAGAAATTTAAGGAAATTGTAGATTAGAATAATTCTTGTGAGATTTTTTGACATGAATAAGCCAAATACTCTGAGTTTTTTCAGTGTGAAGATAAGAAATCAGGCATTGAACAGTTTTGATCGTACTGTGTGTGGTGTGCTCTGATAATCTCAACACAGCACATCACACACAGAACCATTCTGTCCCACAACCGATCTAGAATCTAGTCCTCCAAGACAGAAATCTGACCAAACGTGATCTAACAAAAACAAAGAAGAAGAAACATAGCAACAACCGGAAAACACAGCATGGAAGAGGACATACGAGAAGAGGGAATGATGGTGGTCTTGGGACTATTTTTGGCAGAAAAATCCAGAACTAAACAGAGGACAGACTGTTGAAAAAAGTCCTGGAGACAGCGTGAACATGTGAGCTGGTCCTCCATTTCTGAGGTCCAAGAACTTTCTGTTTCAGGTCGGCCATGAGTGTTTTATTTACACCTGCATCCTTGTTCCTCAGTCGGCTCGCTTCTTGATTGACTATGCGTCACAACTCGGGAGTTTTCGGCTTTCCCCACATACATAAAGATTTTTGGTCTTAAATACTGAACAAGTTTAATATCTATGATTGTCGGCCCGACCTGTTTCAGAGTTGATTATCAGGGCAAATTCACTCTTAACACACCTCAGACCACAGGGCAATCTTATAGGATAATCTTATAAGACAGAGGAGAATCTGACGTTACTGGTCTGGAAGGGTGAAAGTTGGGACAAAAACAGCCCGATTATCTTTATGTGTGCACCCCGCTTCACCCACTTAACCTCCCCAGGACCGACGAGGGGTGAAGCTCGTCCTAAATAAAACTGGGCAAGAGCCAGAGCACACCATGGACTGGTCAGCAGCCAACCACAGGGCCAACACAAAGAGGCTGCCATTCACACACTCACGCCTACAGGTAGATGCAATGATGATTCATTAGGGTTTTAATAACCCACTTTAGCATGCAAGAGAAAGCTAATAAAACAACACAAAGATAAGTTTATGACCTGTAAAGCTTTTGCAAAAGGGACTAAATGCTTGTCAAACATCAGCTGGAACGCGGCTTCTTTGGATCAGAACCAAAAACTTTTATAAATGGCTCTGGAGGAAAACTTATTAAAATTAATGGTGTTGATATCCTTAAAGTTGTAAGTCAGTTATCCCAGCTTAACCAAATTACTAATCCTGAATTTTTTTATTATTTACTGTTGTGGATTTTATTCTTCTTTCTTTTTCAATTTTATCCACTTATTCATTGATTTTGTCATTTACATTGGGTCAGGAACTGTGTACGATCCATGATTTACAGTTGGATAAGTATTGCTGTCTTGAATGTTTGAAGATTATCTGTTCTTATGTTAACACGTACGGAGTGTAAAGGGAAAAGAGAAAAAAACTTTTGGAGCAGTTTAAAACACAAAAATGCTTGCCTTACTGTCAAAAACCGTTGGTTGTCTCTCAGACACAGACTGTGCTTGGATTTGTGGAGAAAGAAATAAAGAAATGGAGGTAGAGTCTGTGTTCATCTGTAAAAACAATAAACCTGGTCATAGGTCACAGGTTACTCCGATACTGGACAGCGTGTCTCCAGGGTTTACGTGTTAACAGAGATAAATCTTCCTCCACAAGGACGACTGAATATTCAACCTATTGATCCGTCTTTGCTGCGTCCTTCATCGATCAGGTTATTGACCCCGAGCTGTCAGAGCAAAGAGGAGAAGATGGTTAACAAGAGCCCGAGGCATTACCACGGCGGCCGTCTGATGAGGAGGGTTAACCTTTTAACAAGCCCGATTAGAGACGACTGTCAGGGATGTTTTACAGCAGATATTTACACTGAGGAGGGTTCAACTCATGAACGAGCTGGATTAGAGCAGGTACTTCTATCTGAGGAGAGGGTTAACCCTTCAAAAAGATCGATCAGATTGAAGTGCTCATGACAGTTTTCAGCTGATGCTCCTCATTGATGGTGGTCCCTCATAGTCGGGGTCAATTCTCTACCACAAGTGAAGAAGTTTGGGTATCCCCAGTTCAGCGGTGATGGTGAAAGGGAACCATATTCAGGCTTGTTCATATAAAAATCTGTTTGTTATTCACCAAAAGTTCTATGAGATCTATATTTTGCTTTTATTTTTGTTTTATCTCTTTACCATGATTTTAACGCCAGTACAGCATAAATCTGATGGTTTAAGCTGTCCTAAAAAAGATGTCTTTAGCTCGATGGTGCTTGACAGGGTTGAGATTTTATTTGCATTATAACAAAAACAAGTCCACAAGAACAAAGAAAAGCAGAAAAGGGCTAGAAGTTGTGAGTTTTGATGAAGCAAAAACGTTAATTTCATTGTTCAGCCTTTACTAACAGGAGTAAATTATTTTGGTTACAGCAGCTCCTGCTCATTTTGAGTTTTTCTTCTGTTTTAGTGACTTTTTAAAAAAATATTTTTTAACTTATTTAACTTAATTGGAAACCAGAAAACCAGAAACATGCACTATTCCAACGTGCAGTTGGTTTGTATTTCTAGTCTTTATATTTCTAAGAATGCACATACTGTGTTTTATACTTAAGTCTATTTTTTATTCATCATTGCTGTCCCCTTTGCTGCTGTAACACTGTGGGTCAAATAAAGGTTTATTCTGTTCTATCACAGGGAGGCTTCATTTTCACCTGATTCCTCGTTACTCCAGTTGGATTGTGTGAAAAAAGGCGTCAGGAAAATGAGTTGTCTCTTTTTGACCTTTTCACACATTAAAGTTGCAGATTATGCTGGAGATTCATCACAAATGTTACTACATTCATAATGAGTATGTGACAATGACAGAGGAGTGTTTAATGGGTTTTTGTGGAGGTTAATAAAGGTGGCGATCCATCAGGATTTAATAATTAACTGCAGCTGAATATGAATATAGATGGAAATACAGTGATACATAATCAAACTGATTTACTGCACAGTTTAGACAGCCAGTATCTGCTTCCTCTGCAGCTTCTATTGTCTCTTTATTTTAATCAGAAGCATCACATCCTTCGTCCTGTTTGTTATTTCAGACTCCAGCAGAGGGGCTCACTTTGATGAACGTGCCAACGGTTTCATTTATTGTCTAGACATCCTGAATATTAAAGATCTCCTCAGAGAGACTTCAGACAGACGGAGAGCAGATGTCCACAGGTCTGGATTCAGATAATAAAGAGATAAATCAGCTTTATCTTTTTTATTTGGGCCGTCTATTTCAGCATAATTAAGGGGATTTTATTTGCTCATATTGGTCAGTTTCCTCATTTCCTAAAGACTAAAGGATGGAGGTATTGTTTTTAATATAGAGGGGCTTTGTTTTTGTGTTTGAAATCTAACAAATCTGGACCATTCATAATATTATTATATGCTAATTTAAATTAAGGTCATTTTCACTTTATGGGCCTCTTATAAAATTACTGATTTTGGGGTCAAGTGTACAGAATCACCCCTGCGCCCGTGATTCGAAACCACCCTGATCTGATGACTAGTTGGAGGTTAATCCTTATCCCGAAGGACGAAGGCATCGTGTTTTCAAGTTGTCCATCAATATCTCTGTCCAGCCAACAAATTTTTCCTTAAATGAAGTCTGAACAAAGCCTCGTCCATCGTGGACCAGGTTTATCCTGATTCCTGTATCAAAGTTAGCTTGATTATTTGATCCTGAATAGGCTAGAGGAAAAGATCTGAAAAAGAGAGTCAGTATAATGTAAAGGGAACAAACTTCTTTTAAAGGCCGAGGTGTAGATACAAACTGATGAACAATGCATTTCTGTGAGAGGAGTCAGTTTATGGAACAATCTGGACAGAGAAACCAAAGAAAAAAACTCAAATCTAAGTGAGAGTATCTGGCTTATTTCAAGACAAAAAAAATCTCACTAGACTTATTCTAATGCACAATTCCCTTACATGTCTGGATTAACATCTTATTGGAAGATATCAAAACTAAAAATAAGGCCTGAGTTGCTTGTAATAATATGTAAAATAATCTGCAAATACGACAAGACAAATTTAACTTGAGCAGATTTTAATCCTTAATTAAGACCCTCACTGAGTCGAACTTTCCCTGTTTCATTGGCAGGTATTTTCTCTTCATTACAAGCAGTTCAATCCCTTATTTTTGCATTTCATTTCCAACGGCATTTTTTTCTCATGCCATAGTAGCAGACGAGGCCAGAAATCGAATCCCCTAAATTAGACATTATCTGCTGCGAAACTCACTCCTCCTCTGTTGCCATTGCAGTGCAATGTCCACAACAACACCACCAGTTAGCCCCCATTCGTGGACGTGCAGTGGTTGCTTGTTCTCTGGCCAGCTGTTCGGCTCTTTCCCTCTGCATCCTCCTTTCAAATAGCTCCTCGTCGGTATATTCTGGCTCAAAACGATACGGGCATCCATTATACTCAAAGTCGTCGTCAGACACTTCTACATCGGATAAATATTCGCCATGTTGCACAAAAATATCCGTGTAGCCAACAACAACAGCAGCTCTACACATGTTCTTGTCTATGACTTCACCAAAAGTTACCCGTCCTTGTAAAGGCCCCGGATGACCATAACAACAAAGTTGAGCTGACATGGTGATAGCACTGGCCATTCATTTATAAAATGTAGCTGAAATGAGCGAGTTTCGCAGCAGATAATGTCTAATTTAGGGGCTTTGATTTCTGGCCCCGTCTGCTACTACGGCATGAGGAAAAACACCGTCGGATGGATCTAAATTGCTCGAAAACAGCTCGGAGCTCCGACAAAATTGTCTGGGTGAGTCTACGAGCGTATTTAATCCTAAAAATAAGGTCCAGGTGTCAAAAAACCAAACTTATCCTTTAATGTAAGATATTTATCTCGGCTGGTTTAGTAAATGTGGATTAGAATAAGTGTTTTGGGCCTAGATCTGAGTTTTTGCAGTGCATCCAACTTCATATTTAAAATGAGAATAAACCATCATGTTAAGAAGATATGATGAGATGTGAAAGTTTTGTCCTGCCTGTGTCGTATTATTGGGTTCATTATTACCTCCGCCAAGGAGGTTATGTTTTTGGGAGGGTTTGTTTGTCTGTCTGTCTGTTTGTTACTTAGTTTGCAACATTACTCAAAAAGTTATGAACGGACATTGATGAAATTTTCAGGAAATGTCCGGACTGGGATAAGGAACAAATGATTAGATTTTGGAAGCGATCCGATCCAGAAGAAAATCCATTACGGAAAATTTGATTTTTGTGAATAACTGCTGAACTAATGTTGATATCATTATGAATTCAGTTGCCAATGTTATGTTTTCATGGTCAAGGAATCTAAAAATGTAGTCAAAATAAATGTGGGACTAATATTTATGGTGCAAATGACAAATGGGGGGAACTGTGGCGATTGGCGGAGGTCTGCACTCTCCGAGTGCTTTCTAGTTATTATTACTATTATTATTTTACCTCCTTTTTTTCAGATGAAGTGAATATTGCATCCATGTTTCTTATAGAAGGGAGTGAGGGCTTCCTTGGCCCTGCAGAGATTTGATGAAAAGTTTTTGTTTTTTATTATCTACATTGTTAATTAGTGTCGTGTAAAAAAGGTTGATCGTATAGGATTTTTCTTCTTCCTGGTCCTTTTCATTTTTTATTTTAGTTTCTTGCTTGTTTGTATTGAAGTGCTTTCTTTTATTACTGAATGAAATAAACATTGAAAGAACTCTGTTTTTGTGCATGCCAAACCGTCGTGGATGATTTGACGGATTACAGATTAACCATGATCCTTTTCACCACTGGAGGTAAATGACTTGCTTGGATTATGCAGCACAGTCAGACTACAGCACAGCTTTAGCCCCTAACAGCAGTATAATATACACATGATGAAGATGCTCTGTATTTGGACATCAAGGCAGCACAAGAACAAAACAGTCCTGACGTCAGAGGAAAATATCTCTGTTCTCCGTACCAGGAGACCAACACTTCAGCCTGCCTGTGACTCACAGCCCCACTTTTCCACAAATGAAGAAGTAAATCCTCTCTCCTTCATGTTCTCCCACCACAGCCAGCTCTCCAACTTTATCCTCCTGAGGTGTAATTAATGTGTCAGAACGCCTCGCTTTATTCCACGCCGCGCGGCTTCATTAGACGCGTCATCGCATGTAAAAATGAAAAGAAAATGAAAAGGAGGGGATGACGGTTTTGGAGCTTAATGCTCTGTGAGTCCTCCTAATGAAGTCTGGAGGTGGTGAGGGAGGGGAACAGACGGAGAGCTCAGCCGCCGACATGACAGGCTCCGCGATCGGAGATTAGAGAAGAACACAATATTTACTGCTCCATCAGACTGAGCTGCTGGCTTCTATTTAGTAATGAAGGTTTGGGTTGAAACTCAGGAGGAAGTTTGAGCTCATAATACACAATCAACAGACAATTTATTAGGTACACTTTGCTAGTACCAGGTTGGACCCCTTTAATCAAGAAGGAGCTGAAACATCCCTCAGAGATGTTGGTCCAGATCTCCATGACAGCATCACACAGCTGCTGAACATACATGATGAGAATCTCCTGCTCCACCACATCCCTAAGGTGCTCCTTTGGGTTGAGATCTGGTGACTGTGGAGACCACTGGAGCATAGTGAACTCACTGTCAAGTTGAAGAAACCAGTTTGAGATGATCTGAGCTTTGAGACATGGAGCTGGAAGTCTCCATCAGAAGATGGTCCACTGTGGTCATGAAGGGATGGACATGGTCAGCAACTACACTCAGGTAGGCTGTGAGGTTTAAACCATGCTCAGGTGGGACTAAGGGGCTCAAAGTGTGCCAAATATTGTCCCCCCACACCATCACACCACCGGCAGCAGCCTCAATAGCTGACCCAAGGCAGGATGGATCCATGCTTTCATGATGTTCACATCAAATTCTGACCAAACCATCCGAACGTGGCAGCAGAAATCCAGACTCAAATCCAGCATTTTAATTATTTTAAAAATCTAACAATATCAGGAGCTGCTTGATACCACAGGAAGAAAAACAGAATTTAAAGCCACCAAATGTTGAGGAATTTATTGCCTTAAATTTTAAATTGTCTAACAATGTGCAATTACAATGCGCAATTACATCCATGTGCAATCACTTACAATCATGTGCAATTACTTTGTGAATGTGTAAATAACCCTTATTGGATTTGCTTTTTAGTTTGAGATGCCCTTTTTATATTGGTAGAATAATGTACATACTGCTATTTTTATACTTATATTTTATACTTATTTTTTTATCGATGCTGTCCCCTTTGCTGCTGTAACAATGCAAATTTCCCCGTGTGGGACGAATAAAGGTTTATTCTGTTCTATCCTAAATACATTACAGTTGGGCACAATACAAACTTGTGCGTTCAGGCTTCAGGTCCACTTTAGTCCAGTCTTTTTGACCTGTTTCCAAACTAATTTAAGTGACGGTGGAGTCCATTTTGACCCCAGTATTTGACTTCATAACACATCTTGAGAACCCACTGATTCACTAATAGGATCACAGCCATGGTTCTTTGACTCTATATCCCTGCACAGTCAAACTTTTATATCCTTATGGCTGAATTTGACTGTTTTACATATCCATGGAATACATTCACTGGAAAAACCCCATAGTCTATGATTAGGAAGGGCAGAAGTTTTAAAAGAAATCTCATGACTGAGAGGTATCCAGCTGCCCTGCTGCAGTAGTTTGTCTAATGCCAAGGTCACACTGCACGATTTATGCACGATTATGGCCTGACTCAACAGTCGTTGGGTTTCGAAAACCATCGGCCAGAATGATGGTTGTTCCATCATAATGACCGACAACAACAGATCAGTCTGGGACAGAAAGTCTAGGAGGTTTGATTTTTGTCCCAGAGACATTGACCAATGAGAGCACAGAGAGCTCTGCATGTGCGATGATCACGGATGTAAACAAACTGAGATTGATGCCTTGACAGCAACGAGACGGAGCTCCTAAAACAGCATCACTGTCCTTACCCAGATAATTCCCATTGAGATCAGGATCTCATTCACAAGGGTGACCTGGCCAAGAGGTCAGCAGCACACATCATAAAAGATACAAATTCAAGAAAAGATTTAGGCGACAAATTACAAACAATAAACACTACTAGAGACTGTAAACAGAGAAACGGCAGAGGAACATGGTGAGAGAGACTGCTGACATCTAGAAGCAAACTAACATCATTCAACATGACGTTTGTAGACATAAACTAAAGTACTGTTTTCCAAATACTGAGTGTTTGTTTGCGGTCTTCGGTGTTGTCCTCCTCCTTCCTCCGTCATCACGTCAAATTCAGTTTCAGTCGTGTAGTCTGTCATGCTGTCGAGGAAGTCACTGTGAATTTATGGCTCCGTGGTTGCCCCGGCTGACAAACCGACCGTCATTACAGATAAGATGACAAAGTAGCTTGATTAATGCATTTACAACATTGAGAGGTTTTCTTTTTGGTCCTGAAATGCATCACGATTAAGGATGCTGACAGCCCCGACAATCTTCTGATCGATCTTGAAGCAAACTTTCTGGACTGAAGCACAGCAGTATGGGAAAGTCTCCACCAACTGTGACCAGAGGGAAAACTGGCTGCCATGTAAATTTGCTCCAAATTAAACAACCACAGAGGTATGCACTCCATGCACTCTGGCTCTGCCCACCAATTCACAACTTTTGGAAACAAATAACAACCATCCTGTCCCCACTCCTTAGCCACAACACCCCACTATCACCCTCCGTCTGCATACTTGGAAACTTAGAAGAACTCAACACTAACTCAAAACAAATCACAATAGCCCTGCTTGTAGCCCTAACTATTGCCAGGAAAACAAGACTGCTCAAGTGGAAAAACAGAAAAACCACAACAACAACACAATGGTTAGACCTCTTTACACAGCACATACCAATGGAACAACAATCAACTAGAACTTAACAATATATACTCCACAACTCTCGCCGCCATCTCAGTGCTGGAGAGTTAATGCCACAGCATCAGTATACAAAGACATAAGTATACAAAGGCTTGTTCATGAGGAGGAGAGGGGAAAAGGGCAAAAAAAGAAAAAAATGAATCTCAAAGGAAAAGGACAAATATATCACTCTGTTTCATTTAAGATCATCTGGTAGCTACACCGTTTTGTCTTTGTCTTTCTGCCTTTATGTCTCTATTTTTTGTTTTCTTTCTCTCCTCTTTCTCTACCCCCTTGTTTTTTTGTTCGTTTATTTGTTGTTGTGTTATTCATTGTTAATTTTTGTCTTTGTAATTTTTACCGTAATTTCTCGAATACAGCACGCCCTCGTTTATAACACACACCCCAGTTTTTTTATGCTTTTTTCCAGGGAAAAACGCTGTATTGAAACATGACACGCACCCAAACCTTACTCTCGCAGACAACTCAAAAATGACCTTTATTCAAAGTTTTAATCAATGAAATTTCAGGATTTTCACAACAAATACCGTACACGATTTTCTCTCTCATACGGATGCAGAAACAACTTTTGCTTCATGTATGCGCAATTACTCAATTCCTGCCCGAGCATGCTCAGTCGTAGTGTACCGACCAATCAGAGAGTAGCTATCAACATGCTGATGTCTTCGACCAATCACAGCGCAGCTATTTTGGTCCCCTTGCTCACAAGATGGCAGCATCCTGTGTTTGCACCTGAGTGGTACTGGAACGCTTGAGAGTTACACGATCATTACACAAAGGTAAACTAATTAAGACCCAAAATAGTGGATTAGAACAGTTGAACAGTCAGTATTTCAGCTTTTTGTATTAGATGTGATGTAATCACGATGTTGGGAGACGAAATATTTTACATATTTTGCTTGTGCTTGTGTATAATACGCATCCGAAAATTGGACCTTATTTAAGAGCAAAAAAATGCGTGTTATAAACGAGTAATTATGGTATATGTATAGAATTAAATCAACACCATAACTTGCTATGTACATATTTGTCTGTTCACGTATTTGTTTGTATGCACTTATTAGTGAATTAAAACAAACAACCAAATGTGGGCCGTGTCCTAAAGCTGATATTCCTCCTTCTCCTACCAAACCACTAAAAGCTCCTCTTCATCCCGTCGTGTCCTCTGAGTCACGTCGTCCGGACTAAAAGCTCCTGTGATAATGAAACGTCTTAAATGAGCTGCATCTCTGTGAGACGGACCGCAGCTCCGGACAGTCCAATCATTTAGCGGCCAAGAGAAATGGAGCAGAGTCTCTGAGGCCGAGACAAACAAAAGTGATTAATCAGAGGGAGACAGAGAGAGGAGCTGTCATCTGACCGAGCTGTCTGAGCTGACGGATGGAGAGGAGAGAGGATGATGGACGGGATGGAGTGATGGTGACATGACAGCAGAAAGGTCAGAGGGTTCAGACATTTATTTATTCTTTAATATCTGCAGAGAAAATGATCAGCAAGGGAAACAAAACATGAAGTCCAAGGTCCAATATGTGGACTTCAAAAAACAACAAATCCTACAGACCTGCGTGAAGCTGGCCCCCCACCCCACGCAAAATTTCAGAAAAATAGTCTGTTTCGTTTGTGCCGGTTTGTGCCACATTTTTGTTTGAGCTGCTACAGTTTTTAAGTTATTAAATATTATTTTATAGGTCATCCAGAGTTCACCCAGCCCCCCATTTGCTCCAAATGGACCCAGAATGGGTCCAGAATTTTAATTATCTCAAGATTTTTTCAGCACTTAGGAGTTTGGGAGTAGAAGATGATAACACGATGGTAGCAGAAGATAACGTAACATAAAGCAGTAAAAAAATGAGTCACAACAAGCACACAGGACCGTTTAGAGTTGCTGAAGAGTTTATCTGATGACTGTAGGCAGTGGCAGGCTAACACTACCCATTCACTCCCAGTGTTAGAGCTAAGCTAACTAGCGGTGGGCGAGCTTTAGCCGTCTCTTCCTTGTTACTGCACACACAGTCGAAAGAATGGAAAGAACTGCTTGTCTTGGACTCTGGAGTGAGGCAAGACAAGAAAACAAAAAAATGTTGGCGTATCCCTTTAAGAGTCTGTGCTTTATACTTTGAAAAGTCTCTAATTATTTTGTATAAATGCTCCAAGTAACAAATGGAAGAGGGGTCTCATTTTTCTGTGCTAAGGGCCTTCAAATTCCTAAATCAGCCCCTGCCCACAAAGCACATATGACAGCTGAAAAAGTCTGCATGACATCTGCAGGACCGCCGCCGAGTTTAACTCCAAAGAACAAACGTGATGCGTCTCATAAAGTGACTGATGTTTAACTCACGGCAGAGGCACCGAGTGCAGCGGGACCTCATGTTAGTCATGTCGCAGCAAAGCATCATGGGTGTGACCCCTGACCCTCACTGCAGGGGGGTAGGGTGTGTCACCATATGGTGCAGCGAGATTGTGTGTGTGTTTTTGTGAGAGAGAGACGGTTAGGAGGATGAGACCCGAGGGAGCGAGGAGGCAGAACAGCCAATCAGGCGTCATCACGGCGCACACGGGTGTAACTATGACACGTGGGGTTTGGCGACCACGTGGGACAAGAGCATATGTTTCTTTATCTCTCACTGTCTTCTGTTTTAGTGGTTAGATTTACATGGAAATTTTACAAGAGGTGTAGTTTGACCCAAGGAAGAAGCCATTACATTTGGTGGTGATGTGCATATTTGTCAAGATGAAAAAAATTCCCAAAAGTTGCAAAAAATCCCATAAGTTAACATTGGGCCATATTTCAAAAAATCATATCTCTGACATCACTTGATGGATTTGCTTCAAAATTTACAGGATAATATATGTAATATGGCTCTATCATCGCGTTCAATTTCATCTGGATCAGATCCAGATTGACGTCACAAAAAAACAGAGTTGAAGAAAACACTGAGCAGAGACTCAGCCGTTACATCGGAGCACGTGGTGATCCAGAATTGTATCTCAGCAGAGGTCTGCGCTCTCCGAGTGCTTTTCTAGCTGTTATTTAGTCACTCTGAAGGAGTTATTTTTGAAGATTAAAAACAAAAAATGACCAAATATCAGGCTCCCAAGACTTCCATTTTCACTGTTGTTGTCATCCGACAGGTATCAGCCTCACCTGAGTTTTACTCAAATCAAATAAAAGTTCTATATTCTGGTTTTATGTGCACGTCCCTCTTTAATCTTCAAGCCTGCACACTTTCCCTCTCACGGAGACGCACCAAATCACGCTCCGGCCGAGGCTCCATCCATAAACGGCGGTGACTTTGTGAGTCTGACTCTGTGATGATTAATTCCCTCGCAGCTCCTGTCATACATCACAGAGCGGCGAGGATGAGACATGAAACCATCGGCACACCTCGCTGCTAATCCTCGGCTGATTCCTTTATACCTGCTTTCTGCGCCCCGTCTCCCTTCCTCGCTGTAATGGGGGTCAGTTTGTCTCTCAGCAGCTTATGGGGGCAGTTTGAGGCCTCGCTAAAATATTTATTTATTTATATTTCTGTTATATTAACCACATTCACACAGCGGGCAGCGTTTGGAGGGTGACATGCTGTAATAATGTCGGGATAGAGGGTTCAGTCTGTCTGCATTATCAACAGATCTGAAACTTTAGGAATCAGGATCAACTCTCTTGCAGAGCTCAGGAGATATTATGGCATTTTTTATTATCATTTAGCTGCTCTGAAACTGAAATCTGTGACTGAACTTACAGTTACTAGTGCAGATATAAAGACATAAGGCCACTGAGTGTCAAATACTTTCCACTGTAACACTCAACATTCATTTTTCATTAATATGAACCAAAGTTCTAAAAAAACACTGTAATTGGGTCCATTTGGTTTCCTTGAATGCTTCTTTATTACAGATACACTCTGAATTAGGTGTTTTCCAATTTCTTTCCACTTTGCTGCGTATTCTGGATTACACCAGCATTAATCATTTCTTAACTGAGAGGCACAGAAATATTCTTTCAATCTTGGGGGTCCTACACCCGCCTCATTCTGAGTTTGGCATTTTACTCTCGGTTTTCTGCCTCTGCAAAGGATTTGACTTGAGTTGAATAATAATATAAAAAATGTCGAGGATTAGAGGCAGCCCTTTTTCTTCCCTCTTTGGGAACGCTCTGATCTCAGGGGGCGGGGCTACAGATGGTTTTGATAATGAGCTCTGTGCTGATTGGCTGCTCAAACGATGTCTGATGGCAGGGAGAGGAGGAGTTACAGTGAGGAGACTTTCAAAACAGTCACAGCATCTGCCTGTGACAGGCAGGAAACACTGGTGTAGGTGGAGGCTGTTGACAATAACACTGTTTTAAGGGGCAATTTTTGCTAGTCCGCTAGCTTATGCAGCTCCGAGCTCGGTGCCGTGCAGTGCCAACAGTCACCACAAAGCTCAAGAGTGGCGCCCATTTTTCCTGAGACTGTTACCTTCAGTAGAAGAAATCATGGTCATGATTCTTGATGACAGCAGATTTGACCAATCAGTGACATCGCTGTGACACTCTGGGATTGTGAAAAGTGTAGTTTGTTTGCCATTAAGCTCAAATTAACATGTTTTAGTCTAAACAATATTAATATCATACTTCTGTCTTCTCTACATCCATACATCATTATTTCCTTATTAAAGTCCTCCGTTGTGATAAACAACCATAAAACAAGCCCTGAGACTGATCAGAGATGGCACTGTCGGGCTGTGGCTCATGTGTTATTGCCAAAAATTGTGCATAAATTGTGTTTTTTTCCTTAAACAAGTGTAACACAGTCAAACTTATGTCCTCTCCAAGTGCATATACCTTTACTCGTCTATTTAAATCCTCTGAAGTGAATACAAAAAAAATAAAAACAGATAAATGTAGAAGCAGCTCACTGTGGAGTACGAGCTCCTGGCCCCATCACAGCTCTTGCTCTACTCTCTGGGATAGGGACGGGCAAGTTTGGTTACCAAGAGGGACACAACAACTTATCCTCACGGCCAGAAAAACTTACAGAAGCAGACGCCTAAACACCGCTGTGACAGAATAGAAAAATGGCCGCTGTGTGACTACAGACAGTAATGTCCATATTTAAGACAATGTGAACCAATGAATCACAACAAATGCACACTCACACCCGTGCACACACACTCGTGCACACACACTCGTGCACGCACAGCCCCACAGGAAGATGCTCATCTCTGCTGCACACTTGACTGAGTCACACAAAGATGGAGGGGGATGGGGGTGCGACCCGTGGTTTAGCAAGCTGCTCTTTAATAGATGCACACAGTCACTGGACATTTTCAGCATGAGCGAGGATTTAATCCAGAGAGACTGAGAGGCCACATCAGCTCAATAACATTTACATAAATGAGCTTTAACGTGATGAGAGGCCACGGTCGAGCTCAGCTGAAAGAACAAACATCTGCAGCTTCAATAACAGAATTATTAACTGTGATTTGATACCAGAGTAAGAGGTCACACTATATCGACAACAACTGATGACACTGTTTTTGTATCTTCATGTTTTCAATTTTCAAAGATTTCAGGCAGACTCATGCACACGATCTAATCTTTCCTTTTGTGTAAATTAAGCAGAGTTATGCTGCAATTTTGTAAGTATTCTTCCTTTTCCAAGGAAAAAGATGAAATAGATGCAGATAATGAGAAGTTTGGTTATGATGCTGTGGAGCATTTGAATAGCAGAGACTGCATCTTGTGAGTGTTTGGTATTCAGCAGTGTCCAGATATAAAAAAAAAAAAAACCTTAGCCCAAATAATAATCACTAATAAAGGAAAAAACTACAAAAATAAAACCAGTCTGAATAAGACAGGCAGCTAGATTATAGCTAAATCATAATCCTGATTACTTTCATAGGTACTGAGATCAGGATTATAATTACCCACTGATTCTAAATCAAGCCCTAAAACCTTTCACTGAATTTATATTCTTTGATATTAGCATTTTTAACACTGAAGATGGGCACTACAAAGAAATACACTTATAAAAATACAAAAACCTCAAAATGATGCTCATAATAATCATGAAAGAAAAAAAGGTTAACTTTGTCATGTGGTAGAGTAATCTTTAAATCCAGATTATCCGTTTTCAGAATTATGAGGCAGTGAGCGTAGTCATGACTAAAATTTCAGCTTTATTAGAAAGGGTTTGATTTGCTATCACGGAATTTTCTGCATCATTTACAGTAAAAACAGCTGATAATTATCTATTAACTATCTATAGTTATCTATAGGCATGTTTAGTAATGTTTGCCAGTATTTACAGACAATATTTCGACCGCACAAATTAGCCATAAACATCCCATATACTGGCTGTAATATTGGCAAAATGTATGAAGGACTATGATTATTCACCTCATCATCATTTTATGAATCAAAGTGTCATTTATTTAAAATATTAGATGTTGATTTTCTTTCATCACATCTGTTTCCAACACAAATGGACAGTAACCATAAAAGAAAGAGGTTTCTTATGTTCAAGTTAAGACTTTGTGCTCTTGACACAAAATCTCAGTATCACTGTCGCCGATAATCAGATTAATGATATCAGATATCGGCAAAAATTTAATATCTCGCATCCCTACTCTGGAGGAAGGGTTGTTGATTAAAGCGACATAATTATCCCATAGACAGTAAAGCTCAGACTTTTGGATGGCTAATAAAGGGAGTCTACCCAAGGGATTAATAAAGTTCTATCTAATCTAAGTTTTAAACAAAATGTAGTAAAGCACAGAGCAGTGAAGATTTTAGATATTACGGGTAAGAAATGTGCATTTTGTCGCACGATTTCTCAGTGAAAATGTTGTTAAAATATGCTGATGCACTGATAAATTGTTGGGATAAGTGATGGATCAATATTTCAGGCTGTTATTAAGGAAACCTGAGCCGCTACAAAAGCAGCGACGGTTTCAGAAGCTTTTTGCCACAGAGCGCTGATAAGGTTGAAAAGATGTCCAGATAAAACACCTGAGATTTTTCTAAAGTCCAGCTGAAGGCGACCAAACAGCCAAACCAGCTCACCTGCAGCCTCCGGCGCCGTATGATCCCCGAGTCGTCCATGGTGTAACGAAGGGGATCCTGGCGGGGACTCCCCCTCGCCTAACGATGGCAGACCCCCCCCCAGTGATCCGTGCTCAGAGCCAGCAGGACTGCAGCATCCACTCCACTTTACATCCAAACTGCAGCAGGGACGGCGTCCAGGAGCCAAACAGAGACAGAGAGAGGGTTCAGAGTCAGGGTCAGAGGGAAGCAGGGGCAGCTTTAGTCATTTAGAGGCCCTGGGCTGAGAACAATATGAGGCCCCTGTGTGTGGACAGAATATTTTTAACCTTTGTGAGGGGCAGTTTAAAGACAGAAACTTAACTTTCTTCAGGGACATATTTCTTAACAAAGAGGGAAGAGAGAGACGCCATAACCGCACAAATATGTCGGCCATGTTTGAAAAAATGGATGAAACCGAGGAGAAAGAAACCCTCGCTGCTCACCAGTTTCAATCCCATCCAGATGGACGGCTTCACACATTCATTGGATATATTTCAAGTTAATTAGGAAACATCTTTAGAGAGTGAAGATCTGGTCATTCTTTCAAAATAAAACAAGCTTTAGGTCTCCATTATTCTAAAAAGAGTGATCAAATTATATATTTTTATTTCTCTACAGCCCAGAATCATATGATATAATGCCCATAGCAGGTTAGTGGCCCTAACGTGAGTTTTGATTTCAAGTAAAATAATGGCTTAACACAATTATCAAAACAGGATAATCAAGGTTACAAGACCGCGGAAAATCAGGCACAAGATGCCAGTAACTTACTCTAAATCTCTTTACCGTAGCATTACTCTCTTTTAATTTATATCATCAGTCTGTATTTTCTATGATAGTTTTAATATTGTATTTTTTATTCAAGGTGTCATTACTGTCTTTCAATTTACAGCATAATTACTGCATTATCAAAAACAATATCCTTGCTGTTTTTTATTTACAATATCATAATCACATTTTATTCTACAACTTTTTTAATGTATTTTAAATTTACAGTGAACTTGCTGTATTTTTAATTTATATTATTATATATTTAACTATTTTAGTGTTTATTTTAAAAAAAAGAAAAGAAAAGAAACATTTCACCCAAAAATGTGAAACATTTACAAGAAGAAATCTTACCTGCTATTGGTCAGTTTTCTTGGGAGAAATTTTTTTTTCTCTCTTGATCTGTTACCCTTTTCAGTTACTTAGACATTTTACAGTAGGTAACTGTAGATTTTAAGGTTAAATAATGTTTATTTGACAAAAATCTGTATGCTTTTCCACAATCTTTTGGCACTAACAGTAATTTACTGTATAGATTTTTTATAGGTAGCT
This sequence comes from Cetoscarus ocellatus, assembly GCA_037902135.1. Lineage (NCBI taxonomy): Eukaryota > Metazoa > Chordata > Actinopteri > Labriformes > Labridae > Cetoscarus > Cetoscarus ocellatus. The sequence continues at coordinate 376,970 of JBAMNC010001172.1, forward strand.
GTAGATATTACTGTTTCGTTTACTAAAATCAGTTACAGTGTATAATATGTAGCCTATTTTCTGACGCCAGGCTTTGCAGACACATCCTGATATCTCCTGTTAGAGGCGCTCTGATCATGACTCTATCTCGGAGCTCCTACCTTTGCTCAGAGTTAAATCCCCCTCTGATAATGATCCGAGGACAGAGGACTCATTCAGAGCAGTCCCGGTCCATGTCTGATTGGATCAGCCCGGTGTCCCCCTCGGCTCCCGTCCTGCACGTCATGGTGCTGTCTCTGCAGCCTGCGCTCCCCTCAGCATCCCTGACACCGTGCCAGAGGTCTGCGCGCTGCGCTGCCGTCCATCCGCGCGTCGGGAGGCCCAGAGATCCGGACGTGAAGGAGCAGACACCAACTTCCCCGTCCTCAGTCTCAGGGAGGAGTCGGACCTCCGGATCAGTCGGGTTGGAAAGCACAGCGTGTCCAGAGCGCAGAGCTGATTTCACACTCGGCTGATCAGCGCTTCACACGGAGCTCCTGACACCGCGGAGCAGCCTGTCCGCTCCTCTGAGCATCAACGGGACGGAGAGGAGACGCGGCGGGGTCTGTCCTCCTCTTTAAAACACGGGGAGTCCTCTCTCAGGTCCGCAGCATCAGTCCAAACGCCTCTGCTCGGAAACCTCTGACTCCGGTGTGGACGGAGCGCCAGCAGCACCGCGATATCTGGAACCCTGATGGGATTCCCTGTGGCCCCTCCTCCTCCTGCGGAGTCCCTCCTCTCATGAATGAAGGAGCAGCGGAGGAGATCCTGGTCCAGCAGGAGGGTCCAGATCAGGGCTGTGTGAAATTAGGGGTGGGTGATGTCGACTACAATCAAATGTCAGTCAATGCACCTGCATTTTCAGGGTGTCCAAGGGTGTTCAAGGGTGTTTGATCCCCCCTCTGTGTCTGCGGCCCTGTGTCAGATCGTTTTTGTCAGAGATCTTTCTTTGTTCATAAATATATTTCGTTTCTTTTAGCTACACTTGGACCCTCTTTTTTGCAGCTCATGACAGAAATAAACAAAAACCCGATCTGTAAAACAAATTTTCCATCTGGTACTAACAAGGAAACCTTGAACCTTGAAAACAGCCTACACATGTCCACCTTAAATTATTCATTAATTATTATCTAATTGCAAATACAGGCAGAAATGTAGGACAGCACAGACTGTGTCCACAGTGGTCCATATAGTCGAAGGGTCTCCATTAGTAAATGTAGTTTATTCAAGTGTAATATGAGTATACCTATCTTATACAAAACTGAGGCAGTATACTTGATGTTTACGTTTTATATACTATATTTTATATACGTAAGCATAGTATAGTGAAGTATACTTGGCTTATACTGAAAAGTATAAAGAAAAGTCTAACATTAAGTACATTAATACTAAGCCTTACACTTACACTTTAATATTAAAACTCTACTTGTTCTTTAGTATACTTTTTACTTCTTTCTGCCACAAAGTACTAATACTTAGAATATCTTGATCCAAGTACATAATAAGGTCAGGTCATTGTGCTTACATTTAATTTAGCAGAATAAAAATGTTTCAAAGACGGGCTCGATTTCATAGAGGCTCTTGATTTGAAATGCACATCTTTAATGATTTAAGCAACAATTTGTAAATACACTGTAAGGTATGTTTTAAAATGTCAGATCTTATTCTCAACATTCTGTCTTGTGATTTTGTAAATACATTGCAGTCTACAGTATAAGTTAACTTTAAGAATACTTTAAGTATATTTCAAGTACATATATAGTATGCTACAAGTAACATGTTAAGCAAACTTGCAAGGATACTTAAAGTATAACGACAAGTTAACTAAAATAGCAAAAAATAGTTTATAAAAGTATACTTTATTTATACTTCAATAAACTGAAATGTGGACTAGAAGTATATACCCAGTACACTAGTAGTATATAGATAAGTGTACTTGTTGTATACTTGAAAGTGTACTTTTGTAAACTTAATATGACCTTATAAAGTAAACTTAAAGAATACTTCTATAAACATAAAACTGTTCCAATTAGTCAGACAAAGTATTAAATTAGTATACTTTCTTGTACACTACAAGTACATGGTTCGTAGTACTTACTATACTTATACTTACACTTAAGTATACTTAATAAAATTAAGTTTAAGTATACTACTTTTTACTAAGGGCTTTCAGGTCTGTGACCCCCAAACTAGGAAATTAGGAGCGTGGATCCAGATATCGGTCCAGAGAAGCTCAGTCCTGGTTAACAGCTCAGACACTTTTACTCCCAGTGGCTGGACTAAGTCACAGAGGACATCGTATTTGGTACAAGATAAAATACTCTCATTTAAAAGCTGTTTTATTAAACTTTATATTATTTCAAGATCTATAGACTGACCCTGAAAGCCCAATACATCACTTCACACGGAGAACGGTTTTCCTAAAATGAGTTTGAGGGCTTAAACATTCAGCACCACAGACAGCGACCCGGGACAGGAGAGGGTCCAGTCTGTCTCAGTAAAAGACTTTAAAGCCTGTGTTTTCCTGAACGTTAATGTCTGACAGGGTATAGATAACTCCGTCTATTATTAGAACAGGAAATGATCACATGTAGTTAAGCTCAGATATAAGAAACAGTTATAACAATAGCTCAGTTAAGAGCCGGTCTCCTGTGGATAAATTAATCTACTATAAGCGTGACCTCTGTGACCTTGGATTATTCTCAGCAGGGAAAAACATACCTGCTTCAGAACGAACCAGAGGGTGTAATATGATGAAATCCAAATGTTTAGATAAGAACGTGTAGCATTAAATCTAAATCTGGGCACTATTCTTGTATGAAAAATCTAATCAAACAGACTGATGGCTGGATAAGGAGGGGATGGATGTGATTTTCTGCTCTGAATAAATGTAAATAAAGCCTCGCGTCCACCACGGCCCGGCTCCTGTCACCCTCTGCAGCTCGCCGTGCCCGCCCGCTCTGACATTACTTCCATGATTGACGGGTGGATGGTCCTTTGGCAGCAGGGCGGTTGCATAACGCCGTTCTGGGGATTAGGACTTTCCCACAGTTTTTATGTAACATATGGTCCAAGCTGCCCGGACCCGAGAGAGAGGATCTGCACCGGGGCGGCGTCCACAGCCTGCCCACGCCGACCCGTCAGAACGGAAACCAGGGGAAGGCTGCGGGGACGCTGCTGGTCAGGGTTCAAATCGCTGACTCCTGTTTTATCAGGGTTATTTTTTAAACCAAAACTCTAAGAGGCATGAACCATCACCGTGTTTACACTCAATATTCAGTCGTATGCAGACGATGCACTGATTTCAAAATGTGTAAAACAGGTCAAAGCAGCTGCGAATCTTTTATTTTCTTTAACTCAACCTCAGCAGAGACTTTCAGCACAGTCACGTCTCCAACTGAAACCCAAAAATGGCACAATAGCAGAGGGATTTTTAAGAAAAAACTAAAAGCTCTAAAAACATGCTGCTGTGAGGGGAGGAGCTTAAGATTATAGACTTGTTCAACTGGGTATTAACAAGCTTCAAGTACTATGATGTATTACTAACAGAAAACAAAACAAAATAATGAAAACATGATATTATCAACATATCAGTGCCAGCAGATATCAAATTTTTCATATTTATGTTCGTACAAAACACATAATCCCATCATAACTCTGTGTTTAGAGGAAAACAAAACTATCATGTGAACAGAGAGGTAAAAGATATACTGTTAGTCCATCAGCATTTACAGTGCAGTGAAACACAGTTTTAAAGGTTCTAAAGATGAAATTTAAGACTCTAAAAACTTGACATTTTATTCATTACATTATTTATATATTTTTATTAAATATACATACAGATAGATAGATAGATAGATAGATAGATAGATATTTATATTAAATATTTAGTAGTATAGTATTGTTTTTTATATATAAAATATTTATTATTTATGTTTACTATATATATTTAGGTATTATCATTTATTATATATTTATTAATATATACACACTATATATTTAAGTATTTATTTGTTTTTATTTATATTTATGTTTATTCATTTTATTGTTATTTATATTTAATATATTTTTAATTTGTTTGATTTTTTATTGTTTAGTCTGTACATATACAGTGTATACACATATATTACTATATTTATTTCTATATCATCATTTATTCATATATTATATAAATATTTACCATTTTTTAATATAGGCTTATATTCAACTTCAACTTTTATAATCTTAAATATTTCTTGTTTTGACCGAGAAAATTAAAAACTTCTTTTCTTAATTTTATTATTTTAAGAGTGACCCAAACACCTCGCTTTACATGAAGAGTTCACCAAAGTTTCACTGAAAAGATGCTGAAAATCCCTGTTGGAGATCAAATTAATCATTTTTATTTATGAATCTCTCTGAATGACCTCTCCCTCATTCACACAGCAGCATGCTCCGTGTGCTAGATGAGAATTTTCTTGATTTCTGCCTTCAGGACGAACGTGGAGGATGGGGGGTGTTTCTTTGGGGCCGGTGTCTCGGGGACGGATCAGAATCTCCTGTTCCAGACAAACTGAGCAGCTGTTGGAGTCCAAACTCAGTGATTACAGACTCTTACGTAAGAGGATATTAAAGCAGCGCCCCTCTGAGCTCAGTCCAGCTCTGACCCAGCAGCTCGTCCTGCAGGGACCCTCATGGGGACATCGTGAGGCCCCGTGGACGTACTCTCCGCAGAGGGACGTCCTCCTGGTCTGAGGCTGAAGGTAACGCGTTCTCAGGTGGTCTGTCTGTCTGTCTGTCCACACATTCGTCCCTTCACTGTGAATGCAACATCTCCAGGAAGCTTCAAGGACTTTCCACAGACGCTGCAAAATGTCCCTTTTTCCTGTTCATATTCTGGAGGTTAAAGGTCAAACGTCAAGGTCTGAGTCTCCTGGTCAGTCTTTGCTTGTGAACTCAACATTCCAACAGTTATCTGAAGGATTTTATCCAAACTTTGCTCAAATATCTGCTCTCCAACGAGGCAGAACTGATCAAATTTTCAAGGTCATAAGACAAAAGCCAAGGTCATGGACCCCCCATGGTCATCCTCTGCTTCTGGAACACATTATCAAGGGCAGCACTCAAGGGATTTTCACCAAATTTTAAAAGAAACACTCACTTTAACTTTGAAGGTCATTAGTCAGAGGTCAAGGTCGCAGAGCTTCATGCTCATCCTCTCCTAGTCTTAAAAATGCTTCTGACTCAATAATGAGCCAATGAGGTTTTGGACTTCAAAGGTCAGGATATCTGGGCCTCAAGTACATTTCTTTTTAGTAAAATGATGTGCAAAGTTTTTGAACATTTCTCTTGAACTTTGCAACAGTTGTCCTTTCTGGCTCAGTACCAATCTGATTAGGTTGGAGGTCACAGATGAGAGGTCAAGGTCATGAAGTCTCATGTTCATCCCCAGTCTTTCAATGTGATATCTTAAAGAGAGTTTGATGTACTTTTCATCAGACTGAAAACAGAGTTTGCTTTGACTCAAGTATGAACTGACTGGATTTTGAGGTGCAAAGGTCAAAGATGACAGACACTGAGCCCCAAGTTCATCCCTTGCTTGCGAACGTGACTTAAGAACACATTAAGTCAACACATTAAGCTCTGTACATATGCACATTTGACTTAAGGTTGAACTGTTTAGATTTTTGATTTCCAAGGCCAAAGTTAAACGGGCCTCATGTTCATCCTAAGAACAATATTTTTGGAAAATTTGCTTGAGATTTCGCACAAATGTTCACTTTGACCCTGGGACAAACTGGACAGATTTTGGTAGTTAAAGGCCAGAGGTCAAGGTCATGAAGCTTCATGTTCATCCCTAGTCTTTGGTGAACATAAGGCCTTTTTTTAAACTCTGTACATATGCACATTTGACTGAAGGTTGAACTGGTTAGATTTTTGATTTCCAAGGCCAAGGTTAAAAGGCCTCATGTTCATCCTATGAACAATACCTTAGGAAAACAAATGTCCACTTTGCCCTATCACTACCAAAACTGGACATATTTTGGTAGTGATAGGGCAAAGGTCAAGGTCACTGTGCCTCATTTTCCTTGCTTGCCTGTGAACGTCATATCTTAAGAACCCTTTAAGTACATCCATCCATTATCTACTGCTCAAACCAAACAGGGTCACAGGGGCTGGAGCCCATCCCAGCAGTCATTGGGCGAGAGGCGGGGTATACCCTGGATGGGGCACCAGCCAATCACAGGGCCAACACATAGAGGCAATCATTCACGCTCACACTCACACCTGAGGGCAGTTTGGAGCCACCAAATAACCGAACAAGCATGTTTTTTTGGTTTCTTGGTGGAAACTGTAGATCACTGAGAATAGCATGCTCCAGGTGGATCAGGGAGTCGAACCAGCAACCGTCCTGCTGTGAGGCACAACATTCAGCTCGCTTTGAGGGCTTGGAGTGAAGACCCAACAAGACTTCAGCTGTCAAGGTCCACGGGCCTCACATTCATCTTTTGCTTCCTCTTTTTTTTTTCCTTTTTGGGGGGCATTTTTGGGCCTTTATTGACAAGAGGGAGGGAGACAGTGGATCGGCTTGTGAAGGCGGGTGAGAGAGAGTTGTGGAGGACACTCTGCAGAAAGACCACAGGCTGGACTCGAACCCGGGTCGGCAGAGGCGTGTATATGGGTCATGCCTGGTTGCTTACCACTCCACCAAACCAGCACCCCCGTCTTTTGATTCTTCATCTGATATCTCAAGAATGATTCGAGGGATTTTTTTCAAACTTGGCACAGATGTCTACGCCGACTCTAGGATGAAACAAATCAGTTTTGGAGCTCACAGGTCAAAGGTCAAGGTCACATTAGACGGCCTCACGTGAATCCCCCTAAGAAACTCACTGTCACAGACACCATCAGCCCGTCTTCTTGATCCATCATCGTACTTTAACTGTAAAAATAACTCACTGACGGGACGGCACAGCTCTGCTTCCACACAGACACAAACACAGCCACGCTGTAGTTCTACTTTTACAGTTTGAAGCAGAAATCAATACCCTCTCTGGTTATCGGCTCCACTGCGACAGTCACACTGCTCTTGACTTTGACGACCACAGAAGGCCGGGCAGACGTGACAGCTTTGTGTGCATGAGAGGGCTGAAAGAGCTGCTGCACCAGTTCAGTCTGTTTGTCATGATTTACACAGAAAAACCAGACGATGAGGCTCCTTCACAGCCAGACGGACGGCTCCAGGTAATGTAAGAAACAGCAGCGTGCTTACTGCTGCTCCCTCTGACAACGTTATGCATCTGTGGACACATTCTGCCACAAAACTGTTCAGACATCTGTGAGATCTACTCTCATTATCTACAGTGCATGTCTGATAGGCTTAAAGGGATACAACTGTTTTTTGTTTTCTTGTCTTGCCTCACTCCTGAGTCCATGACAAGCAGACAGACACCATTGTTTCGACAGTAACAAGAAAGAGACAGGCAGAGCTCACCCACCGCTAATTAGCTTAGCTCAAACACTGGGAGTCAATGGGTAGTGTTAGCTTGCCTGTGCCTACAGTCATCAGATAAACTCTTCAGCAACGGTCCTGTGTGCTTGTTGTGACTCATTTTTTTTTATGTGTATTTTAGACTAAAGTTAGCACTTTATGTAATTTTTGACAGTTCTCCATTTCAGTCTAGATTTATTGTTTCAGAATTTTATTCTCTGTTAATCGATTTTCATTTCATTACCCTACTTTAGCAGATTTTATTACGAATTTGGTATTTGGCTTTCTTATTTTACCATATTTTTATTTTGAATACTATTTTTTTTTCCCCAATAGTATTTTCTTTTATCTCATTTCTTATGATTTTTTTTGTCATTTTGATCAAAGCTCCCGTGTTTCTTCATTTTTAATTGAAGATAGCGTTTCCTCAGTCTAAAGCTGTTTTCTGTTAGAAGCTCCTCTTAATGTCTTTGTGTGAGTGCGGGATTGTGCTACAAGTTTTGTATGAAAAGTGCTATACCAATAAAGTTTGATTGATTGATTGATAAATTTGTTTGATATTACACACTAGCTGGCGGGCCTCGTGGAGAGAGCAGGAGGGCCAAATGTGCCCCCCGTGCCTCCTGTTATCTGTAATCAAACTCTTAAAATCTAGATCCTATCCAGCTGATCATTTTTATTTATGTATTTTGACCTTGTCGGACAACATGCTTCGCTTCAGTGATCCTGAGGAGGAAACAGCACACGTGGCTTCATCCAGCACCCGTGCACACACTCTGTGAGCAGATGGGCGTGGGGATGATTTCCGGGTCACGGCTTCCTCTCCTGCAGCTGCAGCATCACTAAAAAAAACTGAACAGTGCAGAGGGCGACAGAGAGAGCCCACAGCATCAGCACAATGACTTATTTATGGAACAAGTTCATACAGATTTATTATTAATGAGATAATTCTTTAAACAGGGTCATTCACGGATCACTGCTGGAGCTGCAAACTGAAGGAGACGTTCTGTTGTAAGAGAGACTTTTTTGATATGTAGTGTTTTTATAAAGATATTTTTGGCCATTTTAGGCCTTTAGCGACAGAGGAGAGAAAAGGGGAAGACGCAGCAAATATGCCACAGCTGATACTGAACCTGGGGCTAGAGGTTTCATTCGTGGAGCGTGCATGGCTGCTACCGAATCTGCCAAACCATCACCTGATACCTCGTGCTGTAAAGTGATAAAATTTCTGTTATTTTCAATCAATCAATCTTTATTTGTATAGCCCCTGTTCATAACAAGTGTTATCTCAAGGCACTTTACAACAGAGCAGACTGAAGACAAACTCTTCATTTCATTGATACACATACATACAAATACATATAATATATATATTTGTATTTACACATATCCACAGGTGTATCCATCCAGGCAGAGACAAAGGTACTAAAAATAAGAATTTATGATAGACAAACCCATGGATGCACAGATCATAAATCTGTCCTCATCACATTTGTCTCTGCTGAATTTAGATTTAATCAATCAATCTTTATTTGTATAGCACCAGATCTGCTGAATATAAAGGATCAGAATATATAGAAGGCACTGGACATTACTTTGTTTATTTTTAGTTTTTGTTTTTTTATTCAGTCTCTCAGTGCAACAAGTGTTAACACTACAAAACATTTTTTGCAATAGAAGAGTCTGAAGCATAATGCTTATATTTATGCCTGTCTTTAATAACAAATTAAGCTACCCTCCACATATTTATGATATAAGAAATGAAAAACAAAATCAGAACTAATGCAGAAATATAAATCATTAAATATAAAAAAACAAAATAACTGACAAAATCATTTATATTTGTAACCCTCCAAAAAAAACTCCACAAATCATTCTTTTGGAAAACAAAAATGTATTACACATTCGCAAATATATGCCTGCATCATTCCATAATCTAACCCGTACAACAGATATACATCTCCTTTTAATTGCTTTTTTTGCTTTTTGTACCCTGAATTTATAGACATTACATCAATCATACTTGGACTCTCATAATGAAAAAAAAATAGTTGACAGTTTGGAAGTAACTCTGATACATACTTTGCATTATTTTAAAATACACCAAGTAATCAAGTTTCAGTCACTACAGTTACTTTATCGTTTTTAGATCTCATTTTCACTTCTAATGTTTTATTCTAAAGCATTTGGGGCCTCTGCTCTAAAAAAGGTGCTGAATAAATAAACATACTTACAAAAATCTACATACTGTACCTTAGACAAGGTCTCACAAAGCTTGTGATTGTAAATTATGAGAGAATAAGAGAGAAACCAGAGGACTAGACATCATTAAATGGATCAGGACTGTTAAAATCTTCAAAAAGATCTTTGTGTGTTATTATAAATGTTATAGATATTCTCACGAATGTTTGCTGCAGATTTTTGCTCTCTGGTTTTATTTCTCACTCATTAATCTGATTTCTCTTCAATCTTTAATCTTCATTCTGCCCCCTAGTGGTGAGAAACTTCACTGCAGCTGCATGCAGAGCCACACAGAGCTGCTGTTGTTCCTTCTGCAAAAATAAAGCTTAATTAAAACATGTAATAAATATCTATCTCTGTCTCCACAGCTTCCTCTGTGTTCTCTCTGTTGGATTAAACACCATGATTACAAATCTATTTATGATGCTTGATTTAATTTGTTCTTGATTTGATTTCTTCCTCGTCTAATCCGTGAGGCTAAGAGGATGTTGGAGGCATGTTTTGGTCTATTTTCACACCGCCTGTCATCAGATAAATTAGAGGGAGCGTGTCTTAATCCATAAGACGATCACAGCGTCACAGTTAAACACACAATGAGGGGAAATTCATTCAATTAAAGGTCAATTAAAGAGAATAAGCAGAGACACTCCTTCATACTCAGGCTGATGATTACGGCAGAAGTCATTCCTGTAATTATTTTGATTGGTCAAACTTTAAAAGGGATTCAACATCTGCATCAAATACATTTACCAAATTTATGAACTCTTGGCACTTAAGCATCTTCAACACTGGAAAACAAGCAATAAATGATAATACATTAAAGAAATGTACAATAGAAGTTGGGACGTTGTGTCAATATTGACCTATATTCAATTAAATACATTACAAAGACTACATATGTAATGTTCAAACTGACAAACTTTATTGTTTTTTTGCAAATATTCACTCATTTTGTGTTTCATGCCTGCAAATCGTTCTGAAAGAGCTGGGACAGGGGCAACAAAAGACCGGGAAAGTTGAGGAATGATTTGAAAGATTTTTTAGCACCTGTTAAACTTGAAAATACACTTTACAGTTATAATACACTCCATCTAAATGTAAACTTATTTATACATTTCATACATAAGTACATTAAGGTTGTCAAATGTTCTTCTCTTTTAAAGTATTTTTGAAAGATACGTTCCATTGTTAACACAATTTGTGGAATAATCATGCAAACAAAGTTACTTTTCTGCCAAATTTTATGTTACAATATCTCTATTATTTCAGTGACCTGTGGTATCAGAAAGTACAGAAGATAAGGCAGGGCAATATATCACTTAAATCGACTGATTCTTATTATTTTTTGCAGAAGATTTAAAAACTAAAAATTCAGATTTTTTTCTTGATTTACACTTACTCTTAATCTAAGCTGTTGCAATGTTTGAAATATTAATACTTAAAACGTACAGTTTTCATGATGGTAGGTCCTATCAGGTTTTGCACAAGCACATGTTTAGGCTTGTATTTGTTTCTTTAAATAAGGTTAAAAACTGATCAGAGAGTTTCATGTTAATTTATTGTGAAAACAACTCAGAATTTAGTGTTCATGTAGACAAACCTGCCTAAGTTTGAACTATATAGTCAATACTTTATGAAAAAATAACAGCATGCAACTTATCTATTAGAGGGAAATTCTGTCTAGTTTCAGAATATGTCTATATAACATTAAAGCAAAACTTGATTCTTGTATTTTTGTGTCACTTGGAGGTTTTTCCCTTGACAGGGAAAAAAATCGATTAAAATTGTAAATCGAGTTTTGTGAAAAAAAATCAGGGGTTTTTATTTTCAGGCCATTTTGCCCAGCCCTAACAGAAGCTAAATGATCTTCAGTCATATTTAAGCCAAAAACAGCAGAGTGCACTCATCTAAAATTGAAAATCAGACTACAGACAAAGCACCCAGAGAAAACAGCAGAAGACCGAGGACTGAGCCTTGAGGAACACCATAACAACAGTCCTACATGAGACAAAAAGGGTCTCCATGTCTCTAAAATAACTCCTGTAGAGAAAAACTTTGCTCCTTCCAGTTTTATAGACTTTTACAAATAATACCAACATTATTGTGCAATCTAAATTTCTTTCATTTTTTTGATCATTGAAAAGAATAAATTGCCTGACATTGGGTTTTAAGGTCTTCACCTTGGTCTTTCTTTCCTCTTTAGCCTCATTTTTTCATCCCACCATCGTGTTTACACCTCAATCAGACGTCATCAATTAAACGGCTAGACACTAGAATAGCGAGTGAGGCATTGTGGGTAATCTCGCTGCCCTTAGTGTCTCACCGGTGCCTTTCCTGTTGGCGGCTGTGAGCCCTGACCCAGCAGGACGTCTGGAAACCCTCCAGAGCTGAATCACTTTAAGAGGATTGATTCATTCACACGGCAGCATAAACACCACGGGGTAGGAGAGGCGGAGACGAATCACATTAAAGATGAAGGCCTTTAAAATGACCTTCAGAGAGACGGTCAGGGGTGAAGGTCAGGACGCTGGATCGAGTACCAAAGCTTAGACATTAAAGGTAAACTGGTGGGTTCAGGTGGCGGGCCGGGGCGTTTGTTTGTGGTTATGAAATATGTGGAAATCTTACAAGCAACACTGCAGCTGATTTTTGTAAATATAACAGTATTTTACTGTTATATCTACAGCTACCTACTGTAAAAGGTCTAAGTTACTGTGAACAGCAAAGGACTGTAGAAAGCAGACTGGTTTCTGTAAACTTTACCGTCATATTTACAGTAAATAACTAAAAGGGCAACAGGCCGACATGTCTTCAGTCTACTTCATTGTATAGTGGCTTGAGATAAGATGGATTTGTTATATTTCGCACCAAACAAATAAAGATTAGTTGACTGAGTGACTGAGTGAAATTTTTCCCCTGGGAAAAAAGGCAAGATTCCTTTTTGAAACAAATGCTTGAGGAAAGTGTTTGATTCATTAAAAATGAATGTATGTGATTTTTTTTCTTTTCAACTATATATTGTTATAAATGGTCATTTAAATATCTAAAGGTATAGTACAATAAATTATAATACAGCAAGTTCACTGTAATTTCAAATGCATAAAAGGCATTGTAGAATAATAAACTGCAATAATACTGGAATTAAAATCAGTATGGATGCTGTTTTTGAAAATCCAGTAATTATACTGTTAATTAAAATAGAGTAATGCTGTTGTTAAAACATTTACAGTAACTTACTGGTATATTGTTGCCAGTAAGTTACTGTAAAATTCACAGAAACCTGTTTACAGTGAAGGGATGAATATGAGGCCCATTGACCTTCAACTGTGAAGTCCAAAATCTTCAACTTAAGGTGTAATCAGTCCAAAGTTGAAAAAAAAAAATCCCTAAAGACAGACTAGAGATATCATGTTCATAAGCAAGAGATGAGCATGAGAGCCGATAACTTGACCTTGATTTCAACATAAAGGTGGCGTCAAAATCTGTGCACAGTTCATGAATTTGGAGTTCACTTAAGAGGAATGAATATGAGGCTCCACAACCTTGACTTTTGCCCTTTCACCTCTAAAGTCTTATCAGTTCAGCCTTGACTTGGGGTGGAAATTTAACCACTACTTGAGGAAAATCCCTCTGTGCATTCTTAAAATATGTCATTCACAAGCAAAGGTCAACATGTGAACATCTGGCTCAATAACCTTGACCTTCAACCTCCATAGTCTGATCGGTTTATTCTTAAGTCAGAGTGGATATTTGTGCAAAGCTTAAAGAAAATCCTAAGAGTTATTAGGATATCAACTGAACAAAAAAGAGATTTTCCTAAAGTCCATGACTTTGACCTATGACCTATGTGACCTTGAATATCTCACCTGTTTATCCTTGACTTGGGATGGACATTTATGTGAAATTTGATGAAAATATCGCTGAGCCTTCTTGAAATATCTTGTTCACAAACTGAAGTCACATGCGAGGAATGATCATGTGACACCAAGCCTTTGACCTGTGACCTTTGGCTTTTAAAATACATTTTCATCCTTGACTCAGGGTGGATTTTTTGGGCTTAGTTTATTAAAACCTCCCTCGAATAGTTCTTGGGTTGTCATGAAACATATAAGAGATAATCATGAGGCTTAATGACCTTGAATTTGACCTTTGTCTTGTAAAATCTATCCAGTTCATCCCAGACTTAGAGCAGATATCTGTGGAAAATTTGATGAAACTATCTGAGAGTGGTCCTGAAATATCTCAATCACAAGCAAGGATAAAACAAGTGGCACCATGACCTTGATCTTTGACCTATGACCAAAAACATCCAGTTTGTTCATCTTTGCATTTAAATTGAACATTTGAGAAAAGAAAAGAAAAAAAACTCCCCTCAAAATGTTCATGAGACGTCCCATAAACAGGACAGAGGCTAGCATGAGGAACAATGACCTTGACCTTTGACTTATGACCCCCAAAGCTGAGGTGTTCACCCTTTAGTAAGAGTGAATTTTTATGCAAAGGTTGAAGGAAATCTCTTAAACCACTGATTAAATATAAAGTCCACAAGAACTGTTTTACCCCTGTTAACTGTCAAATGTGATATATCAAGTTCACAGCAGTGTTCTGGTACTGATGCTTTACTTTATCAATAATTTATATTTTAATATTTTCTTTACTCTGACTTTACATTTGGGGAATTTCTCTTCAGGCCTGCACTGAAATGTTGAAGAGATTTCTGTGCAGAATTTTGCTGAGTATATGTCGTATTAAAAATGTTAGAGAGTGAAGTCAGTGTGAGGTTTTGCTTTATTTAGTCTTTTAAGAAGCAGCAGCCTGATTGGACGAACATGTCCCAGTGTTTGGACGTTTTTCTGCCGTCCATCAGCGGCTGTGGACTCGGAGCTTTAACACAAACATCAGGCCGTCAGGAGACACATCAGACAAAAGGTGAAGACCCTCAGCTCAAACATTTATATCCTCATCATTCAGTCCGATCACGGCTCGCAGACGGATGTTTGTTTGTGCTTCTGATTTCAGCTCCTCCTGATTTCCGTTTTCAGCGAGCAGAGGAAATGAGAAAGTATGGAGAAGAGGCCGCAACACGGAGCAATAATCTGGACATGAGAGAGAGGATGAAGACGACAAACAGCTGACGTGAAGTTTATCATCGAGGGTTTGATTCAGTCTGGTGTTAAAGTCTAAGAATGAAGAAATGAAACTTAAAAAGCCTGAAAAAGATCATCATCATCTCTGACTGTATTATTTTACAGCCCTGTTTCATAAAGATTTTACAAAAAGTCAAATAAAAAAAGAAGTTTTCAGAGGCAGAGTACATCCTGAACTGGTCACCAGCCAATCATAGGGCCACATAGAGAGACAGACAACCATCACCCTCCCACCCGAATCACCAGTCAACCTAACAAGTGTGTTTTTGGTCTGTGGGAAGAAGAACCCACGCATGCATGGGGAGAACATGCAAGCTTCACACAGAAAGGCCCTGACTGACACCGGGATTGAACCAGCAACCTGCAGTGCCGCCACGCCACCCGCAACACAAACAGTGATAAAGTAAGTACAAAAAACTGTGCTTAAAACATAAAAAAATCAAATTCTAACATGATACTGGGAGCATTTGTTCACTGAAGAGTCACTAAATATATAAAATGTTTGATGTGTAAACTGATAAATTCTGTATGTTGGCTTTTATATTTGGAAAAATGCACTTACTCTGAGTCTAAACATGTTCCACAATAAGTTGGGATGAATTATTTTTTATTATGTTTTAGCTTCTTCTCTTTTAACAGTGCTTTCAAAGTGAATGAAGACAATAATCTTCAAGTGTTGAATCATCCCTTTGTCACAATATATCAGAATCAGAAATACTTTATTAATCCCCAAGGGGACATTCGGTTGTTTCAGTTGCTCTTAAACACAGTATAGTAGTAGGAATATAAAATAAAGACGTTAAAATAGATAAGAGCATAAAAAAATTGAGAAAGCAGGTTGCAACATGCAGAATCTTTAAGCTATATCAACTTCCTTTTGAAGGAAAAATAAATAGAATAAGTAAAGTGAGAGAAGAACAAGGCCAAGGAATTTACACTATAAACATTAACAATATTTACAATATGAATATAATATGACAGCACTGTGTGACAGTAGATTACATTTGACCAAAAGGCAAAAGTTTGGCAGAAAGGATATTACGTTTGCTTATTAACTTATTAACAAAAATCAGAGGTGAAAAGAGCAAAAAAAAAAAAAAAGTTATTCTCCAGGACCTGACGGAGCAGTGATATTATAGAGAGAAATACTGTAAACATGGTGGCCTATTGTGACTTTATTTTAAGAAATAGTTTATTTTCTTTAATCAATTGAGGTTGTCACCCTTAAAATGTTCCATTAATCATCTTTGTTTTCAGTATACAAACTTTAATACCTATCATAACCCTGCACATACCCCTCTGAATCACTTGTTTTAAAGCAATTCTTAATCTGAGCCAGTGTTAGTTTTGTTGACTAATTATTTTTGTCATAGTTTTCATCAACAACCTTTTTTCCCCTGACAAAAACTAGACAGTAACTAATAAAAACAAGTGCACATGGACAAAAGCTAAAACTAAATTAACCGACATTTTCATTAACAAATAAAAACTAGACTAAAATGTTTGACAGAGACTTAATCCAATCAGACCTAATTTGGTCATGTAGAAAGTAGGGACAAGTTAGGAATATATCCAATCACAGCTACTTTGGTTGTGTGGAAGGGTTGGATGAGTTAAGAGGGACATCCAATCACAGCTGCCTTAGCTTGGTGGTGGTGGGATAAGTTGTGGAGCGATCCAATCAGAGCTCCTCTCTTTATGAATTGATATATTCATGTAGAGCAGGTTCACTGTTTGTTGTCAGTTCTGGTATTGTAACTGAGATGCTCTGCCAGGTAGCCTAAATAAAGGTGACTGCATTTCACACGAAAGTTCAATTTGTTTCTGTTCATTTATACATTCAGACTTTACCAGCATTCAGTAAAGGGTTATTAGATGTTTGATTTTATCCAAGTGTGAAACATGACTTCAGAAATTCAAGGAAACATAAAAAGTGCCTTACCCTTTACACTTTATATTTTAGTTAGTTTAGTTAGTTTTCAGTCATATTTCCTCTAACGTTTCAGTGTTTGCTCAGTAAGTCCAGATTTTAGAGATTAAAATGAATCTTAAGTTGTAAAAGATGCGTCTCCAGACTCTTTGAAGGACAGCATGTGTGCCCTCAGAGCTGATTTTGTTTGTGTTGCTGACCTTGGTCCTGAAATACAAGCAGACTCAGACGGAGTGACATCTGCTCCCTCTATTATTGACTCCCATCTGTACACCTCATCCCGCCTGCAGCCAGAGGACCTCCCGCAACCTGTACGCGTCCTAAAAGTGCTGCTGACGTCCTCTGGCACCCTGCCGAGTCTGAGGATTTGACGTGTACAAGCGAGGCCGAGCAGATAAAGACGAGGAGGAGGTGGTGAGGAGTTCAGACAGACATCAGCCACTCAGACAGACAGACGGGAGCTCCGACACTGAACCCACAGATACTTACGGGACCTTCAGGAGCCACCTGCAGACATGGAGCCCATCACGCAGACAGCCGGAGCCGCGGACGCCTCCTTCCAGAGACAAGGACTGAAGCTTGTGACCAGGCGAGGAGCCTCGTCACAGTTCGTGGGGAGCACCATCGTGGTGTTGTCCACTTATGCTGTGGCCACGCTGACGATGAACTTTGGGAAGAACCTTCAAGAACGAAGATACAGCAGATCAAACGGCAACTAGTAACAACTGAGACTCAACTCGTTCTTAAAGGATGTTCAGGAGAGCGAAGACTCTTACCTCACTTCAGTCAATGCTCCTGATGGTTTAGATCCAGCAGGAAGTCCTGGTCCTGCCTGTGGATGAAGAACAAACAAGAGAATTAACATGTAATGCCAAATTTAACCATCAGATGGAGCACCTGGACCTCCTCCCTTCTTAAATTCTCCATCATGAATCCACAAGAGACGGGACGATGCTCTGTGGGATCATCACCGCAGAAGAATGATGCTTTGAGCTCCTCCTTAAGATGAAGTTCAATAGAAATGTAAATATTCAGATGCTCTGTGATTGACAGCTGGAAATATAACCCCTGTCTGTTTGTTTGCATGTTTTCTACATCTGTGTGAGTGAGTGATGGAGGATCTGCTCTGTAAATACATGATTTTCTTTAATGTTTGACGACTGAATACATTAAAAATGACTTTGGATGGAAATACTGTGTTTAAATAAATATGCAAAAATAAACTCCAGTGTGCAGATTTCTTCTCTTAAGTGGTTTGTTGTCATCTTAACAAAGAGTTTGAGGTGAAAGAGATTCAATACTTTATAACCCCAAAATGAAAATCTAGACAGCATAGACTTAAAGGGATACATCAACATTTTTTTTTTCATCATGTCTTCCTCACTCCAGAGTCCATGACAAGCAGACAGACACCATTCTTTCAACTGTGCTGCAGTAACAAGGAAGACAGGGGCAGGACTCGCCAACCAATAGTTAGCTTAGCTCAAACACTGGGAGTCAATGGGAAGTGTTAGCCTGCCTCTGCCTGCAGTCATCCGATTAACTCTTCAGCAACTCTAAACAGTTCTGTGTGCTTGTTGTGACTCATTTTTTTTTTACCATTGTATTTTATTTTAGCTTTTACCATCTACTATTATCTTCTTCTACTCATAAGCAGAGGCTTTGTTTTGTTGACCCACTTCTGCCGTGGTCTGCGCTAGAGATGTGACTTTCGCGAACAAGTCGAGTGTTTTGAACAGCTCTTTCAAGTGAACAATGAGAACCCGTTTGCAGTTGTGAGTGAGCCGTTCATTTCCGAGCCATTCTTAAATTTGCAATTTGTATTTAAGAATGGCTCAAACAAACAGCTCCCTCACAACTACGAATCAGTTTTCATCGCTCACTTAAAAGAGACGTTCAAAAGACTCGACTCGTTCGCGAACGTCACATCTCTAGTTTTCAACACATTTACACATATATGTGTAAATTTGTGTATATGTATATAGGCAAATGTATGTATGTGCATGTTAATATGTGTATATATATATATATATATATATATATATATATATATATATATTATTATTTTTTTTTTTCATTGTTTATTTGTTCATTTACTGGTTTGCTTAATTTTGTGGGGTTTTTCGCTCCCTACGACGTATAACAATGTCACTTAACAGAGCTATTTTGTACCTCATATATTTAAAAATTATGAAAAATAAAGTTAAAAAAAACTCAACAGTTGTATTTGTTCAAAAACCAGACATCCATCATGAATATGATAGATGGCTGTATAAGGCGGATCCAGCTGCAGCGCAAGGTTAGTTGTTGATACTGATACAATACTTTTTGGCAAGAGTATAAGGTATCTCCTTTAATAAAATGAGCTGTTCCTCTCATTGTGACAGCGTATTTGTGTTAGAACAAAGAAAACAACACTTCATTCTTCAATAGAAGACATGATTGTTTTTAGGATGTAAACATTCAGCAATAACAGCATGAAGCCACACAATTTGTGGGTATTAGAGCCAGTAAATGTGACATGCATGGCCAAAATATCTGCAGAAAGTTTGATATCATGCCAATAATTTTGTACATCCCTATTTACATGTGACAGGATCAAATCCCACACTAATCAAATCATTCATCTGAATACAATTAAAGCATTAATGTTTGCATAAGCACACAGAGGATTGTTTATTTTATTTTTTAATAAAGAAAATAAACTGAAACAGTGAAGTGTCAGTGCTCTGGTCCCCCTGTTGAAAAGCTGCAGCGGTTACTGTTCACCACCAGATGTCGCTGTTCCTCTTGAGAATGAAACCTTGGGCTGTTTACACTCAAACCTCAACTGCAAGCCAAGAAAATACATTAGAGTTTTAAAATATATAAATTTACAGAATATACAGCAATAACAAGGAAACTACCTTATACTAGGATGAAAAATGGTAGTTTTATGTAATGACTGTCATAATCTCATGCTCTTCCCATGTGATTTCTCTGCACAAATTCACCTGCATTTGATTGGTCGGTGCTATTTTCCAAGCCAGACGTGGACATGGTGAGGACGACCTGCTGGAGCTCAAACAAGCATCAGAATGAAGAAGAAGTGATTTAAGTGACTTTAAAGCGGCATGATTGTTTGACTGATCTGTCAGAAAATGCTGATCTCCTTGGATTTTCAGCCACCTCTAGAGTTTACAGAGAATGTTCTGGAAGAGAGAGAATATCCATTAAGCTGCAGTTCTCTTGGTGAAGATTCTTTGTTGATGCCAGGAGCCAGAGGGGAATGGCCAGAGTGGTTGGAGATGATAGAAACTCAAATAACCACGACTGAGGTCTGCAGAAGAACATTTTCCTAAAGCATAACACATCCAGTGTTGAAGCAGGTGGTCTACAGCAGCATAAAACCACACCGGGTGCCACTCCTGTCAGCTGAAACGTGAATCTGAGGTTAAAAACAAAACAAACAAAAAAACAATTCAGGGGCCTCAGACTTCTAGTATTGATTTTGTGGTTTGATCTTCTGTTTTATTGTTTGTCTGTTTTGTATTTAGGTGGCGCAACAGGTAGTGCATGTGCCTTACAGCAAGAAGGTCGCTGGTTCGATGCCCAGGTGGAGTTTGCATGTATGGGCTCTCTCCTGGCACTCTGGCTTCCTCTCACAGACCAAAAAACATGCTCATTAGGTTGATTAGTGGCTTCAAATTGCCCTTAGGTATGAGCGTGAATGGTTGTCCGTCTCTCTATGTGGCCCTGTAATTGTCTGGTAACTGGTTCAGGGTGTAACCGTCTCTCGCCCAATGTCAGCTGGGATGGGCTCCAGCCCTTGAGAGGGATAAGCTGTACAGATGATGGATGGGTGGATGTTCTGGTACCTGGACAAAGGTAACAGCAGGAGTCCACGAGGGTCCCACAGACTTCCTGTTTGAGAAAAAAGCTGCAAATTCAAAACAAAGAAACAAAGAAAAACTGCAATAATTTTCCTCTCAATCACTCAGTTGCTGTTTTATAATAGTTTTCTCAGACAATGTTGTTTTGGCTTTTCTCAAGAGGCGTTATTATCATCTGTCACTTTCAGCTATTTCAGTTATTTTCTCTCCTCCTAATTAATCGTGACAAAACAAATTTGTGACTCAGAATCACAAACAGCTTCTTCTTTCATTAAAATGTTATGTGGAGCTGCGGGCGGCTGCAGAAGTAGGCTACGCCCCGGGGTGCAATTACCCCGAGATGCAGCCGCCAAACTTTCCTCCTGCAGCACCCACAGGTTCTCCACCTCTCGTGTTTATTTCCAAACGTCAGGCAGATGGTTGAGGTGCCCTTCTGGAGAAATAGGCCAGTGGAACAACAAATGAAAGAAACTCTAACAGGCGGAGACGAGCGTTTGTCACTGAGGGAGTCGACGGGGAAGGTTGGCTGATACTGTGTGCCAGCGGAGGGGCGTCCTGAGGCTGGAGCGCAGGCAGTGACCCAACCCTGATAAATGAGACTGACAACAAGGGTACACAGAGAGCAGCGATGGCCTGCTTTGTCCTCGCTCTCCCCGTTCCCTGAATAGCTTTAGTACAAAGGATATCGTTATTCCTTCTCTAATTACCAGATGGAGAGCTGTTTGTCTGCCTCTCGCTCCTCTGCTCTCACCCCCAGAAATAAAGTGCTCATTGGGATGACCCTCAGCGGTTATGAAACAGTCTGGTGGACAACAGGCCCCGGAGCCAGCCAGGGAGCCGCCGAGCGGGCGAGCGGGCGAGCGAGCCCTCATTTCCTCCTCCAGCTCGTGGGGTATGAGAGGCCGCTGTTATCTGCACTGTGTGTTTATTTAACACTGATCTGTCTTATCTCGTCCTGCCTCTGCGTGCCTCTGATGCCAAAAGCAATCATGTCCAAGACGTGTCACCAATTTCACAGTCTTGGTTTTAGGCAGGCGTATCTAGGCCACGCAAGAGACTCTCCATCTGCTCTTCTGTGGCCAAAAGCCTTGGAGGTCACTCAGAGAGAGAGAGAGAGAGATGCACCCGGCCAGGGATTAGACCGCCGCACCGGGTCCAAGAGGAGGTGAGATTAACGCCAGGAGAAACACACACAGTGGAAAACACACACTGCTCAGCCGTGCCCACGGGTCTCATTCAATCTCAAGAATTAACAGCATGTTCTCCAGGCGAGCGCTTCAGTTCGGTTTATCAGACTCATAAAAATACTAAAAATATATGAAGGAACCTGCAAGTCTCCACAGGTCATAAAATCAAACAATATCAACAAAACAACCTAAATCAGGGCGTCTAAGCAACTCAGAATCTGATGAAGGGCAAAATCATAGAGAAACATTCACAAGACACCAGATTGTTCTGCTCACCAAGTGTCTCATGACTTCCTTGTGACCTTGAAAAGCAGCTGATTATCTAGATTTCAGGAATATTGTCCTTTTTTGCATCTATTGTATATTTTGTTTATTTGATGGGTACCCAAGTGAAGTGAATTTTGCACTATTTTCTACCTGTTATTTACCTCCGCCAAGGACGTTATGTTTTTGCCAGCGTATGTTTGTTTGTTAGCAAGATAACTGAAAACTACTGGACAGATTTTGCTTTAATTTTCAGGAGATGTTGGTAATGGCCCAACCTAGAAATCATTAGATTAAGTGTTAACATTGGGTGCATTTTAAAAAATCATATCTCTGCCATTTTTAAACAGATTAGCTTCCAATTTTACAGAATAATATGGGGTCCATGTCTCTACCATCAGGGTAAATTTCATCTGGATCTGATCCAGATTGACGTCACTAAAAACACTGAACTTTATAATGGGAAATCCCACTGACAACATTCAATAATTCATATAAAATCAAAATATTAAGTGATGCTCCAAAACTTGTTGTGTTCATACAGGATAACAACCTCCATGTATGTGGAGTTTGGTCTGGATCCCGGCTCTTTTCTGGATCTGGTGGAGCTGAGCTGCTTGGTGGAGGTCTGCTCTCTCTGAGTGCTTTTCTAGTTTACATTATTTTATTCCTCCTGATTCTTAATTTTATTCTTATTCTAATTATATGTTGATCGTTTTGCACCAATTTACCGAATTAAATTCCTTGCATGTGCAATTGTATTTGGCATTAAATATAAATTCTGATTCTGATTCTGAAATAGGCTAAAGAAAACCAGTTGCAGATCCAGGAACCTTTTAAAGGATTTGTTAAACGAAAGTCGGATGTTCTGGCAAAACTTCATAAAGAAAAACTCATAAAGAAATTACAGTTCCACTCAGTATGGTTTATCAGAATCAGAATCAGAAATACTTTATTAATCCTAAGGAGAAATTTTGTTGTTTCAGTTGCTGTTATACACAGTGTAACTGTAGGAATGTCAAATAAAGACATTTAAATAGATAACAGCATAAAATAATTAAGGAAAAAAGTAAGTAGGCTGCAACATGCAGAACCTTCAAGCTATATCAACTTCCTTTTGAAGGAAATAAATAAATAAAATAAGTGAAGTGAGACTATAAATAAGAATTTACACTTCCAAGATTACCAGTATTTAAAATATGACTATAATTCCTTTAACTATATATATATATATATATATATATATATATATATATATATATATATATATATATATATATATATATATATATATATATAACTCATCAGGACATCCTTAGTTAGTAGTACTTACTATAAACTCTCCTTTTACTGATCATCAGGCATCTTTTTGTTTAAAGTAACAAACTAAATTCATGTAAACAATGTTGTATGTCTGGTTTTACCCTCTGGGATCCCTTCAGAAAAACTCACAGTTAGGACCCTAGTGACACAAACGGGTCCCTGCAGAAATAGAACTATAAAAAACATATAAATTAAAAATGTCCACTTTCACAGCTTTAACCTTTCAACTAGCATCAGCTCTAATCAGAACTATGAAGTTTGTATTTATTTTTTACATATTTCTTTTATATTTTTGGATATTTCTTCATAATGTCACCCACTATTATAACGAGAAAACTACACAATATAAAATATTTTCTAAATTTGGAGTGCAGAATGGATTGTTTGCTCCGTTTACTTAGCATCAGGCATCTTTTTGATCAAATTAACAAACTTAATTCATGTAAACAATATTATATTCACCCTATATCTGGTTTGAAATGTTTCATTATATAAAGACTTTTGCCCATCCCTACTGCAGCAGCAGGTCTTTGCTGTGATCAGTTTGAACATCCCCCTCATGAACTATAAACAAAGAGAGATGAAATGATCTGTTATATAATTTACTGTCACTGTTTTCAAGGTCAGCGGCTCAGAGTCACTGATACAAACAATGAACCTCCTCCAGTTCTCCGTGTTCTCTGTCCTCAGCAGAATTAAACGTTACCCTCCTCTGATCCCAGGAGGAGGACAGACCTGACCTGTGGGGGGACGGAGGGACATGCAGGGACAGGGACAGGGACAGAGGCGGGGGAGGACAAGGCCGACATAGGCTAATCTGCAATTAGGAAAGGTGAGCAAACAAGTGAGGCTTCCTGCTCCGAGGAGGAGTGAGATCAGGTCACCAGGTGAACTTCAGGTGTGAGGTAGAGGTCTAAAATGGCTGTAAAGTGATTTTTTATGTGTTTTAATGTGCTGCACACAGTTAAAGTGCAAACATGTGTTGATATGTTTGGACAAGAGGATGAAACTGTAAAGAAGAGGCCGGTTTCACCCACTCCAAATACTGCCAACTCACATGCGCACTTTTGACATTGTCTTTCTTTTATGATTTAATTTTGGGAGGGAGATCAAACATTAGTCAAAGTACAGCATAAAAGATTCAGGATTTAACACTTAAACAGAACATTCGGGCACATTGGTCCGTGCCAACACAGCTCAGGGCCGAACAAAATTCAACTTTGACTTTGTCTGGAGTTTTCTGGAATTTTCCTGTCATTTTTCAGTCCATCCATTCATTATCTATTCTGCCTAGCCCTTATGGGATCATGGGGGGATGGAGTCTATTCAGCTGACATTCGGCGAAAGGTGGGTACACGCTGAACCAGTTGTCAGCCAATCACAGGGCCACATAGAGAGATGGACAACCATCCATGCTCATACTCATACCGAAGGTCAATTCATGTGCTTCCTTCAAGTGCCTCCTGTTTTACCCATTTTTTGTTCTGTTGTGTTTTTGTTTGAGTTTGTTTGTTTTTTTTGTTTTTTTTTGTCATTACTTTTAGAAGTATTTATTGTTGTTTTTAATGTCTTTTAAGGCCCAACCAGGGTAGGCATTGCAAATTAGCTCGAGCTATAAATGCTGTAGTGTGTGGCAACATTCTCTTGCTTCATTCTGTCCCTGTACTAATAAACATTAAATAAATAAATACATCTGGAGTCACCAATCAACCTAATGAGCATGTTTTGGGTCTGAAGGAAGCTGGAGTGCCTGGAGAGAACCCACACATGCACAGGGAAACTCCACATGGGCATCGAATGAGCAACCTTTATGCTGTGAGGCACGTGCACTACCTGCTATCGAACAATAAAACAGAAGAAACCCATCTGTTCAAAATTGCATGTTCTCCATGACTTCTTTTGGTCTATTTTAACTTTGTGTCACTTTTTTCTGTTGTTTTTATTTATTTTAATTGTGTTTTTAATTACTTTGTAAAGTGTCCTTGAGTGTGCAGAAAGGCGCTTTTAAATAAAATGTGTTATTATTATTATTATTATTATTAGGATCAAACTACAAAATCAATAACAGGATTCAGGACATGTTGAAATGGTCTCCTGCAGACCTCAGTCATGGTTATTTGAGTTTCCTCCTCCAACTCAAGGCATCAACAAAGCATCTTCACTAAGAGACCTGCAGCTCAGTGGATATTCTCTCTTTTCCAGACCATTCTCTGTAAGCACTCCACACAGAAAGGCCCTGGCTGACAAGGAGATCGAAGCACATGCACTACCTGCTGCGTCACCATGCTGCTTTACTGTAAATCATTACATAAAGTGAAAGCAAATAAAAGCAAGAATAAAGGAAGTGAAGTCAAAAAAAGACGAGAGGCTACAAAGACCAAAAAGACAAACAAATGCCAGCAAAAATCTGAACCTCTTCGGCCAAGGTGATGATATTTTAATCATAAAAATTGCAAGAAATCCTCTGACAGTCTAGATTTCACAATTACGTTGGCACCATTTTGGTGAAGTATCTTTCCAAATGTTGTCAAGACCCTTAAAGAGCCTCTAACACTTTGTTCCCATGCAATAATTGCTTGAGCTGCATTGAAATTAGCCTCATATTAGCCTTGAGGGCCTCTAAATCACTAAAACATCCCCTAAATGTGACTCAGCATCACTTTAACATGAGGACCAGCGTTTTCAGAAATCTTTAAATTCAGAGCCTCGGCGCTGCTTTGATTAACAGAGATGGACGGTGGTCAGAAAGGAGGATTTGGTAAACATCTCACGGGAGATTAACATGAGGGAGTCTTTCTGTGTGTGTGAGAGGGGGAGGGCGAGGGCGAGGGGGGAGAGAGGGAGGACTTCCCAGCATGTGGCGGAGGGAGGGGGTGAGCCGCCTGGTGGAAAGGACGGAGATGTCCTTCATATAAACCGGTGACAAAGTGTCGAGCAGCGGCTACAGAGATCGGAGCGAGAGAGAGAGAGAGAGAGAGAGAGAGAGAGAGAGAGAGAGAGAGAGAGAGAGAGCGAAAGAGAGGGAGCGAGGACGCCACAGCACGAGAACAGCCGCTGGATTTACAACAACACCAGAGAGACGGAGGAGAGCGGCAGAGCAGCTTTAGAAATAGAGGAAACTAATCCACCAGAGCATCTTTAAGGCACACAGGTAAGAAAAATAACCTCCATGAACATTATGTAACACCTGACTATACAAATTTAACATCTTTAAGGATGTGATTTCAGTATTTCTGCCAAACTTAAGAGCTTTAAGGCAGGGATGGGCATCAAACTGAGTTCTCAAGGTGTACTGGAATATTTTCTAACATGATAAAGAGAAAAACAATACTGTTTTTATTAATTGAGTTATTTTGGATGATTAATACAGATAAATAACAGAATTGATGCGCTGTTAAAGGAGAGTTTACCAAAGAACCACTGACAGCTTACTGACCAAAAGATGATCTAATTGAAATGTTAAGTCTACTGTGGTAATCATAATTGTAGTATTTTATTTAATTTCCCTATGTTATCAAAGAGAACACAAGTATATTATCACCTGTGGCATGATGTTTTTGATGCATGCATTGAGTAAAAGATTAGAAACGTGGACCAAATATCACATCTTAATGTTTTTATTCACTTTTATATGATTGTAATGTTTTTTAATGATCAAAACTGCATCCTAAATCCTGTTCTCTATCATAATTTTGCAACTTTCTGCTAAAAAAATGCCACTAACTAACTGAAAATGAAGGAAAGAATGATGTATAAAATTGTAATCCTTCATATTATGTGTTTTTAATGCTATAATCCCATTCCCAGCTCTCACTTATTTAACTTTTATTTCCACTTTTTAACTTCTGTTTAACTACAACTCAGTGTTAAAGTTTATATGCAATCTTTTTAAACTGAGGAATCAAAAATGTCATCCACATTTCAGTATCCAGGACTTTAAGTTGTGTGCCATGCTAACAAACATGATTCAATGTCATTCATTTTCTACATAATGAATCAGAATTTTGTTTATTGCCGAGCACTTTTTCCCATACATGAATTTGACTTGGTAAACTGGAGCAAAAACAATCATCATATAGTTATAATTAAAATAAAGGATCAGGAGGAATAAAAAATATTTTAAAATAGATAGAAAATAGTGCAAATGCTCTGAGCTTCATAAAAAGACCTTTTTCTCTTTAACCTGGACCTGAAGTATTTGGCACTAAATCTGTAAATTCTAGTTTAACCAGTCGTTTGTCATGTTTTGCTGTATTTCCACATTTTTCTGTTCTAACTGCTGAGCTGAAGTCCCAGAAAAGACAAATCAGTCTGAAGGGACATCCTAATTGGATAAACATATGAATAAAAATATTGTGCATCAACATTCAGCTCAGAATTCTGGTCTATGTCACCCGCCCCTATGTTTTTGTCATGTTTAAACACACATCACGCCTCAGCTGCTCCTGTCGATGATAAAAATACACCGAAGTGCCTCAAGGTCGCTGAAAACTCACTAATGAGCAACACCACACTCCAAGAGGAGAAAACAAACATGTTGTTGACATTTTTCCTCAAGGTTGGTTCTGACAGGAGAGTGAAATTAAAGCCTTTAAAAGACATTTTTAGTAATGATAAAAAAATAATTTCACGCTTTATTTCAAATCTTCATTCCCTCATGAAGACCTCAGAGTCTTCGTCACTGACATTGAGATTGCAAGGTCGCAAACACGTGCATAATTAATTACATAATTAATCACAATAACACTAAGTGAATAGAAATCATGTAAGAAACTTGAAATTCTAAACAGAAACAGAGACAGGAGCTCAATTTTCATCTCATGCTTTCCATCTGTTGGTGATCATATCAGTGTGTGAACTTTTATTGAATATTTCTGCACACAAAAACAAACAATCTTTCACCATATTCTCCACAGAGTCAAGTAGATTTTTAATAGTCAAAGCCTTGTTTTTGAACTTAATTTTGTTGGTATAAGATATGCTAAAGCTGGGCAATGTGAAACAAAAATCAATAATTAAAGGTATTGAGAAAATGTATGAATATATGAAACAACAAGCAGATTTCAGTGAAACTTAGGGCCTTAACCTCCACTGAGGCTTTTCCAAAAATGTTGGGCGAGTTATTTAAAAAAATAGGGGAAAACTGTCCTCTCTTGCACTGTAAACAAATACTTAAAAAATGCCTGGATTCGCATCCAGAATCAGATCATCCTGAAAATCGAAAAACTCTTCCTTGTGCCATGACCAAAATCCCCTGAAAATGTCATCCAGATCCTGCCATTGGTTTTTGAGGTATCCTGTTCACAAACAAACAAACAAACTAGAAGTGCACCGAGAGAACAAACCTTCGCCAAAGCATTTCGGACACTGTTTGTCCATCGCACAATGTTGGAAAAACAACAATTCCTGAACCTGCAATCGGATTCGGATCACTGCCAAAATCCAATCAACAAACAAACAAACGTCAAAAAACATAGCATCCTTCATGAGGGCAATAAAAGTCCAGCCGTAGCTTTAGCGTCTTATTGAGTTGCTTTATATGAAGCTTAAAAGACAATAAATCACTACTTTTGTTAATTTATCGAGTTATTTATTATAAGTTTATATTATACAGTATGTTTGTAAGAATACATGATTTATTTCATAGTATCTGAAGTCTTCAGTCATTTTGTTTTACCAAAATAGAGCAAAAAGGTATTTTTTATTTTTTTGTATTTATTTAAACTGTTATTGTTTAAACATTAGAACATTTATCGAACAATAAATACAAAAATATATAATAAATTATACACAAAATAACATATAAAACATACAGGGCAGTGGATGTGTCACAACTGAAGAAAACCACGAGTTTAGTTTGTTATGCTAAATTACACTGTCTGTTCACATCCAGTCTTTTCAACATCGTCTTAATATGAGGGCAACATTTGTAAAAGTTTTCTTAAATGGCAAGAAGCGAGGTTTACTTATGTAGCTTGGACAATCTGCAGGAGCTGTCCTGGAATATTTGATAACTAAAAACAGTAAATGATCTTATATATGATGTTAGGGACATATTCTTGTAGCCAATAAACAGGAACTAATATTGTTTGAGGTTTATTAATAATATAAAAGCTTTTTTGGTAAAGTAAATTAATGACACTTCTCCATTTAGACTAAACATGTTTATTTTGAGTTCACTAATTTGTAGTTAAAGAGGACATGACAGTTACTTATTAAAAAAAAAACTTTTATTGAACATTAGACCATATTTTTGTGTTTTAAACAGTACCAACACAAATGTTATTGATATAAATTAGTGATGCAGGATATTATTTCTTTGCTGATATTCCTGAACTGATTATCACTGATACTGATATTTTTGACATAAGCACAAAATCTTTATTTGAAGAAAACAGACTTGTTTCCTTCCTTTGGGAGGAACACATCCAAAACAAGACAAACAGTGATGATATTTACACACGCAGCGAGGAGCTTTATAGTACATTTGTGTATTTTGCTGATATTACTGCTGATATATGGCTGATAAGTACAGCCAAAACATTGGCCAAAAATATCTACAAAAACATCAATATCTGCTGATGCTGATATCTTGCATCCCAAATATAAATCATACTGTTTAAACCTAAATGTCCTTTGAAAATAACCAATATTTCTTAAAAATGCATATATAGCACAGCCCTAAGTGTGACACAATACAAATCAGAAACGGGTAACTCAGTTTGCAGCTACCAAAGCTTATAGGCGACAATTAAAAACAAACAAAAAAAAAAAAACAACACAAAAAATCAACCACCATGACTCAAATTAAAGTGTTTATTTGGTCATAATGGTGAAACTACACTGTTGCCCTGCACAGAAGTTAAAACTACATTTAAGGTGGTAACGATGAGCCAGGCCTCGCTGTTTTTCTTATCTTTTCCGTTCCTCTCCTGTAAATATGTTTTGTTCTGGCTGTTTAATTGGGCTGCACCTGTCCTGTTTGGGACCATGTGGCAACGTCGGGCAGATTTGTTTAATTCTGGACGTGCAGGGCACACATCGGCCCGCCTGTTTGTCAGATTAAACAACCACACATGTCATCCAGCTCAGCACGATGCTGCAGTCTCACCTAATTAGGCTCACCCGGCTATACTGGGTCACTACACGCAGGGATAAACAGGCCGGCAGGACGTCCTACTCTCAGTCTTACGCTCCGAGTGAATCCAGGAGGCGTGGGAAAGGCTTTAGATCCTGACTGACGCCTCCTTTATCTGTCTCTCAGGTGGATGTTTGCTTTGTGAAAACCTTTATAGCACATTAAAGTAAAATAAAGAGCCTGTTTCTTTGTTAAGGGTTATGAATGAAGGTGTTTACGCCGTCCTAATCTCTTCTTCCTTCCAGACCTTTCCGTGGCAGTAAACATGGCTGTCACCTTTCACCTTGTGCTGCTGATCTGCTCATATTTGACCGCCGTGCTGATTGGTGGAGCCCGCTCAGAGGGGGTGTGTCTTCAAGATGGAAAACACAAAGCCCAGCCCAGCCCGGAGCCGCAACTGAGGGAGTGTGGGATGTACGCTGACAGTGAGTGACTGGCGCTTCGTTTGTTTCATAGAGGGTTGCATATAGATATTTCCTCTTTTTCAGACCATTCTCTGGAGCCTGGAGATGGTTGTGCGTGGGAATCCCAGGTGTACAGCTGAACGATTTATCGTTTTCAGATCGAAATCGCAATTTCAGAAACACAATCATGTGATCGCCAAAGCTGCAACTTTGACTGACCCAGGATCTGTTGTGTCAACTATTTTTCACATACTATTTAACAAATTTGCAGGCCATTTGCGTTTAAGAATGGCTCGCAAACAAAAGGCTTTCTCACAAATGCGAAGAGTAGAAGTTGGAGAATCCTTTAAATAATGAAAACAGATTATTTATCATCAATATTAGATGATCAATAATGTGTTATGTGCTTTTGATCATTGATTTCCTTACTGTTGTCTATATTGTAAACATAGTGAATATTGCACTGAAGCTTGATTTGAAGAAAATCGTGAATCGTATTGAAATCACAATATCTGCCAGAAAAATCACAGTTAGATCGTTTTCTAAAATCGTTCAGCTCTACCCAGGAGATCTGCAGTTTCTGACACACCTGCTGCATTCAAAGTCTCTTAAATCAACTTTCTTTGTTGTTTTTAAGATCATTTTTGGGCCTTTACCATTAGGAAAGAGAGAGACAGTAGATAGGCTTGTGAAAGGGGGCGAGAGAGAGAGCAGGGGAGGACAGTCTGCAAACTGGCCACAGGCTGGACTCGAACCCGGGCCGGCAGAAGCATGCACGTGGGCCGTGCCCGGTCACCAACCACTTTGCCAAACCAGCACTCCAACTTTCTTCTCCGCTGTGGATAGATAGATTCAACTTATACTGATCCTAAAGGAATTTGACAGTGGTGGTCCGTTCTCTCACACACACAATAAAAATACATACATTCAATAAAAAGGCTCATTTATAATAAAATATAAATAAAGAGTAAAAATGTGTCTTAAAACAGGTCAAAGTGCTCTAGTTTTCCATTGAGATGCTCAGTTTGAGCTTCAGCAGGTCATCTTGACCATGTCCACATGCCTAAATGCATCAAGTTGCTGCCCTGTGATTGGCTGATCAGCTATTTAAGGAGCAGTTTGTTTTTATAACCTTTGCAACAAAACAGAAGTAAAGAAAACCTCATATGCGGCACTTGCTGGCTGTCAGTTAGAAACACTTGCAGACTCCTGCACGCCGTCTGACTTCATAAATATGTTTGACTTCAGAGAGACGAAGACGAAGATGATGTTGTATTATTCAACGTCACTCATCTCTTCCTTATAATCATTATAGATGTTAATGTAAATATCTGATTAATTACTCTTTTCGTGATTATTATTGATTATACTTCTATAAAAACTGTCACTTCAATCATACAGACATGAGGACCCTCCTGAAAACCAGATGCTGCATCTCAAGGGGCTAACCTCTGATAAATTTATATTCAGCAGAGACAAATATGATGAAGACAGGTCTCTGATTGTCCCACACAGCCAACACAGCATAGAGTGGATGGCTGTTCATCATGAGACTGGGATCCACATTCAAGATTTCCTGCTGCTAAACAGGTTTTTTTCTTGCCACCATGATGGGTTCATGTTGGGTTTTGGATGTATATTTGTGTATATATATGTAGATGAGTATTTATATATGTATTAGGTCTGTCAGAATTAAATTAATCCATCATAATGATTAATCTGATTCAAATTTTTAACGCAATTAACCCATCTGTAGCGCAGAATAACTCAAAATCCCTTGAATGTCTCTGGCAGTGCGTTTCAGGGAACTTTGTCCCAGTAGACTTACCGTAGCTCATGTTGCAGCACATGCGCAAATTGGCAGGAGATCAGAACCAAGTAACTCGAACTGGAAGACCCTAAACAGCATGGTGGCCCACTCGGTGTGAAATCTGAATACAAAAACACACAAGACGTAACCGTGGACCAACATAAAGTTATATGCACACTCTGCAGGAAGGAGTTTCTTTTCACCGAAGCACTTCAGCTCAATCGAGGATCCTGCTCGCACCTCCGCTAACGCATCATCCAGCTTGTAACAAATCACCCTCACGCAATTAATATAGATTAAAAATAAATGATATTTAATTGTGATTCATTGAAATTAATCCACAGCAACCCTGTGATTAATCTGATTAAAAACTTTCATCGTTTGACAGCCCTAATATAAATATATATGTATCTATACATGGATGTGTATCCATAAACTGAAGAGTTTGTCTTCAGCCTGATCTATTGTAAAGTGTCTTGAGATAACACTTGTTCTGAATCGTCGCTGTACAAATAAAGACTGATTGATTGATTGATAAATTGTAGAGGATGATGATGATGAGGTGATCTGTTCCTCACATTCACATACAAATCAAACAGATGCGGTTTCAGTAAATAGTCAGAGCTTTCAAGAGAAAGAGTCAGCCTACAGGTCTGAAGATGGTAATCAAATATAAATGCAACCCGACCCTAACCTGAGGAGTGAATCAAAGAAGGAGACGGCCCCAAGAAATACGAGACTGGTTTTCAGGACTGGAAGCAAAAGAGGTGGGATGAGCTCACCTGCACGCCGTCTGCAGGGCCTCTGGTGAGGGCAGCTCTGGTCAGAGTTGCGTCAAGCCCAGGCCTTTAAAACAAAATTAAAGACTGGTTTCATTCATCATTTAGTGTGGCCTTGAGAGTGTCTGACAATATGCAACAGTGCAGCCCTCAGGCACTGGAAAAGCTTTTGTGGCCTTCATGGTAATCAAAGTTGCCCACCCCTGGTCCAGGGCGTTTTAGGAACGCAGACTTCAGTCAAACAGTTTTTCCCGTGGCCTCACAGAGATATTGTTCATAAAGCACATTAATTAAGAGTCTTTCTGAGGTGTTGAGTTTGCTGTCAGGAACGTACAGTAACTATAGGACGGCAGGTTCTCCAGGTGTGTAAACCCTTGTTATAGATTTCCTCTTCTTGTGACAGCTCAAAGTTCTTCACACCTCATGTCACTTTCACACGTTCATACACCAACGGCAGAGGCTGCGACTCAAACCTGTCGATCACACCGATCTAAAAATACTCAGTTCAGGAGCAGCACCACGGCCAATCACACTCCAACACGTAGAGCAGAGCAGAGGATCGACCTGCAGATCCATCGGTGAGCGAGGGCCTGCTCTGTCTCTGTGAATTAATTACTGCAGCGAGAAGAGCGTGGACGGTCTGGAGCGGTTATTAAGACAGTGAGGCTGGTGTTAAGTCCGATCTTCATTATTAAGAGGAGAAAGAGTCGTCGCCTCTCCGCCCAGCTCATCATTTATATGCAGACAGATCTGAACCCTGTTGGCGAGAGAGATCGGCCCTGCAGCGGAGAGGCTGACAGCTTCTTTCTGCAATTAAACTCTTCAAACTGAACAGGGCTAACACTTTACAGGTGTGCTCTGAACCTGCAACTGAGCCTTGGAGTCACCTTTTATTGGGGCTGGGCAATATCTAAATAAACCCATGAATCTGAATAATTGTCTGCAGCAGATTTAAAAGTTTAAACTAAAAACTTTTAATGTTGACTTACTGGACTTAACCCTTCAACTTCCAAACTAAGAAATACATTTGCAACAAATTATGTGTTGGCGTGTTCCTGCCTCTTAATTTAGTAACATTTCAGGTTTTATTTTTCAGGTTAACCAATCAGGAAGCAGATATGCAGGTCAACCAGCTGTTTGGCTTGCTCGTTTAGGGTTATCCTGGGTGTAAATAGGTTTATTTTGTTTCTGCAACAAAGTTTTTGTTTTTTCGTATGTAAACATCACAGAGAGCAAAAGTTAGGTATGTAGTGGTTGACCATTGTTTTCTGAGGAGTCATAGAGTCAAGTCAACCGGACAGTTACAATGCCAGTCAAAGGGTGACATGTTGAAATCAATCCTAAACTGTACAGAAAGCCAATCAAAAGCTAAAGAGTATCAATCACCATGAGCACTGCAAATATTCAACTATCCTGTGCAATAGATTTCTGTATACATTTTTAGATTCTTAATATTACCCTTTTTACTTATCTTGTATTTGTATAAAGAGATTTTTAATTGCACTGTCCAGTAGGATTTTATCTTGTATATATTTTGTACTTATACTTTACTTCTGTTTTTTACTTAACTATCTGTTTGCACTGAAAAAGGAGAAGCTCTCCAACCTGGCTGTACATTTTCTATAATGACCATAAAGGGCATTCAGTTCTATTCTATTCTATTTAAAGGATAAGTTCGGTTTTTTGACACCTGGACCTTATTTTTAGGATTAAATACGCTTGTAGACTCACCCAGACAATTTTGGCGGAGCTCGGAGCCGTTTTCGAGCAATTTAGATCCATCCAACGGCGTTTTTCCTCATGCCATAGTAGCAGACGGGGCCAGAAATCGAAGCCCCTAAATTAGACATTATCTGCTGCGAAACTCACTCATTTCAGCTACATTTTATAAATGAATGGCCAGTGTTATCACCATGTCAGCTCAACTTTGTTGTTATGGTCATCCGGGGCTTTACAAGGATGGGTAACTTTTGGTGACGTCATAGACAAGAACATGAGTAGAGCCGCTGTTGTTGCTAGGCTACACGGCTACACGGCTATTTTTGTATGAACAAGCAACCACTGCACGTCCACGAATGGGGGCTAACTGGTGGTGTTGTTGTGGACATTGCACGGCAAACACAACAGAGGAGGAGTGCCTTTGCTGTTCAGAGTGGGACTTGAGACCAGAGGAAACACGTATTGATACCCCCCAAAATACGATTTCTGGCCCCGTCTGCTACTATGGCATGAGAGAAAAACACCGTCGGATGGATCTAAATTGCTCGAAAACGGCTCCGAGCTCCGCCAAAATTGTCTGGGTGAGTCTACGAGCGTATTTAATCCTAAAAATAAGGTCCAGGTGTCAAAAAACCGAACTTATCCTTTAAATCTGGTGTGATGTGGTCATGTAAAGGTGACTTATCAGGAGTGTAGATATCATCTAGCTATAGATGTCCATGGCCTTTGTTTATGTGTTTACATTGGGGCTTTTTATGCAATATTTGTGCAATAAAACACTGGATATAAAGTCATAAATAAGGGAGGGGAGCGAGTAAAGGAGCCGCAGGCTCTTCTCAAACTCAGGCTGCCCAAGTCTATCAGCATCAGCCTGTGAACATAATCACACGGCCACTGGCACTCATGGACCCTCACTCTTTTTCTGTTGTATTTAAACATGTATTTACTTTATTATTTTTACTAGTATCACATCAAACTGGTACCAGGACAACCCTACTTTTAGCTGGAATAGTATTTATGTAAATCTGATCAGACTTGACCACCGGGCAGCTCGTGATGGAAACTGATGCACAGCCCACGGAGCCATCAGCAGCTGCAATCCATCCTCTGAACCTGCTCCTCTGTGCAATATCAAGCTGTGATGAAAATCTGAACTTTAATCTCCAAACTGAATGCTCGCTGAATGTGCCTCTGTCCTTTCTGCTGACAGATAGCTGCTGCACAGATGAAAACATCCAGGACATCTCTCATGTTCCCACCGATACCAACAAGAACGAACCCTGGGACAAATGTGGACCCCTCAGTCTAGAGTAAGTCCAGAATACAGGTCTGAATGTTGATTTCAACCTCGGATAATTGTGTGAAGCACTGATGGATTAATTATGGTCAAAGTAAGCGCTGTTGTCTACAGGTTTACAGTTAATTAAGTTAAATTTCTCCCTCAAAAGTGAAGTCAGGATTACTTTCTCCTCTCTTAATATCCTTAAATTCGAGACTTATTTTCAAGAATGACGGTGTTTAGATTTCCTGTGGGTCTGCAAAATAAATTATGCCGGTGAGTCAGTGGTTTTATTAGCCCAGGTGGCACAGCAGATGGCTGCACAACAAACAGTCTGGTTCTTCTCGAGTTTTCGGCCAATCTAAAAGAAGTTACCCGCCCATTAAGATTTATTTCACCTCACTTTAAAAGACAAACAAGTGGAAAAATCTAGACCTGCATTTAAAGGGTCTTAACATGTCTTATCTGTGATTTGGGGCTGTATAAATAACAAGTGATTTAATTGATTGATTAATCCTTTAAGTGCCGTCTTGGCTGGATTTATCCCCTAGTTAATGGGTTAATCCTTCATCAGACAAAAGTAGTACAAGATACTAAGGTGCAGAATTAGGGCAAAGTGGAAGGAAAGGACGCGACGTGAAGGCTGGAGTGAGTTACAGCATAAGGAAAACATATCGCAGAGGCATCAACCTGCATTAAAACACAAATATGGAGCACTGTGTTGAGTTATCTTCAGCCTTCAGAGTCAGTGAAAGTTCATTTTGTCCATCCTAACTCCTTTTATTTCTTTCAGGTGCGAGGGCTTCCTGAAACGCGTGTCGTGTTTTTACCGCTGCTCCCCTGACGCCGCCCGATGGCCCCATCCCCACCGCCGCTCCTACATCCAGGCCGTGCCTCTCTGCCACAGCTTTTGCCGTGACTGGTGAGGCTGCAAAATCACGCCGCTAAAACTGAATTTATCTGTCTGTACGAGCATCAGGAGGGAGATTATCAGACACTGGAACAACAGCAGATTGAGCTCTATGCCATGGGTAATAAGGTCACATAAATCAGTGATTTCCTGTAAAAAAGGCAGAAAACCCCCGAGCCAGTGTCTAAAGACACCTCAGGGAACTCACAGGAGGGAAGAATCAGGTTCATGTCATGGTATCCAAGCTTTTGGACATAATTAGGACTCCTCATCGACACAGGAACAAAAGACTTCAAGATAAACAACTTTTTGAGGCCACGTAGAAAGAAATTTAGCACAATCTGATTGGTAAAACCATAAATTATAGAACAAGACAGTAATTATGATTCTAACTTAATGGGTAGAAGCTGATATCTGGATGAAAATGCACCATTAAAAAGAGTAACCAAAACATCAGGAACACAGAAACATGTACTGGAGCAAGTCAAACCTTCGAGCATTACCAAGAAATAGAGTGAAGCTATAAACTTAATATAACTGATGGAAAACCAAGCTGGTGGTAAAAATGAAGCCAGTGCAGAAGTGCCAAAAACTGTTGATTTTATGCTTATTTTAAAAGCAGAAATGAACATGTCAGGGGCTCAGTCTGGTAGTAAATTCTACCATCAATCAGAAGGTCAAGGGTTGGAGCCAAGCTCCGGCTGTCACATGTCAGCATGTCCTTGGGCAATAGATCTAACTCCAAGTTTCTCCCCTGATGCATCAGTGTTGGGTAAATGGATATGAAATTGGTCTGTCACCTTATACTCGATATTAAAATATCTGTTCAAGCATAGGGGCATAAATCTGTACTGAAACTGTAAATATACATTCAAATATAAAATAAACAGCACAACAACACATCACCTAAAGCAGGAAACAACTTTACCCACAGAGGGCGCTCCCACAACTTGACCATGAACTGTTCTTTTGACCTCAAGAAAAAGAAGTACACCTTGAGAAAATGGAGGCCAAGCAAAGCCACTCTGTGGAAGCACTTTGGGCTCCGCACCACTAATCACAAAATACACAAAGGCCGGGCTGTGTGTTGATTATGTGCACAGCACCTGGCCCACTCCTCATCTACACCAATGGGGCCATGTTGTCAACAACTCTGTATTCATTTCTGAATTTCTGCAATGCACAGGGCTTTCTACCTTTAGCAAATGGGCTCAAACTGCTTATGAAACAATGGTGCGCCTACTGAGGTGGGCCTGGGGAACAAGCTGTTTAAGGCAGCAACTGGCACTGTAGCAGGGGCAGAGGGAGAAGTCCTGATGCTGAGGACATTTTATCTAGTGCATAGAAGCGCTCTATCACATAGAGAGTCATGCAAAACACACTTGAGGTGATATAAAACTTGGTTTAGAGAGAGCTTTTTCTTTTCTAGGTAAAACATTTTCAGACATTCCTCTCCTGTCTTTAGGTTTGATGCCTGCAAGATGGACATGACGTGCGCTCGTAATTGGGCCAGAGACCCCCGAGGACAGAACTGCACTGGAAACTGTGTCCAGTACCAGCAGGTAGGACTGAAACTGGAGCATTTATGATCCAATGCTCATGTAGTTCACTGGCTGCTTTATGGTTAAGAGTCTTCTGTGGTAAGTAATTAAACAACCCCCTGCTGTAGCCATAAGAGTAACATGGTTTAAAAGTTAGGTGTTTTTGTTGCTGCTGTAGGACCATAAACCTCCTTAATAGAGCTGTGATGCTGCAGGTCACATACTGAGAGTCCACTGCACCGCGTTCACAGGGAGTGAAGGGTTAACAGTTGAGGGTAGTGCTGTGGTCCAAAGCATGAAAAGGTCCGAGCTGCTCCACTGAGCTGAGACCAGATGAATGATTCAAAGAGGAGGAGACTTAGAGGGAGAGTCTGTCCATCCATCCATCGATACATCCGTCCATCCAACCATTATCTAACATCTATACATCTATTTCACAAAAATCTATCTGTCCTAGAATCTACTCCTTTTGTCTCTTTATAAGCACCTCTATTTTTTAATAGTACAATTAAGTCATTTTGTATTTTATCCGTCTGTCCTTTCTAAAAAAATACCTCTTTTCTGTTGTTTAATTACATTTTGTTTCACCATTCTTTCTTCTTGTTCTAATATTTCTTCTGTCTCTCTTTCTGTCTTATTCTTTGCTTTTAACTATTTATGTATCTATCTATCTTTGTATCGATCTATCTAACTATTTATCTATCTATCTATCTAGCTAGTTAGCTAGCTATCTGTCTGTCTATCTTTCTATCTATTTATCTATCTATCTTGTATCTATCTATCTATCTTTGTATCTATCTATCTAGGCCTATCTGACTTTCTATTTATCTGTATGTCTATCTATCTGACTATCTGTCTATATGTCTGTCTATCTATCTATCTATCTAACTATCTGCCTGTCTGTCTGTCTCTCTGTCTGGCTATCTATTTGTTTATCTACTTTTGTTTTTAATTAACCCTCTATTCTTCCAAGGATGTCTCCATTCAGATACAAAAATCTCTTATGAATGAGAATCTTTCAAGCAGCACAAAAGTTTCATCAAGCATCAAACCACCACTCAGATGAACCTTAAATCTGTTCTTAAAATCATCTTAACTAAAACAACGCTCTGTTTTAAAGTGATTCTACAAGTCAGAAAAAGCTGATGGCATGAAAACACTAAAGTTGTTTATCCATTTGTGGTATCTGTCAACTCAGTTTGGAGTCTACTCGCTCCATTTTCCACTACAGTACAGACTGTGTCGCTGTCTCTTTAAGGATGGCTGGACCATCATAGCGTGGCTTCACGAAACAACGGAGTCATCCTCACAAAAACAAAGCAGGAAACAGAGGCGATAGAGCTGCCTGCCCCTTTGTGGCTTTCTTTAACAGTTAGGAGATGATTTCTTCTTTCCCAACGACAGTCACAAGCAGGGGGAAGTCATACCCCCAACTCACGGCGAGACTCACAGGTACAAGTGTACTCTCGTCACGTTTAGTCTCCATTCAGCTTTCTTAGAACCTTAGAACAACTGAGTAAAGTCGAGCTGATGTGAGCAGATACCACACAACGGAAAAGCCACAAAAGACTAAAAACCTCTCTGGAGGATGAAGCAGAGGGAAGCGTTTCTTACTGTCGGGGAGGTTTATCATCGTGTGCTGTCAATGTTATAAGTATGTCCATCTCATCATCCATCTGTCCATCCACATATCTATCTTCCCTCTACGTTCGTTTATCCATTTGCACTTCTATCTTCAAGCCAAATCCTCCTACGTCCATTTTTTATACTTGTCATTTCCCTACAAAACAGTGCTGCTTATCACCGTCCATGTTGGAGAATGCATTTTATAAATTCTGAACAAAATAAAAGAACAATACAATATTCATCTATTCAGCAGTAGGGTGCTTTTTTTTCCATTTCCGACAAAGTAGACATTTTGAAGATTGGAGGCTTGTGCCAGACAGTGTTGATATATTTTTATTTTCATTGTCATCTCATTTTTCTTCTTTTTATCCAACTCCCCCCCTCCTGCTCTCTCCATCAAAACAGCATCCTCTCTTTGTTTCTCTCTATCTAAATTATTCATTTTTTCTTCCATTAGACTGTCTTTGCCTCCCTGGCCTATCATATTTTCCTGAAAATGCCTGATCTGAATGAGTGCAGGAAGAAATATCAGCATGTTAATTCTTTTGGTGCCTCCGCGTCTGTGTGCTTTAAAGCTCTGTTTGCTTGTTTTGATCTGTTTTCATTCCAGGCTCTGCTAATGGCACCAAATGAACTTAAGTAGCTTTTTAAACAGAATGCTTTCAAACAGACTCTGAATACAAAGATATGACTCACTGCACATTCATGTTACAGTCGGAAAACAAAAGTCTAACACTTCCAGAGGTCGCAGTGGCAGAGAAATATTTTGTTTTAGGTGGTTCACAGTCTGAATTTGCAGTATTTTAGTTCCTCTTAAGCTTTTTATGGTCTATACAGGACTAAAACAGCATGTAAATCATGTGAGATTCACCTTTAAAATAAAGATTTTCAAGCATTTTCTTCACATTTAGGCAGTTAAAGTCCTCCTTGAAGCTCATGAAAGTCCCTGAAAAGTTCCCCCAATGCCAAAACACAATCGTGGGTGTGTTCATGTTTTGGAATAATTTCCCTCTTATTCAGTCCGTGTCTGTAAATGCTCTCTGCAGTAGACGTCAATTTGCATAGAGACGACCTAATGCATTTAAAAGCACACATAGGCAGACACATTCATCCACTGCATGCAGAAATCCCCCCCCAGCTCTTTCTCTCGCTCTCTCTTTGTCCTCTTTGGTAACATTATTTAGCAGCCAAGGTCTTATTTATCCCAGAGAGAGACTCTTTCAGCTCCGGGTCTTTGTTGGATGAAGTTTCATCAAGGCCGTGACCGCGGATGCAGACACTCAGCTGAAAGCTCACTGAGGGCGGCATCTTTGGGTCAGATGGTGTGAAGCGATCATTTGAGATGGAGAGGAGTGATGCGCTGGTTTTAAAAGAATATTATGATACATTGGATTAAGCAAGAAACTGCAATAAAGGCTGAGGTGTGGTTGCATTTCAGTCAAGCAAGTTTTTGGGGCAGGTGGGTTAACTGCATCTGTGATTATGACAAATTTGGTTGAACCAGAACTCTTAGGTCCAGTCCAGTGTTCATTTTGACAGCACTTTATAATGTAGTTTCAGTTATAGTCTTTTGCCTAAAATATCTTTTAGTTTTAGTCATAATTTAGCCACCTAAATTGCTTTAATTTTAGTCTAGTTTTAGTTGATGAAATCTACTGTAAACTTAGTTGACTAAAATATTAAGTGTCGAGTGTTTTTATGTTTCCTTGCATTTCTGAGGTCATTTTTACACTTCACATTTTATTACATCTAATAACCCTTTACTGAATGCTAGTAAAGTCTGAATGTATAAATGAACAGAAACAAATTGAACTTTTGTGTGAAATGCAGTCACCTTTATTTAGGCTACCTGGCAGAGCATCTCAGTTACAATACCAGAACTGACAACAAACAGTGAA
Organism: Cetoscarus ocellatus; assembly: GCA_037902135.1. Taxonomy (NCBI): domain Eukaryota; kingdom Metazoa; phylum Chordata; class Actinopteri; order Labriformes; family Labridae; genus Cetoscarus; species Cetoscarus ocellatus. The sequence continues at coordinate 419,527 of JBAMNC010001172.1, forward strand.
CCTGCTCTACATGAATATATCAATTCATAAAGAGAGGAGCTCTGATTGGATCGCTCCACAACTTATCCCACCACCACCAAGCTAAGGCAGCTGTGATTGGATGTCCCTCTTAACTCATCCAACCTCTCCACACAACCAAAGTAGCTGTGATTGGATACATTCCTAACTTGTCTCTACTTTCTACATGACCAAATTAGGTCTGATTGGATTAAGTCTCTGTCAAACATTTTATTCTAGTTTTTATTTGTTGACAAAAATGTCAGTTCAAGCCAGTTTCAGCTGCCTTTTTGATGCAAGGAGCATTTACGGGTGGTTTCATTTCGAATTTTGACACATGCATAAGTGGGAGTTTCACAGAATAATTACAGCCAACTATAGCTCTGCTTTCTTGTACTATATCCTAACTGAACGCAACAAAAGCAGACTAATTATATGACTGTCTTTACAAAAGTTTTTTTAGCACAATGCTCGTCTCTATTTTTCCCTCCATCGTGCAGCAATGTGGATGAGGAATGAGGAAAGAGTTGCTTTTCTTTGGCTTAATAGTCGAGATAGTGGAGCTTTCTTTTTAATTGAGTAAAATGATTTACTTTTACTTTCAACAGCAGGGTTAGTTAGCTCACAGAGAGCTGTGTGTAAGAATCGATTATTGTCAAAACATAGTCCTTCACGTCTGTTTCATTTTAGACGGACACAGCATGGACAAAATGCTGAGAGATGCAACGCAACATCCAAGTTAGGACACAGTTATGGAAATACTCCTATTCTTACTTTTTCAAGTCAGATTGTGACAGGTTTTATCATAAACATACATTTTCTTGATATTTCGAGTATACTGGGTGTTGCATTTATGGAGTAGGAGGGCTGCATGGGGCTCCTGGGCCACCAGTTGCCCACGATTTTGGAAACTTTTGAAAGTAGTTTCTATCTCAAACAGTTCAAGGGGCTGCATAATATTGCTCACTTTTCCTTTTGTGATAATTCTGGAAAATGATGGGATGCTATCTTGTCTCTTGGTGACCTTTGGCTGCTTCCAACTGGACACCAGCGCTGAAAGATTTATTGTTTTACAGCGAAATCACAATTTCAGACTACGCAATCATGTGATTGCCAAAGCTGACAGTTTTTGCAGCGCCCCTGACTGACGCAGGACCTGTTGTGTCAACTATTTTACAAATTTGCATTTACGGAAGTGATGGTAACAGGTCAACAACACAAAGCCTCTGTTTGGAAGTAGGAGTTGGAGTATCCCTTAAATAATGAAAACTGATTATTTATCATCAATATTAGATGATGAATAATGTGTTATGTGCTTTTGATCATTGATTTCCTTACTGTTGTCTTTACCGTAAACATAGTGAATATGCACTGAAGCTTGATTTGCAGAAAATGGAGAATCGAATTGAAATTGCAATATCTGCAAGAAAAATCGCAATTAGATCTTTTCCTAAAATCATGCAGCCCTATTGGACACTACCATAAAGAAAACAAGAGAGGAAGAAATTGGCCGCATCCGATGGATTTAAAACCACAAGTAAATCATTTCTGGAATTAAACACTTTATTTGATGGCAGGATCAAAACTTTTTGGAGGGAAATTTTTGACCTCAACCTTCCAAAGACATCGTTATAGCCACATAAGTCCAAAATGCCGGCAGTCCCATGGAGTTGAGAGGGTTAAGAACTAGTTAAACAATCAATAACTTTGCTGCTGTCATTTTGACACTGAACCATATCAAAGTTTGAGATTCTCCCATCATAGAAAACCCACACATTTCCGCAAGTGTTTTTTCTGGGTTAAACTTTTCGCTCAGACTCTAGAAAAAGAGAAACACATCCTTTGTAGCTGCCAAACGGCTCAGCGGTCTAAGCCCTCTCTCCTTTGTGTTTCCTCTTCACACCAGGTGAGGTGTCACGGGGTTCTGCACCGAGCAGAGCAGAATTGAAAAAGATAAGGACATGAAGGATAGAGCCGCGGGAAATTTCACCATCTCACTTATTCCATCACACCAGGCCGTCCAAAGCCACTTATGATTGTTCTGAATTAGCGCTGGCAGCTAACCCCGTCTGCCTCCCTCGCCCCGGGATGGACAGGGATGTGTGTGTGAGCAGCTCTGTGTGTATTACGTGGACGCTGAGATAACACCTCGGTGTCAGACGGAGGGAATACAGTGTGCAGAGGGGAGAAATCCTCTTTGTCCTCTGAACACAGTAAATATATTACTGCTTCTTCCTCTGCGAGCGCCCGGTGTGACTCAGTTTTTAATCCCCTCATAGACAGGAGGATGAAAGGGAGCAGACATCGAGGTGGGGGGTGGAGATGGGCTGAAAAAGAAGAAGAAGAGAGAGGAACAAACAAAGAGGGCAGCAGTAGGCACAGGACGAGGGGTGATGAAGTGGAAGTGAAGAGGGGACACGGTGAGTTAGAGAGACCAGGCGATGACTCGGCAGCACATCTTAATGACGGAGCCTCAACACGGGAGAGCTCAGCATGTGTGTCTGAAACTTCACTAATTAGCCGTGCCAACTATTCCTGAGTGTGTGTGCAGGCCCTTTTACAGTTAAACAGCTTAAATGTTGAATACTGATTTGTTTTTTTCTGCAGCGTCGTGCAGTATTGCCTTTAATCCACGTACGTGTCCTATTAGAGAGGACCATCATTTTTCATGCTCCAGAAAACAGAACGCTCGTGTCAGCAGGATTCAGAGTTTTTACTCAGGACAGAACTTCGTAAAGAACAAGGAGATGAATGTACGGTTAGGTTAGGGCGGGGAAATATGAGCTAAAACTGTATCTTGTGGTTTTACAGTCATACATAACTTTTTTTTTTAATTTAATGGTTCAACGTCTTGCATGATGTTCGACTTCAGCTGCTCAACAGTCTGAGGTGTCTGTTGTCAAATTGTGGGCCTTGAATTGCACCAAATATTTGATGCTGTCTTTTGACCTTTGCTCTGATAACAGTCTGGATGGTCCTTTTCCTCTTTAGCCAGGAGGACACCACTTTCATGATGTCCAAAAACAGTCTGAAATGCAGCAGACTTCTCCACTTTGCCTCAGTCCATCTCAGATTGAGATCACAGGCATACAATGTTGGTTTGCAGCCTTGCAGCTTGCGTGCAGAGATTTCTCTGAATCTCTGAATCTTTTGATGATATTGTGGACTGTAGATGATGAAATCCCCAAATTCCTTACAACTGTATGTTGAGAAATGTTCTTCTTTAACTGTTGGACTATTTGCTCAAAGTTGTTCACCAGAGAACTGTCTCTGATATTTTCTCTTTTGCAGACCATTACCCGTAACCTCAAGAGATGGTTGTAGTTGATAATCCCAGCAGATACTCAGAGCAACACCCACGCTTTGTTCAAAGTGTCTTACATGGCCTTCCTTCCCAATTTTGATTCTCGGTTTATAGTGCAGCAGGTCGTCTTGACTATGTCTACATGCCCAATTGCATTGAATTGTTGCCTTGATATTGGCTGATGAGTATAGATCTTTTTTTTCTGACTGCCTACTGATGATGTCATTGTTTTATTGCATCCTCTCAAAGAGTGATCTTGCTTTATCAGTTTTCCAAGATGGATTCGGCCAGATGAAATCAGAAAAGAAAATGTATTTTGTCATTTTAGGTAAAAAAAAAAATATAAATATATATATATATATACAGTGCTCAGCATAAATGAGTACACCCCTTCAGATTTGTCAGATTGTCAGAAAACATTTAGTTTTCTTTCGAAATCAACATTTTCTATGGCATACTATATCACAAAATACTCCCCCAAATGTGGGCCATTGATTGCAAACAAGACTTTTTTAAGTTGAACACAAAAAAGTATTTTTCTCAATTTAAGATCAGGATGCAAAAATGAGTACACCCCAACCAAAGGGGTGGGAGCAAAGCTAAATTTTAGTTATTATGTTACCCTTATTTCCATCTTATGGTAAAAAAAATGTTACGTTAAACTCAGCTTTGTCAAAACTTTGAAACTGTTTTTTTGTTCATTTAGATATTGATTAATACATTACTTTTAATAGGGGCTGTACTCATTTATGCTGGGCACTGTATATATATATCAATATTTGAGTTATTTCCCATCCCTATGTCAGACTGCAGTGAAAGCCAACCTTTCTAATGAGCTCCTAAACCATCAGCCTCCTCTGTGACAGAGTGATCCTCTCACTTTATGGAGGAGAAGTCTTTCAGATATCAGCGTGAGCTCTTCAAGGTCGTCATGTTTGATAATTTGCTGCCGGGCTTCGTGCAGACGAGGTGAGGGGAGGTACAAAGGCAGACAGAGGCCGAGCTGGAGAGCAGCTGCCAGGTGCCTGCAGGCTGCTTCTTAACACCTGGCAGAGGGTGTTTGTTTTCAAGGCCGGCGCTGCCCTCTGAGGCCAAAATCAATTATTCTAACAGATGTTTACAAGGAAAAAAATAGACTGTATGTGAGGAACGCTGCAAGAAACAACAAAGCAAATATTGAACAGTTATTGCAACTCTACTGCAAAACCAGCAATGGGAAATATTAACAACCTGTTACAAAGGAGGGTCGTCCATTAAACTGTTAATTAGTCAGATTAAGGAAATTTCCCCAGGCAAAGGTCAGGGACATTTTGTGACATGATTTAGCCCAGTTCAAGCTTTGAAATACTCTTTTTAGAAAATGATCATAATCAAATATATGACTTACCAATGAAATATGGAGGGGAAGCTTGTCTTGTTCCAAGTTTCAGGCTCATATTTAAAGACAAATCACATCGAGTAATGATCTTGACAAGAGTTTGTGAATATTTAACTGAGTTTTGATACGAAATCAAAGCAGCTGAATATAAATTCAATAAAAGTAGAGCTGCCACTCTGTGGTTTAAAGCCTCTTCGTACAGATGGAGTCACTTTAACTGTCCACACTGTCATGCTGGGACCTGCCCACTACCATGACTGTGATGTGTTCTTGTGAGGGAAGCACCATCAAATGGGCACGTTTATGGTGGAATTTGGGCACTCCCATTGGCTGGATGCTGGCTGGTTATTGGCTGGAAATCTATTAAGTGGCTGCTTATGTAGGTGTTACGACAGTTGGTAGCAGTTAGCTCAGTCTACAAGGGCTTCAGCTGGGAACCAGAGGGTAGTCATGCTTGGAGTTTGGTCACAACAGTTGCTCACACAGCTGACGGGATGACCCTCTGGAGCTTCAGGGTGTAGGCTTTGCATCCCTAAGCCCTTAAAAGTAATAGTTGTTGTATTTTAACACCCATGAATGAACAATGTTCTCCCCCACCTGAGCTGACCTGTAGCTGTATCCAGGTACTGTGCCATCCCCTTTTCATTTTTAATATACAATAAGAGATAATTAGCTAATAAAGAACGGCGGCGGGAGTGTTTCTTTTAGTAATTTGTTTTTTAAATTTTCATAAGCAGGGGATGAACATGAGTCCAAACTGAAGTCTGAAATCTAAGCACCGTATTTGTGCAAAGTTAGAAGAAAATCCCTCAAAGACTTTATGAGATATTAAGTTCACAAGCAAGGGTTAACCATGAAACACCTTGACCTTTGACCAGTGACCTTTAAGATCTAGGTAGTCCATCCTTAAATGGGCAATCAGATAGGACATAGTGAGCACAGTGCTCGACTTTGAGACTCTTTCATTGCTTTGTCTATGTGTTATGTAACATGTAAACGAGTGGTAAAGCCACACTTGCCGCTCTTGCATACTGTGCTGGAGTTAAAAAAGTTTAAAGAAACTCTGGGGCAGGGGGATCTGATCATAACATGAAAAAAGGGGCAGAAAATCCCCTCAGCAGTGTCCTGGCACCCCTATAATGTGACTTTAAAGACCTACTTTAAAAGCTCTGACTTGGAGAGAGGTCTCCAACAGCTGGACTTTACCAGATGTGTTTGAAAAGCTTCAAAAAAGTTCAACATACAGGGACCAGGAGCCCCTGATTGGACATCAACACACGTCTTTTCACACTGAAGCGTTGATGTTTGAGGCTAACTGCAGTTTATCTCACTGTTATATCGCCCTCTGCTGGACATCAGGAAGAACACGTCAGTGTCACAGCTATGGCCTCACCTCACAAAGACGCTGATCCGTCCTGTTTCAGAAACACCATTTAACATAAAGTCTCATGGATGAGATCCATCCAGTTCTCATTTTAGACTGATTAAACCAAATTTAAAGACAGTTCAGCTTGATGCTGTTATACTAATCAACATCTCCACTTTATGATCATTAACTGGTTAATGTTAATATTAGATTGATCTCTCCATCCATGGTTATTGTTTATACATCCATAATAAAGACCTTCACTGCCATATAGACATGAGGACCCTCTTGATAACGAGAGGCCACATCTAAAAGGGGCCTCTAACAAATTCATATTTAGTAGAGGCAAACATGATGAGGACAGATTTACGATCTGGGCTTCCATACATCTTATTTACCTCGCTATTCGTCCACTTACACCCCCAATATGGCTTCAGTGAATGGCTGTTCAACTACATTACTGTGAGCCAACAATTGTGGCCCTGTGCTGTGCTCAAGGAGGATTCACGTTGAGTTAGAAAGTATGTTTGTATATGTATATTTTTAGATATGTAATATATCTAAAAATGAAGAGTATGGCTTCAATCTGCTTGTTTGTAAAGGGTCTTAAGATAACACTTGTTCTGATTTGGTGCTATACAAATAAAGATTGATTGATTGGGACGGATTGTTAAGGCTGGAAAGCAAGAATTTAGGCACTTTGTCTTAAATATTTCTAAGACAAAGTGTCTAAACTTAAACTTGCACTTATGCACATTTTACAATTATAATAAAGATAAATATTAATAAATATAAAAGGGGGTGATACGTTGGCGTGATCTGGTGTGGGTGACAAGACAGGCAGCAGAATTCTGTATGCATTGAAGGTTATTGAGGATTTTTATTGAGGATGATGATGAAATATTTACCTTTTTGACATGAATTGTAGCATTGTGACTTTACGTGGCTTAGATTTAAATCACAATCCAGTTTATCAATCATATTACATTCTGATGACAAAAGGCCTAAATATCCTCTCAATAAAACCCACTGAAGAAATATGTTTAAAATATTTAAATACATTTTCAATATATTTTTTAACCATTAAGATCTGCTCTGTGAGGCTTGCACTTTAGATTAGACTTGGTGTAGGAGCCACAATTTAATACATTTTTATTTTTTTTTTTTAGCTGCATAATACAGTTTCTTAAAGAACTAACCGAGCTAATTAACAAACTGGATCACTTAAGTCCTCCTGATAATTTCGTGCTTAGTGTCCACTACAGTTGACAGATATTAGGGATACATTTTGACCATTTGGGTTGCAGTACCATGTACCAAGTACCAGGTGGTGAACTCCCAAACCATCGTCTCAAGTTAATTAAATATCATCTTTGTATCTTTTTGTCAATTTGGGATATTGTGTCATAAATCCATAATGGCTTACGAAAGGGAAAATGCACCACAACCCTCAGGAATAAGTGTTAAATCCCTCTGTTCTCAAAGAATCAGACAGGTCAAAATAGATATATATTCTAATTTAATAAGATTTTGGGAACACTTTGATGCAGATTTTAAAAATACTTTTCTTGTATATATTTTTTGTAGCTAAAAATTCATCTGTCCATCCCAGTGGATGTTTTGTACTAAAGGGTATACTCTGCATATCATGCCTCTATTCAGATTTTACCTAATTTTGAATTTTTATTTAAATAATTGAGGTAAGTCACAAGTAGATACTTTGATTAAACAGCAATATTAGATATATGTCAGAATTTGCATTTAATATCAATTCTAACACTATTTATTGGGTCATACAAAAGTGGAGGCCTTTGAGTGTGCAGGGGGACAGTGCATTTTTGTGTCTGTGCATTTGTTTTAAATTTTGGGTCTATTTCAGTGTAATTACACTTAGTGTTACAACCTAATCATTTAAAATATCATGTTTTCTCTCAGAGAGACTTAAGGCCAGCCAGCAAGAGCTACAGGGCGACTGAGAAAATTCCAGAAGGGAGAGGCAGTGTCACACAACATTCTTCATTTTTGTCCTATTCATATCAGTTATTCTAATACATTTTTGGAAAAGATATGTGTTTGTGGAGCTATATGAAGTTCCATTAAATTACTGTTTATATTGTTGATTTTTAACTTGTTTGAAAGTAAAAACAAGCATTAAACATGTTATTTTCTGATTTCATAATTCATGCATGCAAGGGTTAAATAAACTTATTTATCTAATTACTTGTTGACTTACTATTTCTTTACAATAAACAACATCAGGGAAGCACCTCCCTCTCTCTATGTTTTATTTTTTATTGTTAAAGTCGGCATGTGCAGAAAAATCATGATCCTGTTCTCCTGAACATTTGAAGATTGCAGGAAAACCTGATTTTTAAATGTTCTGCTTGAAATCTCAGTATATTTCAGCCTTTGCTTTTCAGTTTTATTCCATCTTCTCCTTGATTTTACTTGGTCTGTCTATTATGTTTTTAGATGCTCTGCTGATGTGTTTCTTCGTCCTTCACTGTAATGCTTTTGTTTCTTGTTTGAAACACATGGACTTTTGTTTTTCTGGAATATTCTTTATGTATCAGCAAGCTGTTTCCAGTCAGCAGGGAGGTCACCTTGTAGTAGAGGTGATGATAAAGTCACTGAACTTTTGAGCTGTAACATCTTGAGCACAAAGTGTGTTTTCTTGGAGACCTTGGCAGCTCCATCTGCAGAATCACCCTGAATAACTCTCTGATTTGATACCTGAATCTAGAAGAACGTGCTGAACCTTCTCTGTCAAACATCTCTGATAAACACTGTGTTTGTATCAGAGGGAATTATGTTCAGTCTCAAAAGAAAACCACACCTTTTTGATACATGCTGGTCTGGCTTTAGACACTATATGAGCAATACCTCACAGTCTGTAATGAGTTGACTAGAAGACATGCTTGATATAAGCAGACACTTTTATGCGTACATATGTAATAACATCAGATATGTTCATCTTCTGCCAATATTCTCCGCTGTAAATTGCACTCTTTTGTTTTATCTCTTCACCTATAACACCTTCACTTACAATGTGGTTCCTGATTGTTGATTTGTTGGTTTATTAGTCTGTTTGGTATGTCTTTGATCCGCCCTAATCATTATTATTATTATTATTTTATTATTATTTTATGTTTGATACCTCATGTATTTGCTCTCCTTTGTAGTATGTGGAAAATACAACAAATAGACTGTTAAAATAAATAAACTCTGTGTTTGTGTCTTTGTGTGTAGATGTACCAGCACGGCAGGGACCTCTGCGAGAGCCTGTGGGGCGACGCCTTCATGACGGTGGAGGACGAGTCTGAGGACGTGGGGGCGGAGGGCGGCGGCGGTCGGCCCTGCGGCTGCCTGACCCTCAGCCCCTCAGACAAAGACGTGATGGCCGCCCTCCGAGCGCAGCAGGACGACCCCGAGGAGCTGGACACCACCAAGAGCGGCCTGCCCCAGTACCGCGCCCCCTGCCAGACCAAACTGCCGCTGCCGGCGCGGGGCGTCCGGAAGGGGAACTCGGTGCTGCGTAAACGCTCCCTGGCGGTGGACGACGGGGAGGGGAGCGGGAGCGGCCTGTAGAGGAGTGAAGAGATTTTAACATTTAGAGATTATTGTTTAGATCCTAAGATACAGGAGTTATCTCTGGAGTTTGTCCCTCGATCTAACCTTAGAACACAAACTGATCTCTTAGTCTCGATCATCACATTCTGCATTAACATCAACGGTTTGATTAAATACTCAGAACATCAGGAACAAGACAGACGCTTTTAGTCAAGATGTGTTAAATTATCGAGCATCCAGAACTTCAATAAATACTGATTTTAAAGGAACTGCATGAAAATATTATGAAGAATTCCTGTAATTTTATGCTGCATCATCAGAAAATTAGGCAGAGCCTCAAGCTTCAAGAGGCTTCAGTATATCATCAACATAATCATTTAATATGAGATATACATTTAAAATCACCCTGAAGGGGTATGACTTGTGTTTTCAATGTGCTGCACACTGCTGAAGTTGCACAACTACTCTTACTAGCCGCTTTATTAAGAACACCTGTTCAACAGCTGCTCATCAGTCAATCACATGGCAGCAACTTAATGCATTTAGGCATGACAAAGACGGCCTGTTGAAGCTAAAACTGAGCATCAGAATGGAGAAGAAAAGTGATTTAAGTGATTAAATATGGCGTGGTTGTTGGCCAGACCGATCAGAAACAGCAGATCTACTGGGATTTCCAGGTCCAAAAGGGTTTAGAGAGAATGGTCCAGAAAGAGAAAATATACAGTGAGCTATTCAAGAATGGCTGAGGGGTTGGAGATGGTAGAAAGCAGGGTTCCTAAACAGTTTCTACAATCAAATTCTACTTTTTAAGACCGAGCATATAGAAGTTATGGCAGTTAGCTGCACTGCAGAACAAAGTGCAACTATCAACAGAACTTTCTTTTCTACAGCATAAAAAAATGCTTATTTGTTGGACTAAGTCTGTAAATCAACTTAAATAGTACATTCTTCCCCAAAAGCAGGAAAAGACGTGCATGCACAAAGACGTGTTTGCTGCTTAATATGCTGCTGTCATTACTTATTCTTCCACTGTTTCTCATAAGATCCAAAATTAAACTTGACAAAAACAGCCTTAAGCAACTACAATCAAATTAAGGCCTCTTACAAGTAAATAAAAGACTTAACAAGGCATTTAAAGACCTTCAATTTCAGAGATCAAGACTTTTAAGGATGTGTAGGAACCCTGAGAAAGGCAACAGCAACTCAAATAACAGCTTTTCATGACCAAGGTATGCAGAAGAACTTGTTGAACCCACAACAGGCTGTCCATGGTGGTGTGATGGTGTGGGGGAGATTTTCTTTGCTCACTTTGGGCCGCTTAGTCCAACCTGAGCATGGTTTAAACCCCACAGCCCACCTGAGTATTGCTGCTGACCATGTCCATCCCTTTATGACCGCAGTGGACCATCTTCTGACCCATCTAGCTCCATGTGTCAAAGCTCAGATCATCTCAAACTGGTTTCTTCAACATGACAATGAGTTGACTGTACTCCAGCGACCTCCACAGTCACCAGATCTCAACCTAATAGAGCATCTTTGGGATGTGTTGGAACTGTGTGATGCTGTCATGGAGATACAGACCAACATCTCTGTACTTGTTGACTTTATGTCAGGAAGAGTTGAGACAGTTCTGAAGGCGAGGAAGTCCAAAGTAGTACAGGCAGTGTGTTCCTAATAAAGTGGCCGTTGAGTGTCTGTTGTGTATACCTGCAGCAAGGTAAGGTTAATTCATAGTAAACAATGAAAACAGAATCATCTGTTTGTTGTAACTTTGATAAATTATGTGTCTGTGCTTTACATTCAAATAAAAAAAACTTTCTGAAATCCGTCCTGAGACGTTCGTTATTCTTCCAGCTGCACGATCACTGAAGCTCATCTTTATCTCTAAGAATAATAAAATATACATTAAGTTAAGATCCTCCTGATGGTTTTTCTTGTATAAGAGTCTTAACATAATGTTATTCAGGTGCTTTCAGCTTTTTAAACCACTTAGACTTTGTTTTAGAAATACATATAACTCATGTTATAGAACATTTTGACAAAAAGGTATCCCATCCCTCTGTGGATTAATAGATCCCAGGTAATAATTAAAACAGAGGCTGGAGGTGCATGCCTAATTATTTCTCTACTAAATAATGCAAATTAATAAAATGCATGCCTACCTTTTTGAAAAAAGTATTTTGCTAAACATATTTTATGGTTCTCCTTTTTAAGAATCTATTTCTCTTGGCTTTTTTTCTTACAAATTGTTTTTAGCTGCATTAATTTTAATTGCTTTTATCTTGTCCTGTAGCACCTGTGAAAATGTAAAGTGCAATACAAATAAAATTTATCATTATTATTATTATTACAAGCAAAATACTGCAAACAGTGAAGCAGGAACAACCAAAATTATGGTCAGCACACCCTAAAATTCACCTCTGTTGTTTTTTGTGTAGTTTTACCCTAAATGGGGGTAATTAGGAGGTTTAAAGTGGCACCATTACCTGGCTGTCTCCTCTCAGGGGAAGACCTGGACCGTAGCTTTATCAGCAGTTATGTTAACTCGTGCAATGGCCCTCAAGGAACCTCAAAAAACAGAACTATCCCTTTAACTGAATTGAATCGTAAGCCTATTGAAGATGCACAGCCCTACATAAAACCACAAATCACCTCGTACGTTCATGCCAAACAAAGCACAATCAGGGATATCGATGGCCTTGTGGGTGTCTCTGCAGGCTCTCCGGTTTGATTCCAGTCTGCGTCTTTGTCGACCCTCTTACAGGGCTTTCTGAGCCTATCTGCTGTTTTTAATCTGCTCAAATACGGCAAAAAAGGCCCAACAGAATCAACAAAAGCAGGACAGAGTGAGTCTGTGTTGTTGTTTTTATGCTCTGTTATCAAGGGCTGCTGTTACACTCAATCATGCTGGTTAATAAAACCTCCATTGTGAGTCCGAACCACAGAAAACAAATTAAACCGAGCATGGACGATGAAAATGAAAGTCACATCAGCCCAGGATTGTTGCTGAGCTGCGTAATGAAATGAGCTTATCTTTGTTATTTGTTACTGCATTGTTCAGATTTTTCTTCAAGGCCGACGTCTGAAACATGTTTGACAAATAAGATATGATTTAAGTTTTAATTTGTTTCTGCAAAAACAAAATCTAACCTCCAAAACACAAATTGCTACCATCCTTTCAGTCTGCTGTTCGTTAGCATGCATGAAGGAGCTTGAAGTATTCATCAAATCTGCTTTTGTCTAAAACAAGCCCTGACAAATAAACAGAGAAGTTTGGGGACTGTTTGAAAAATGATTAAATATCTACACTTCCCATGAGTGACATCAGACTCTGTTCATTAAAATGAGTTATTAAGTCTACAGAGTGTTTCTCACAGTTTCTGTCCACATATATGCGCTCATTTATAGTCACATATATGAAGGAGTCAGGTGAAAAACAGTAATATCAGTGCTGTGCCCCCCCCCCCCCCCCCCAGTATTTACAGTTAAGCTGCAGTTCTCTGGTCTGTCCACATGGTGGCAGTGTTGCCCTAAGTAAGCTCCACATACAGGCCCCCTCTGTCCCAGTGTCTCATATCATCTCCTCTCAGAGCTTCTGAGGTCATTTTGATTGTGTTTGGTTACCCACTATGACATGCTCTCACTGGCCACTTCATTAGGTACGTCCATTCAACCACTCCATAACAAAAAAAGATGATCAGTCAATCACATGGCAGCAACTTAGTGTGTTTAAGCATGTAGACATGGTCAAGGCAAACTGCTTAAGCTCAAACTGAGCATCAGAATGAAGAAGACAGGTAATTTAAGTGATTTTCAGCATGACTGGTTGTTGGTGCGAGACGGATCTGGTCCGCCAAAGAGAGAGAGAGAACGGTCCCAAAGAAAAAAATATCCAGTGAGTGAAAATGCCCTGTTGATACCAAAGGTCAGAGGAGAATGGGCAGAGGGGTTAGGGTTATCAAATTCAAGACTTTAAAGGCCTGAGCGGGTAAGTATCAAGACAGTTTGTTAAACTGCAGAAGAAAGTGCACTCATCAACAAAAGCTTATTTTTTCAATAGAATAAAACAGAATAAACCTTTATTCGTCCCACATGGGGAAATTTGCAGTGTTACAGCAGCAAAAGGGACAGTGATGATAAATAACAAATAGACCAAGTATAAAAAACAGTATGTGCATTATTATAAATATAAAGACTGGATATATAAAAATAAAAACTACATTATAAGAATTATTTACACCATTGCAGTAATTGCACGTGGGAATATTGCACGCTGTTAGGAGAATTGCATAGTTTATGGTGAGATAGTGTTTATGGTTTACTGGAAGATATTAGCATAGTAGGATTGTAATTCGACTAAATTGACTGAGCCAGGCTAAATGTTATCAACAAATACTTCACAGCACAAAAGCGCATCCTTCCCCAAAAGCAGAAAAAGATGCAGACATGGAAAATGACTGCCCACTGTGCAACATAATGTTGCTGTAAGTGTTTAGTCTTCCATTGTTTCTCTTAAAATCCCATAAAACTTGATAAAAACAGTCTTGAGCAGAATGCCACAAATTTAAGACCTCTTCGAAGTAAACAAAAGACTGATTAAAGCAACAGCATCTCAAATAACCACTCTTACAACCAAGCTACGCAGAAGACCATTTCTGAACACACAACATGATGTCAAATTTTAAGCAGCAAAAGACCACACCAGGTGCCAGTCCTGTCAGCTGAGAACAGAAAACTGAGGCTAAAAATCACACTGGATCACAAAGATAGATAGATAGATAGATAGATAGATAGATAGATAGATAGACAGATAGATAGACAGATAGATAGATAGATAGATAGATAGAGTATTGATTAAAAAATTTGAAATATACTAGATAGACAGACTGATAGACAGAACAGACAGACAGTTAGATTGATAGATAATAGATGGACAAACAGACAGACAGACAGACAGACAGACAGATAGATGGACAGACGAACGGACACAGGGATGGATGGATGTACTTAACTGATCCCAAGCTGGGTAATTGTGGTATTACAGCGCCTGATCCAGGGAAAGGAAGTAAACAAAGTATACACACTAAAAGAAGACTAAGGATCTAAACTAAATATAATATACCTATATACAATAAATAAGGCAATAGGAGTCCTCTATTGACATAAACTAAAAAAAACACTTGGTATAAACAAGGCAGAGTGACCTGAGTATAAATAAATACAAGCCTGAGTATAAAGCTAGACAATATTAGACTATAAAAGATTGTAAAAATGTCTCCTGGTCTGATGAGTCTGGGTTCTGCTCCACATTCAGATGGTAGAGTCAGACTTTGGTGTGCACATTATGTAAGCATGGATCCATCCTGCCTTAGATCAACACTTCAGGCTGCTGCTGGCGGTGTGGGGGAGATTTTCTTGGCACACTTTGAACCCCTTAGACCCACCTGAGCGTGGTTTAAACCCCACAGCCTACCTGAGTAGTGTTGCTGACCATGTCCATCCCTTTATGACCACAGATCTCAATCCAACAGAGCACCTCTGGGATGTGGCGGAACAGGAGATTCTCATTATGGATGTGCAGCAGCTGTGTGATGCTAACCTGGAGATGTAGACCAACATATCTGAGGACTGCTCCTGCACCTTGTTGAATTTATGGCAGTTCTTGTGTCCAACCTGGTAGAAGCACAGTGTACCTAATAAAGAGGCCAGTGATGGTCTGTACTTCTGTTGTCCCACTTTCTGGGTCTCTTGTGTCATATCAGTTATCAGGGACTTTTCAGGGATCAAGCCTGTGACAGCAGAGCCAAATTTAGAGCCTGGTTCCTGCTGTTATATCACAGTGTTCCTCAAAAAGTCCCGAGTTCCTGGGGAAATGGTGCAGTCCAGTTACAGCAGAAGCTCAGGTCACAAGATCCAGCTTCAGGGGGGATTCCAGGTGAGTCAAGGTGAAGCCCACTTCAGATGGACTGCACCTGCAGTTCTTGGGTCTATAAGTTGGGTTTGGAGGTCATTAGAGGTCACATGACAGGTTAGGAAACAACAGTGTTACGTGTTGTGGCCTGTGGCTCTGTGAGCAATGACGTTTCAAGAATTAGTTAATGATGATTAAACTCAATTACTCACCCGTTTAACATTTACACCTGGAGCGCTCATCAGACCTGATGGAAATTTATTCTGAGGATGTACTGACGGGACATTTCAGCCAAAAACTCACTGGAATCTTTACCTCACATGACAAGCCTTTGGACAAAACAGTAAACATCACATGCAGCTCAGTCATTGTCTAATCTCTACTTTCATAATTATAAGAGGCCTTATTTCCTATTTTTGTTTCTCCGTGAGTAAGATTAACTCAAAAAGCTCTCAACAAAGTGTTTCCATTTTGGTAGTGATCAGAAACTGGGTGCAGATTCAGGAATTTTTGGAATAATTAATTAACACTGAGAGGCAGGGCAGTTTCCATATTCTCGCTAATAACTCAAAAAGTTCTCAACAGATATTGAGGACATTTTCAGGGAATGTTGGTCATGACACAAGAAAGACGTGGTTCAATTTTGGTGGTGATCTGGATTCAGATCCAGGAATGGCGGTAGTTCACTTCTCTACATTTTACTCATAACTCGGCTAAGCACGTCAGAAATGCCTTTGCGGAGGTTTGTGCTCTTAGCGAACTCTTAGCTGAAACTTACACTTGATTACCTGCCCTGATCTAGCAGGAGGGTCTCCAGAGTAAGTCCTGAAAGGCAAACGTGTCCAGAGTTTTATCTGGTAGCTGCAGAGGTGCCAGTTCACTTCCCATGGTTATCAGCCATCTAACTGCTCTATCATGATGGTTCCAGATCTTTTAACCCCCTGCAGTTGAACCTAACAGAGTCAAGCACCCCTTAAGACCAACACAAAACAACTTAACAAACAAAAACAAAACAAAAAAACACATATTTTGATTGTTTTAGATTAGATTACATTAGATGGGACTTAGAAATCCCTTAAGAAGACTCCCTAATGAAAATGAGTGAATGAAAGAGTTTTTTTTAATGGAGAAAGTCAACATAAAACGGCCTATACACACTTGCTCATGTGCAAAGACCTCTAAAGACAGCCCATTATTATTGTTTTAGATGATATATGTAAATCAGATATCAACATTCCCAAAGCTGGCAGAGCCTCGATCCACCCTGAGACCCTCTGGCACTGCCTGGACCCCGGGTTGGGAGCCAAGACTCTATCAGACCTGGCCCACACTGAAAAAACTAAGATCTAAGTCAGAGTCTTTGGCTTATTTTAAGACAAAAAATCTCACTAGACTTATTCTAATTCATAATTCCCTTACATTTCTGGATTAAGATCTTATTTGAGGACATAAAAACTAAATATAAAGCCTGTAATAATAAGTAAAATAATCTGCCAATAAGACAAGACAAATTTGACTTGAGCAGATGTTAAACCTTAATTTAAGAGCCTCGCTGAGTCAAACTTCTCTTGTTTCATTGGCAGATATTTTCTCTTCATTACAGGCAATTCAAAGCCTTATTTTTGCCTTTTTTCCTTAAAGTAAGATATTTATCTGAACTGCTTTAGTAAATGTGGATTAGAATAAGTGTTTTGGATATTTTTGACTTTAAAATAGACAAACACACTGGCCTAGATCTGGGTTTTTGTAGTGCACAGGATCGTAGGCCGTAATGAAGTTTCCTCTCTCTCTTTCTGCCTTCATATTTGAAAGGAAACATCTGAATATATAATAATAAATGAACCATAAATGTGTGCTCTGATCGGGCTCTTTCCCTAACTGAAGCTCAAACCAACTCGCTGAGGCCTCTCTCTGAGCTGAAACTCTGCTGTGGGGCCTCAGATGGCATTGCTGAGGTGGGAGGAATATTCATGTCCTCGCGCAGCAGAAAACAGAGCATAGAGGAGTCTGTCTGTGGGAGGGGAGGGGGCTTGTGGAGAGGAAAAATCAAACCCACCCAGAGCTCTTCATACGTCAGCGTTCTCATCACAGATGTTCCCACAGACACTCGGTGTGGGCTGTGGGCCGAGGCGTGTGGAGAGCCAGTATGGCTTGTTCTTGTGTGTTGGCCTGAGTGTTGGAGCATTAGAAGAAGTAGGTCTGCTGTGCGTAAAGTGAAGGTGGTGTTTCAAAGTTTTCCTCTGAGTAGGAGAAAGCAGAGGAGATGTTCTGCTGTTGGCTTTGGTAATTCTTTTCAACAAATGTTTTCTCTGTTTATGGAAAATAAACTCTCTTTGACTGAAGATCAAGTGTTTATGCAGAGGGGAAAATAACAGCTATCATTTACTCCTGTTTTTGTTCTTCATTAAAAAACCTGCTGGAATGTTCCTCGGAGATGTTGGTCCAGGTCTTCATGATAGTACATAGTCGGCTGAACATCCATGATGAAAATGTCCTGCTCCACCACATCGCAAAGGGGCTCTACTGGATTGAGATCTGGAGTACAGTGAACTCATTGTCATGCTGAAGAAACCAGTTTGAGATGAGCTTTGTGGAATTGTGCAGCAGGAGACCATGAGAAGATGGTCCACTGTGGTCATAAAGGGATGGACATGGTCAGCAACTACACTCAGGTAGGCTGTGGGGTTCGAACCATGTTCAGTTGGTACTGGGGGTCCAAATATCCCCCACACCATCAGCCTGAAGCGTTGATCCAAGGCAGGATGGATCCATGCATTATGACGTTCACACCAAACTCTGACTCTGCCATTTACATGTGGAGACTCCTCAGACCAGGCCAGCTTCTTCCTCTCAGATGCTGTAGGGGCCAGAAGTTCATGGTAGTAACTACTTATCCTCAAGTCAGCACATACAAACACAAAAATAACACACAAAATTGGTTTGATGGTATAATTGGGGCTGAATGGGGAGGTTTGGGGGGCCTGATGTGGCCCTGAGGCTGCCAGTTGATAACTGCTTCAAACTTTTTCCTTCTTTACAGAAAATAAAAATTGTCTGGAATTCCATAAAAGGCCCATCAACGTCCATAATCTACGTTTATCATGATTCATAGACACATACATATCATATAGTGAAGTTGCACCTATTCAGTCAATAAGCAAACACCTCTTTTGGAGTTCCCGCTCCTTTGTCTCATACGTTACTCTGGTTGTTGCTGTGGACCTGCATGACTGTCTGCAACAGCAAAAACTATTAATACAAGTCTTACGCAAGGTTATTATTGTTGATGAAAAACAATACGTGTACATAAATTAACTGAAGATGAAATAAAAATGCATAAAACTCCTCCTTGGCATTGTTAATTTTGACAACACTTATTGATTTAGTTTTAGTCTTTTGCCTAAAATATCTTTTAGTTTTAGTCACAGTTTAATCATCTAAATTGTTTAATTTTAGTCTAGTTGTAGTTGATGAAATTCCACATTTCAGTCACTGAAATCCACTGTAAATTTAGTCGACAAAAATATGAAGTCTGAATGTATAAATGAACAGAAACAAACTGAACTTTTGTGTGAAATGCAGTCTCCTTTATTTAGGCTACCTGGCAGAGCATCTCAGTTACAATACCAGAACTGACAACAAACAGTGAACCTGCTCTACATGAATATATCAATTCATAAAGAGAGGAGCTCTGATTGGATATATTCCTAACTCGTCCCTACTTTCTACATGACCAAATTAGGTTTGATTGGATTAAGTTTCTGTCAAACATTTTGTTTTTATCTGTTGATGAAAATGTCAGTTTATGTAGTTTTAGTTTTTGTCCATGTGCACTTGTTTTTATTAGTTACTGTCTAGTAAAAAAGGTTGTTGATGAAAACTATGACGAAAGTAATTAGAAAAAAAAACTAACACTGCTTCTTGCTAGTTTCAGCCACTTAACCAAATTTTTGTCAACATATTTGTGCTGTAAGTGGGAGTTAAGCTGCTATTTCTGATCATTAAAATCTATAACTAAACCAACATCGGGTGTTTATGTCTTTTATAAGTGACTAAGCACCAGGTGTTTGTACAAGGATCCTACTGAGGGTGAAAAAAAAATCTTATTTTTATTGTTGTGTTAGAACCTTAAACATAAATGCTTTTAACTAGACATTCACATTTCCTTTAATGTGGTCAAATTGCTGGTTATGATTGTAAACAACCTTTTTACTGAACATTAGCCCTGCCATATACAAAACCCAAAACCAGTGAAGTTGGCACGTTGTGTAAATCGTAAATAAAAACAGAATACAATGATTTGCAAATCCTTTTCAACCTATATTCAATTGAATACACTGCAAAGACAAGATATTTAATGTTCGAACTGAGAAACTTTATTTTCTTTTGCAAATAATCATCAACTTAGAATTTAATGGCAGCAACACATTGCAAAAAAGTTGGTACAGGGGCATTTTTACCACTGTGTTACATCACCTTTCCTTTAACAACACTCAGTAAACGTTTGGGAACTGAGGAGACCAATTTTTGAAGCTTTTCGGGTGGAATTCTTTCCCATTCTTGCTTGATGTACAGCTTAAGTTGTTCAACAGTCCGGGGTCTCCGTTGTTGTATTTTACGCTTCATAATGCGCCACACATTTTCAATGGGGGACAGGTCTGGACTACAGGCAGGCCAGTCTAGTACCCGCACTCTTTTACTACGAAGCCACGCTGTTGTAACACGTGCAGAATGTGGCTTGGCATTGTCTTGCTGAAATAAGCAGGGGCGTCCATGAAAAAGACATTGCTTGGATGGCAACATATGTCGCTCCAAAACCTGTATGTACCTTTCAGCATTAATGGTGCCTTCACAGATGTGTAAGTTACCCATGCCTTGGGCACTAATACACCCCCATACCATCACAGATGCTGGCTTTTGAACTTTGCGCCTATAACAGTCCGGCTGGTTCTTTTCCTCTTTGGTCCGGAGGACACGACGACCACACTTTCCAAAAACAATTTGAAATGTGGACTCTTCATACCACAGAACACTTTTCCACTTTGCATCAGTCCATCTTAGATGAGCTCGGGCCCAGCGAAGCCGGCGGCGTTTCTGGGTGTTGTTGATAAATGGCTTTCGCTTTGCATAGTAGAGTTTTAACTTGCACTTACAGATGTAGCGACGAACTGTAGTTACTGACAGTGGTTTTCTGAAGTGTTCCTGAGCCATGTGGTGATATCCTTCACACAGTGATGCCGGTTTTTGATGCAGTACCGCCTGAGGGATCGAAGGTCACGGGCATTCAATGTTGGTTTTCGGCCTTGCCGCTTACGTGCAGTAATTTCTCCAGATTCTCTGAACCTTTTGATGATATTACGGACCGTAGATGATGAAATCCCTAAATTCCTTGCAATAGCTCGTTGAGGAAATGTTGTTCTTAAACTGTTCGACAATTTGCTCACGCATTTGTTCACAAAGTGGTGACCCTCACCCCATCCTTGTTTGTGAATGACTGACCATTTCAGGGAAGCTGCTTTTATACCCAATCATGGCACCCACCTGTTCTCAATTAGCCTGTTCACCTGTGGGATGTTCCAAATAAGTGTTTGATGAGCATTCCTCAACTTTCTCAGTCTTTTTTGCCACTTGTGCCAGCTTTTTTGAAACATGTTGCAGGCATCAAATTCAAAATGAGCTAATATTTGCAAAAAATAACACAGTTTACCAGTTCGAACGTTAAGTAACTTCTCTTTGCTGTGTATTCAATTGAATGTCGGTTGAAAGGGATTTGCAAATCATTGTATTCTGTTTTTATTTACGATTTACACAACGTGCCAACTTCACTGGTTTTGGGTTTGTATTATATTGTTTTGTTTTTATTCCTTGGCTTTTAACACTGCATGAGTGTTGTGTGGAGCCTGCATGTTTCGTTTTATTTATTTTATTTAATATTGTGCAGCACTTTGGCAACCTTGTGTTGTTAAAACTGTGCTTTATAAATAAAGTGGATTTGATTTTTTTGTTCAACATTGCCCTCACGAACGGCCAAATGAGGTCAAAAGTTGATTTAACTCAAAATAAACTATATTTTTAAATGATGTCATCTGACCATTTAAGAAAAAAAACATATTTTTAAACAGCACATATTTCCCAGCCCTATATTAGACACCTAAAGCCGCTGACTGAGGTGAGCGCAGGATCAAGGCTGATCAAAATGAAAGCGTCGCCTCCTGTGAATTTGAAGGTTTCTGAATAAAAGGTGTCAGAAAACAAGAGCTGCGTGGGCGGGCTGTGTTTCCAGTCCCCTGTCAGAAAAACAGACCTGTTATTGCCGAAATCAGACTAAAGTACGTGAGAGCGGAGGGAAGGTTTCCCTGTGAGGAGCAAACCGCAGCCTCTCTCTGTTTGAAGCGGTTTCTCTCTGTTTGGTCTGACGGTTGTTTACTCCGTCTGGATCCCATGAACACCTTCACTGACCACCGACATGTTAACTGACTCACTCAAACTCTCCACGCGGGACTTTCCTCCCTCTTTGCAGTCTTTTTGAGCCCCGGTGCCGCGCGCATACTTGTGCGCTGATGCGTCCTCGCGGAATGTTATCCTTGGCACAGCGCGCGCAGCTCCATGCGTCCGCACAGATGCTGCCGCGCGCTGAGGACGCCCACTCCATTTTTTTAATGACCCATCCCACATTTTGAGACGCCCACGAGATTCCTGAGGCTGCTGTCACTTCCTCTCATGCGCCAAAGGAGAGAATATCAGTTTTTCTGACACTCGGAGATTTGGCGCATGAGTGGCACCGACATGATGGATCCATTTTCATAACCCGACTTGTTCTGGAAGTTGATCTTCTTGGCTGGCAGAGGGTGGGGGCTTGAGCCTCGCAGAAGCCCCCCTGAATGTTTCAGGATCTTGATCAAATCAGAGGCTAAATCTGTGCCATCCCTGCCAGTCTGGCTCCGTCTGAATTTCCATGAATCAACGGAAATTCCAAGAATAAACTGAATTATCATTGTATCGCCGAACAGACAAAACCAGGCTCGTTCTGAGCTTCTGAAAACTTGCTCACTTCAGCAGCCTGATCATCACTTCAAAATGTTCTAAATACAAACATCGTGCAGTCAGCCTGCAGATAAAGCACCTTTCATCTTGTCATCTGCTTATCTTCTCCTGTTATGAGTAATGACAGTTTGTACTTCAAACCCAATTTTCCAGCCTAATCTGCAGCTCAAATGTCCAATACCTTCCTCTTTTTAACAAGTTTCCTCTGCTACCAGACGTACTCAGAACATATTTTTGATCTTTCTTGATTAAAAATCCTCATATTAGATTCTGGTGTGCTCATAAACCCCTGTGTTTCAGCCCTGCACAGAACCGGTTAAATCCAGCTTGGTGCATGGATGTTTTTAATGCTGCGTTCCAGTTTTACTGGGAAGTCGGCGGCTCTTGAACACCCCCGAGTTCACAATCGAAGATGGCTGCCCCGGGTGTGAACAGTTATCAAGCTCCTGTAATATTCAGTTTATTAGCACTTCCGACAAGTGTTTGTCGCACTAAATCAGCCGTGTACATAGTATTGTTCGATGTTTATATATAGAAATGCTGCCATAGGGTTATTTACATTCTTCTCGTGGAATGTGCAAACTACAACGCAGGGTGTGCTAACAGCGGCTAAGAATAGCCTGGTAGATTGGAGAGGTTTTTTTTCGACTTTGTAACTGGAACACTGATAACTCGGATATGACGTCATTCCCACTCCCCTCTTCCCAATTCCGATGTTAATAGAACGCAGCATAACTGTTTGTGACTCAGATCAGAAACACTTCAGAATGAGGTATGCCCTCATTTGAGGCATCTGTGGCTCAGTCTGATAGTCTGTCAGTAATCAGAGGGTTGCAGACTCCTGTCACATGTCGACGTGCCCTTGGGCAAGACAAGTGTAAAGCCGCTTTGAGTTAGAAAGACAAGAACAGAGCTAGGGAAGCTCACGTCCATCTAACATTCTAACTCTTTTTCTGGGAATTCAACCTGCAAAATCTGTCAACTGCAAATATGGTGGTCCAAAAATATTTTATGCAGATTATTAACTGTTGCTTTTAGAAGAAATTCACTTCACTTCAATGAAGTCAATGAAAAAGTACATGTATTAAGTGTTATAGTGGTGATAATAATAAGATTCCCATGTACAAATTCTCCAGGCACACCTAGACTTACTCAAAGACACAGCAGTGTGCCCTGCCACACAATTTGAGAGTCACTGATCTAAACCAGAACAATTCAATAATTGTATTATTATTTATATCAATATATAATCACTGTAAGGCACAAACCCTTTTACATTTTTAAGATTTTCTTTTTTTCACAAATCAGTGCTAAACAGCAGGTCAACTTCCATGATGGTGAGTAGCTTTAAGAATTTAACCAAACAAAAGGTTTTTTAATTGTAATTAGGGAAATAGAATATTCATTCATTAGTGTTTTTTAATTTCCTGAAATGTAGCAAGTTTTGAGATAAGAGGTTTATGCCCAACAAAGATGATGTATAATAATCATAATTAATTTAGTTACACAGCTGCAAATTCAGATTTATTTTTATTTTTCTGCAGTTAATCAAATGTAGCAGGTGGAAGGAATTATTACTTATGTGTTTATAAGTTATCTCACTGTCAATATGTGGTCCATAAGCTCTAAATATGTTGTGCAGCACAGT
The DNA here is from genome assembly GCA_037902135.1 of Cetoscarus ocellatus. Lineage (NCBI taxonomy): Eukaryota > Metazoa > Chordata > Actinopteri > Labriformes > Labridae > Cetoscarus > Cetoscarus ocellatus. The sequence goes on from JBAMNC010001172.1 coordinate 443,745, forward strand.
AGGTCACGCATGTGCCTCACAGTAAGAAGGTTGCCGGTTCAATCCCCATTTCAGTCAGGGCCTTTCTGTGTGGAGTTTGCATCATCTCCCTGTGCATGTGTGAGCTCTCTCCGGGCAACATAAAAACAATGACATGGATCAAGTTTAAATGTGTTGAATTGATGAAATGAATCAAATATTTAGACAAGTTCTTCATTAAATAAATATTTTAAGAGTAATACGATTGTCAACAAATTTTTGTAGACATAAAAATAAAGATATCAGAGTTGAAAAAAGTGCAGTAGAATACAATAGATATATATAAATATATATACAACATGGAAGTGAATGGCAAGAATATACACAGATATAAACATGGTGTGTATGAATATTGCACTAGGTTAAATTGTTTAATTGAAAACCACAGATTTGAACCATTCATCCATCATCTTATCCCTTCAGGATCGAGAGGGGCTGGAGCCTATCCCAGCTGACATTGACCCTACCTGAACCGGTTGCCAGCCAATCACACGGCCACATAGAGATCACACTCGATGCACAACGTTCCTGCTGTGCGGCACGGGCAAAGTCCACTGCACTCCTAGGCAGCCTAATTTTTATTTACTTTTCCCTCCATTTTTGTCTGACTTTGGTATTCTGATGTCTAATTATCGTATGACATTTTTTGTGTACCTTTCTGTAAAATTCCCTCTTGTTTCCCATGCAATACTGATATTTTTATTATTTTTATTTCTCTCCACAGTGTCAATTCTCAGTTTAAAAGTTCTTCCTCCTCGTGATCCTGTAAGAATATCCTGTTTTGCTGCTCTTAAAGTTTCCATAAAACAAAGCAAACAGACTTCTATCTACTTCCGGATGCACTTCAGCCCATTGTCTCCACTCCCTCCCGATAATAAAGTCGCTCCTCTCGTGCGTGACATCTTGAACTCTGAAGTTGCTCAATATTCGGACGGAAATTCCCCCTCCTCCTCCTCCTCCTCACCCTCTCCAGCCTCTCTGGTTCTTTGTCGATACCAAAAAGGAGGAGGAGAAGTTTGCATGAGGCTGCTTACCTGGGCGGGGGTTCCCAGAAATCCTCCTCTGTGACGCAGTAAGCAGCAACATGCCCTTATATGGACATGCCCGTGCGTAATGAGGAAAGGCCTACATTCGTGCGTACGTGCGTTACGCTCCGTGCGTAAAAACTCAGAGAACAGAGTGTGCTCCTGCAATAACTGTTATGAAATATAAAAATCCGCTTTTATTTCATAACGATAGGGATGTGAGCTGACCCTTTCTAAAGTTTTTAAAGACTTATTCATGAAACCACGGTTTAGAGCTTTTCTCTTAAAGATCAGTCCGTCCGTCTGTCAGGGAAACTTTAATGTGCTGGGACTACATCAGGACAGGCTAGGGCTGGGCATCAAAGACAGTTTTCAGAAATATCACTATACTTTGAATGAGATATGAGATAGGAGAGTATCACTAAAGTGAGTATATGTTTTATGTTAAATTGTTTTTTTTTAAAGTGTCTGCAAGGCCTAAAGCTCCGTTAAAATGCTGTTAGAGATACTCAAATTAATGTGCTGATTGACCTCAACACAACGTTTTTAAAATGTTAGTGTACACAAGGAATTATAATTTAATGAATTCTATTCTATAAAGGGGCATTTTCAGTATGATTTGCTAAAAATCCATTCTTTTTTTATTATATTTATCCTTAAGGCAAGGTTAGTATCAGTCCCCAGTGATTTCATCTTATTTCTTATTGACTTTTCTTTCAATTATATGCAAACAAATAAGCCAAATAAAATAAACAAAGCATGTTTACTGGTAAAAATCAAGTAGTAACACCTGATTGATGCCACAGCAAAGAAAACTGACACCTAAAATCCCTAATATTTGGTAATTTGTTGCTCCTAAGGATGAGAAATTGCAGAAAATCTCCTGCATGTTGTCTAAATTGAGGAAAATATGAGCGTAATGCTATTTTTTTTACTACGCTTTAGACATAAACGTGCTCCAAGATGATCAAATTTCCATTTCTTAAGCAGTTTGACTGACCGGTGGCATGTAGGTTTGACACATTTTTTTTTCAAATGTTGCCGACAAATTTGAGCAATTTCAACACTACCGTCTTGTTTTTTTGGTAAAAACGTTATTTTGCTTGTGCAAAACCTGACAGGACCGACCATCATGAAAACTGTAAATTTTGAGTATTCATATTTTCAAACATTGCAACAACTAACAGTTGGAGTAGGTCAGGAAAAAATATCTCAATTTTTAATTTTTAAATCTTCTGTTGATAATAATTTTAATGAATCAATTTAATTGATATATTGCCCAGCCATAGTGCAAACATTTGAAAACCTCGTTACACAGATATATTGCTAATGTTCTTGCACAATTTAAACATGTTGAAAAAAACAAGCCCAATAATGGGTGTAAAGGAATTTAATATTTGTTGCTATGGCATCAAAAAGATATCTATATTATTGTTTTTTTAAGAGCATAATAATATTTAAGTTTATAATTTGGATATTATAGAAGCCTTTTGTTATTTCTTTACAAAGAGATATTGATATTAATATTGTTATTCAATATTTAGGTAAGATATATTTAATAAAGCCTAATTATGACCATCTATTTGATTTTCTTCTGTTGTTTTCTGATAGTGTATTATTATAACTTCAGTCAGAAAAAGTCCACCTTAAAAATAAGATCAACCTCGACAGACTCGTGTTGTTTCATTTAAAGACACTTTACTTAAATACACATCACAAATAAAAAAAAAAGAGAGACAGTGTAAACATTAGACATCATCATCATCATCAGCTCGTCTGGATCAACCGGACAAACCAAATAATTTACACAAAGAATAACTGCAGCATTGCATGACAATATCAGTTGCAAAAAAGTACAAAGAAATACAATAATCATCATCGTTCCCGTTTTCAGAGCAGACGTCTGCTCCTGTGGATGCTGCCCCCCCCGCCCGCCCCCCGCTGTGAGGGCTTAAATGGTTCTGAGTGATGTCCAGCATCCTGAAGTACCATTTCTGTCAGTCTCTCAGAGTCCACTACGGAGGCCCCGCCGTGCCAGGACCACGGAGGAATATACGGGAGCAACACAGCAACAAGGAAACCTTATTAACAGTAATCTGAGTCATGATTATGAGTCCTGTTCTGTAGATAGAGATAAAAAAGTCAATTATTGATAAACAAAGTCAAGCTAATAAAGCAGTTTATCACTTCTGTATTGTCACTTTGACCTTTCACTTCAGAGTTGTAACTGCTTACCCCATTAAAAAGGTTATTAAAAGTTGATGCTTAATTCTTTCAGTCTCCAAACTGAGATCATTTATGTCACGTTTTTTTGTCTCTTAGTTAGGACAAGGCTATGACAGCTCTGTCCTTGTGTTCTTTTAATCACATAGTTAGGACTTTTTGTGATATAGTTAGGACTTTCTGTCCTATGATTTGACTTTTTGTCTCATAATTGTGTCCTTTTTTCTTGATTGATTTATTGACCAATAATTCTCTCAATTTTCCCCATCATTATGCATTTTCAACTCATAATTGTGACTTGTTTTACAGTTAGAATGTTTTATTGCAGATGTAACTTATTTATCATAAATTTGACCTTTTTTAGTAGTTTAGTCTTTGCATTTCATAATTTCTATGTTTTATCTTACAACGTTTTATGTTCTAATGTTCACTTTGTTTCTCATAATATTGACTTTTTATCTCAGTTTAGTTTTGACTCTTTTTCTCGTAACATGACATTCGACTGTCTCGTCTTTCTCCATCGATGCCTCGCTCTCATACATTAGCTCTTAGTTTTCTGGCACTAACGGGCCTCTGTAGGCGTCACACACAGGCCTCAGTGCTGACCTCACATCAGCTGTTCTCCCGCTGCTGCATGCAGATCATGACTCCAGTGTTTTTACTTTCAGTCTGTTCATTTTCGATCTCAGTCTCTGACGTTTAAAACGCCTCCATCTTACTCGTGAGCATGAGCTGACAGCCGCTGCTCACGTGCGTCAGGACCTTCTGTTTGAGCTGGGCGACCTGGTCTCGGAGAACGGACGCCGTGTTGGACAGCCCCGCGTTGTCGCTCTTCAGCACCTTCACCTTCTCCTCCAGCCGGGCGATGCGCTCCAGCTTGCGCCGCCGGCACTTGGTCGCCGCTAGCCGGTTCCTCAGCCTCTTGCGCTCCGCCTTGATCCTCTCCTGGGTCTCCAGGTCGATGGGGGACATGGGCGGAGAGCCATCGCTGCTGAGGAGGTCGGGGACGGTCTGGGGTTCCTCTTTCAGGGCCATGAGCCGCTGCGGGTGGATGCCCGAGCCGGGGAGGGAGTGCTGGAAGGGTAGTGTGGGGTGTGTGGAGCTCTGCGGGTGGCTCTGCTGATGTGGAGGGAGGTAGCTGATGGTTGCTGAGGGGTAGCTGCAGGAGAAAGAAGAGGGGAAAGGTTATTATTGATGAACGAAAAACAATCTGTAAAATCTCATCTTACAAACTGAAATCAGAGTGAAAATGAGGCTGCACTAAAACAATAACTGAAGTGTTTTTACAAAGTTACCTAAAGTAAAAATAAAATTACAGTCAAAAGGTCTATAGTTCTCATCTTTGCCTTTAGTAAACACAGTGGTTGAACTCTCCGACCACAAAAGTTCAAACTGTGTCCTCTTTTTATTCTATATTTAACCGGGTATTTACAAACAAGCTGCTCTCTCACTCATTTACAAGAAGACATAGTAAAAACGACATAATGGTCATAAAGCCTCTGTAATCTCAAACTCTGGACTTTGTATCTGAATTATGAGGGGTTTTTTTAAAACATAATTGATATTTTAACCCATATTTATGACTTTCAATCTCATAATTTCAAACTTTAATCACTTAATTGTGACCTTGAATCCCATAATTATTTCTATTTCTAACCTATGTACTCATGATTATGACTGTATCTTCCATAATTATAGGATTTTATAGCAATGCTCATAACTATTTACCTAAAAATCGCTCTTTTCAAACTACTTACATAACTTTTCCCCATTTCCATGGCAAACACTGTTTACTTTAACTATGTCCCCAGTAATCTGCCCTTACATCTTAAGATCAATATTTTCTATGTCATAATTCTAAAATGTTATTGCAGTAGTTACGACCTTTTGCCTTGTAATCATGCCTTTTTACCACATACACACTACTTTTCCCACCTATAATTGCTGTCATTTTGATTTATTATCCCATAATTATAGCTTTTAATTGAGCATTTTTAATTTCCACCCTAATATTAACCTATTAACTATGTTGTTTTATCTCATAATTATGACTTTAAATTATATAACTACTACTTCTTTCTACCATGTTATTGTAGCTCATCCCCTTTATTATGACTTCTATTCATTTTATCAGGCAATTTTGACTTCTTGTTGCATAATATTGACTTGTTGTTTCATCATGGTATCATTAGGTCCCATGTTATTTTAATTTATTTTCACATATTGGCTTTTAAATCCATATTTAGGATTCTTAACCTCAATGATGCATGTGTTCACTCTTCTATATGGCATTAATTATCACAATAAGTGAGCTCCACTCTTTTATTTTGAGCTTAAATTCCACAGTTTGGCCCTTTAATCTCATACTTTGACTTTCTGTCACAGAATTAACTTCCAATTTCACACTTAAAGGCTTTTTTATCTAATAATTACACAATATCTCTTGATATTCATTGTTTAAAATCTTGTTATCTACACTTTATACCCTCTAAATGACTTCAAACTCCACTTTAAATCTAATTAATACAACTTTACCCCCATCTATTGTGGCTTTCACATTCATAATTTGTAATTCTCATATCATTATCGGGCTTAATGTCCCTTTTTTGTGGCGTTTTCACTCATCATTAGCAGTTTTTATCACATGAATATGACTACAGGAGCTTTCATTATCGATTTTAGCTGTCATGTGTTGCTTTCTTTTTCGTTTCCCGGCAGTAATGGTGTTCCGCAGTCCTAACACAGGCCTTGGTGTGACCGACCACACATCGGCCGTCCTACCACTACTTTCTTTGGACAAATCGTCGTTTTAACCCGTTTATAACTGAACCAAACTAGCAAATACGCATTCATAACTAACCAAAGCCGAGCTATGTTTGGAAACAAAAGGCCGAACCGTGATAAAATGGGTAAATACCTTGCAGAGGAGAGGCTGGTGTTGGGACAGTACGCGCTCAGTGTGGTGTAGATGGGCGCCTCGGGCTGCAGCGTCGAGCCGAAGACGCTGGAGGGCGCTGCCGAACAGGTCGTCACTCCTCCGGCTCCGAGCGACACGTTCGGCGGGGCCATCTGATTCATTTTGTGCAGCTCGTCCAGCGCTTTAACGAACCCTTCCGCGAAGCCCTCCTGCTCTTCTGTGATGCCCCGGTTGTAAAAGTACTGGCCCGGGGTGGGAGTGGTGATCACCCCGTTACTGTTCTGGATGATAAGCCGCTCCAGCTCCGGGGACGCGAGCTTCAGAGACCCCACGTCCTGCTGCTGCTGGTGCTGCTGGTGCTGATGATGCTGCTGCGGCCCCTGGTACGGCTCTGTGTCCCTCAGCGTGGACTTCAGGCTGCGATAGGGCTCTGTCAAGTTCAAATTCATATTCTGCTTTAGCACTTTGTAGTCGTGCATGGCTGCATCTGAGTGGCCGTAAGCCGAAAGAAAAGAGTCGTCATGATAGAAAGGCTGTTCCATCTTTGTAGACATGAAAGTCGTAAAAAAGGGAGCTTACCAGAAACACTTTAACTCTCAATATCACTGTCCGAAAGGTGTCTTTTTCTCTCTACAGTGTCCCAAATGAATTAAAAATCACTCCAAAAAGGCCAAAGAGTGAAAGTCCAACATCCAACAACAAAATATGAGCTCACTCTCTGGGGTTTTTATGTTTCCAGTGTCCAGTTTCCGAGAAAAGTTAAAGTTTGAATCCTGTTTGGTTCTGTTGATGTGCTGCCTTTGAGTACTTGTTGAAGTGTTTCACTGACAGCAAGTCACCCCTCTTTTATAGACGCCCAGGCAGCCACAGCAATGCAGTGCTGTGATTGGCCAAGTGGCTCAAACGCCCCGCCCACTAAGGAGACGTTTTATGACGCTAATGCCGGGAAGAGGCGACTGTAAACAAGCCTGTAGGCAAGACAGAGAGCCGAGGAGGGACCGCAACGGAGGCTCTTATCAAAAATTTAAGACCCCAAACCCCCATATAACCTTTTAATACATCAATAGACAGAAAAAGGCAGACGTAATGAAGCCTCACTCTGCTCTTTTAGCCTAAAAATCCCTCTTTTTCATCCACTCATTATGTTTTACCCTTTTAAACTAGCTTAATTTCCCTGTCTCATTCAATATGACCCTCGCTTTAATATTTAAACGAATAGTCCACCATTTCCAGCCCGATTCTGCACCCATACGCGTCCAAATTGACCCATATAAGACACCAGACCGCAGCGGAGGAAGTTCCCAGTCCATATATGGGCATCATGACGTATGAGTTCCTCTCCGGGAGAACCGGAAAGCCACGCCCACTCGGGCTTCATTCCAGCAGCCATCCCGCTCCTGTCTTAACTCCAGCTGAGAGCGAGTTAGTGAGTTAGTGAGGGACTTTCTGTCCCACCAGGGAGGAGGTGAGAGCAGCAGACATCTGTAAACAATGTGTGGAGGAACGTATCACATACTGATGGAGACATCTCTTTCTAAGTCTATATTTAATAATAATAACAATTATACATAGACAGGCAGATAAACAGATAGATAGATAGATAGATGATAGATAGATGATTGATAGATGATTGATATGGTTGTCGGAGCCAGATGGGTGAGTCTGAGCATTTGATGAACTGCTGATTTTAGTGCACAACCATCTCCAGAGCTTACAGAGAAAATATCCAGTGAATGTCTTGTTGATGCCAGAGATGCCAGTGAAAGGCAGCAGTTACTCAAATAGGGGTGTGTACTGGCAAGGATCTGGCAATATGATTCATATTGAAATACATGGATTTGTAATACAATACATCATAATACTAATAAGGCAATACATCATGTTCTTTGACATTTAGAGCTAACAATACTTTGTGCATGAATATGCAGTTTTTAATCCACGTCATTTATAAAAAGCATGCATCATATATGAGCTTTATAACAAAAATAACTTTCTTTATATAGCACCTTTAAAAGCAGATGCAACAGACAAAACAAAGGCAGAAAAAGGCAGAACTCTGGGAAAAATAAACCAACAATCAGTTCAAAAAGAGACCAAGAGAGAAGGCAAAGAGGGTCATGTCAAATAAAGCAACAAGAGGAATGAAAATGGTAAACTGGAGACATCTGAAGTACTACAGGGACATTAGTACAGGTTCAAATGTTAGCATGTACATAGTAAAATTAGGAAAGAAGGTTTTCATTTCATATATATATACTGATAAGGAGGCAATAAGACAATAGATGATTGATTGATGGAAAAAAATAGATTAAAACATGAAAATATGGCTAAAAAAAGGTTAAAATGAGGAAGAACTGATGAGATGAGTAAGAACAGCAGGGATTTAAAATAATTTAATGTGTAATATGTGTCCCTGTGACAGAAGTAATAGAAACTAGAAGTGCTCCAGGAGCACAACCCTCTGCGCCCAGGCTTTCTGACATTCTGCCCAATCTCACAATGTCAATTAATCCTTTAAAAGAATCCAGGAACTACATTCTGATTTGGATCACCACCAAAATAGTATCATTTCTTCCTTATGCCATGACCGACATTCCCTAAATATGACATTAATATCCAATCATAACTTTTAGAGTTACCTTGCTAACAGACAGGCAAACACCAGCAAAAACAGCCCCTCCTAGGCTGAGGTAATAAATGAAACAGCCCGCTGCAAACAAGCAGCCAGATTCTGTTCTGCAATACAAAACAACTCTCTTTAGATTATTGAATAATAAAATATGATTCTCGCATCACAAAATATTGTCATATATGGAGTTATTAGTATTTTTTTACCCCTCAAAACTGAAATAACAACTTGTTTCAACCGAAGTACGCAGATGACCATATCTGAATGAGCAACATGAATCATGAGGCAGGTGGGCAAGTTTACAAAAATATGTTTTAATCTTTTGTCTTTTTATTAGGGCGGGCATGTGGGAAGGAGGGCAAAGGCTGAATCTGAACCCAGGACACCCCTGTGAGAGCATCCACAAATGGGCAGCACAGACAAAACCACCAAGAAATCATCTCCCCTTAGATGTTTTTTTTTTAATTAGTCCCTCTAAAACAAAACAACCTCCTTCACTGAGTGTTTTGGGATTGTCGGATTATGGAAAGGTGTCTTGATCTTATGGAGGATTGGTTAAAATGTTTTTTGCCTAGATCTCCACAGTTGCGTCTCCTCGGAGATTAAACAGTTGTACCTAACTTAAGCAAGAACACATTTAGAGTACTGATGACTGGTTTGATCACATGAGCTCGGTTAATCGTGCAGTTCTGGAGGGAGCCGAAAAATAAACAAGAAAAAAGATTAATCGAAAGAGCTATAGGATGATTTTGGTTGTCATACTTTGGAAGTAAGAACCTGATCTTGCATCGATGAGGGTTTTTCATTATTGTAACAAATGTACTGAATTCTTATCAATGTCTGTTATTTTTCCTGCCTGTTTTGTTTGTGTTTATATTTATACATGTTTTTTCATTATTCTTTGTATTTGTTTATTACGATAAAAGAAATAAAATTTTAATTACAAAAAAAAAACCTCCTTAACTGAATATTCTGTAATATAATAAAGGTACAGAGGCTTCAGACTCTTTTACAAAGTACTCAAAGTTCAGAGTTCATGGCAGTTTTATCAACATTTTTGTTTATTGAAACCAAGAATTTGTTTTTATTTATTATTTTTTTAATTGGTTTCCAAGAACAAATGAATCTGTGTCAGAGTTGAAGACATCAGTTCTGTTATTCAGTCTCTAACCACAGAGGCCGGTCTCTGATGGACCACTTCATTATTTCCTCTCTGCTTGTGAGGGGTTTGTGGTTTGGACAGAGGGAGGAAATGTGATTCCTCAACAGTACACCTGTCTCAGTAGTGGAGAAGGAAACCTTTGTCTGCTGTTTATAATTCTTCTAACGCCCACACACATGCACAAACGGCTCCACTGATGTATCCCATATCCATGCTCAGACAGAACGAGTCAGGTAGGATGCTTCGCCTTGGCAGGCGTTTAATCCTCCGGCTGCACCCGAGGACTGAATCTGTGATCATGCTCAACAGTCGTTTGTACCAGGAGAAGAAACAAACATCTAAATGTAGATGTGTGGTGGAGACGAAGCCAGAGGAGAGGACCGCCGCGATACGAGAGAACAAAAATAAAAAACAAGTACAGATATGGATTTCTTACCTTTTTAGATTTGATGCACTCCCACAGCTTGAAACATGAAGTCTTCACTTGTTCACCGTCATGTCCAGGATTCACTCTGTTAAAAAACAGAAAGTAATAGAACAAATTATTTAAATAAATACATCATCGCATCATTTAGATTATCTTTTACGCTTTGAGTATCTTAACCACATGGTCAATCGAAAATATTGATCAATTTCAACTGTTTAGCACAGAGATGGGCCACAACACAACATGCAAAACACTAATTAACATATTTATCATTAAACATGGGCGCAACGGTGGCGCAGCAGGTACATTGCTGGTTCAATCACCAGAACCTTCAGGGCCTTTCTGTGCTGAGTTTGCATGTTATCCCTGCGCATAAATGGATTCCCTCCAGCTTCCTCCCACAGACCAAAAACATGTTCATTAGGCTAATTGGTGACTCCAAATTGCCCTTAGGTATGAGTGTGAGCATGAATGGTTGTCTGTCTCTCTATGTGGCCCTGTGATTGGCTGCCAACCAGTTCAGGATGTATCCCGCCTCTCGCCTAAAGTAAGTTGAGATAGACTCCAGCCCCCTGCGACCCTGAAAGGGATAAGTGTTGGAGATAACGGATGAATGGATCATTTAACATCACTTCATCAATGAAAGGAACACAAAAAGCTTCTTTAAAATCAACTTCACCAAAATTCAGACTTTAGATTAAAATGCAAAAAGTAAGACTTTATCTTATGAGCTAATCAATCAATCAATCAAACTTTATTTGTATAGCACTTTTCATACAAAAAATTTGTAGTACAAAGTGCTTCACACAAGGAATAAAATGAAATAACAATAAATGACATAAAAAGTAAAAAACTGCATACAAAGAAAATAAAAGACCCAACCCACTCTCGCAATTCACATACAACACCTAGACTAAATTAATTAAACGCACAGCGACATAAAAGGAAATTCTAAACAGAACAGAATTAAAAGACTAAGGAAGACTGAGGAAACGCTATCTTTACTTAATTCTAATGAGAGAATTCAAGTTGTTTTTTAGTACAACAAATGTAATATCTTCAGTTTTTCAAATATGTTCCATTTACACATATTTCTTATAAATAAAAACACATTTGGTGATCCTGGAGCAGTTTGAGCATTTCAGGATTTTAGTAGAACAAACTAAAAGATCATTTCTCACTCAATCCACCGAGATTTTGGTCTTTATTCCACTAAATGTTTCACTCAATCAACATGATTTTGGAGCACCAAATCATCACATCTTAGTTTCCCATCAACAAAATATTCCCTTAAAATGTTAAAAGAGCTGCTGTTCTTCTACGATCTTGTAGAAGTGGGCAATATGACCTGAAATATTTACCACAATATTGATATATATTTGTTGCTCTTTGGGGAAACAGTATCATGTTGCACCAAATTAAAAGGATCATAAATTAAAGGTCCTACCTGATCCTTATTTACCTGCTTTTTTGGCCATTAAAGTGTTTTTTTACATGTTGGTCCATATCTCCATGATAGCATCACACAGTTGCTGTAGATTTGTCGGCTGAACATCCATGATGAGAATCTCCTGCTCCAACAGGAATGGAGGCAGAATGGGGGGAACGAGTTGATCCCCTCTCTGTTCCATCTCAGGTAGTAACAGAGGTGCGATAAATGATGTGAATAATGAAGCACCTGGCTACAGATGTTTTGACTGATGATCTTGCTTCCTTCAATAGTCCAGCTTGTCAGTTAACTGTCTTTATTTTTTCATTGTACTTTAAGTGTTATACATGTCATGTGTATTTGTATGTGTTGTTGTTATTGTACGTAACTGGTTAAATAAAGGTTAAAAAAAATATATATATATAAATTGGAGAGTAGGGGGACTGCAGTGGGAGACGGGAGAGTCGCGAGTGAGCACCTTTGCCTTTGTGTGCATCCAAGCCAGACTGCAGTGTGAATTTACACAGATACTAAGGCCTGAGAATTAAAGTGAATATCTGGAGATGTAAATATAGTGGCACCTCTTGCAGTGCATTAGCACTGTGAATTGGGCTGGTCTTAAACAGCTTTAACACTTTTGCTAACCTTTTACAATGTTTAACCTTCTTAAGATAATGATTTTCACCTTTAAACCTTTACCTCAATGTTTAGACAGTTTAGTAAAGCGCACTTAGTTTATATCTGCTACTTGAAGTGGAAAATAACAGCTTTAACAGTTTAGATGTGCCGTCTATTATCTCTGCTGACAGTTTAACCATTTGAACCCTCTCAAGTATTCACCTTTAAATCAACTCGTCTGTTCACTCGCAGGTATATTTGCATATTAAGCTGCTACATCTGGTGACAGCTGAGTTCAATAAGGCTTAATGTCACACCCATTTGTACAACTGCTTATCCTTCTATAACACAGAGATCATTACTGGACATCATGTCTGCCATGTCGTGAACAAACAAACACAGACGTCATCCTATTAGCATGTTTCAAAACAAACGCAGCCCCACCTTTAGTTATCTAACCTCCATATTCTCCTCCAACAAACCTCATGGAGCGTGTCAGTGACTTTCTCCTGGGGTAAGGGGCTGGTTGGAGCTGTCAACAGGTTTTCTCTTTGGCAGAAAACAGTCAAACTCCCGTGCAACAACTTGTACGTGCTGGAAAAAAAAGCACATATGGAGATATTTGCAGGCGCAGATGTGTGTTTTTATGTTTTGGCCTTAGGCGATGATCCTGTCGGGGCAGAAGTTACTCAACATGTTTATAAAGCATCACAGATCTTGACACAGCTTGGAAAGGCTGCTGAGGTCTGACATCACTTTAGGGTCCCCATGCCGGACGATAATGACCTTAAATTGAGTAAGGCTCCGGCATTCGGAGCGCCTGTTTTCTTCTATGCCTTTTTGTGGGTATCCATGGGAATATGAATAAACAAAGGAAAACAACACTTCCTGGCAGTGTTATGCCTCCACTTTGCCACCTCCCTTATAAATTCTATTCTCTGAGCAGCTGCGCGTTCCTGCTGCAGCTCAGGCTTTGCTTTTATGCAGCGTCGCGGTGGAGGTTGACCACAGGTTCAGTGACATTTTGGCAGCGCGGGGTCCGGAGCGGTGAGTGTTTACGGGAACACTCGTGAGGTGGCACAGTGCCATGCTGCCAAATGTTCGTCAAAAACACTCCCAAACAGTGGGAGACGAATGTGTGAACGCCGAGGCAGATGTACAACGTGTTATAGATTCTGTGATTTTGTTTTTGTCCTCTCAGAGATCACTATTAGTCAGCCCATTAATTATAAACAGGAGTGCTGTGAATTCTGAGAGCATTCAGCTGCTAACAATGACATTTAGTGAAAACACTTCAGTTCTTTTAACTGAAATGTGGCTCAAGTCTTAGTCACATCTTCATCGGACACATCGTTGTCTGGTCTGTTCGGGTTCAGAGTTTTTTTAGAACTTTATTTTAATTTGAACATTACAAAACACACATAACATTAACTAGACATTTTCATAGATTTTCTCTTCCAAAAGTCCTTCTTTTCAATCAATAAATTAATCAATCTTTATCTGTATAGTGCCAATTCATAACAAGTGTTATCTCAAGACACTTTACAATAGAACAGGCTGAAGACAAACTCTTCATTTTATACATACACATAATAAATACACATATACATATATATATATATATATATATATATATATATACAAACACATACATCCAACACCCAACATGAATCCATATAGCCAATCATGAATCCATCCATCATGGCAGCAAGAAAAAACCTCTGTTTAGCAGTAGGAAATCTTGATAAACATCTTTTAAACATGTCCATTTCTTTCTTGTCTTACACTCGGGCTTCAATTATTATAGTCCTTTCTTGTACACACAAGGTGCACATCCAAGTTATCATAAACCAATACAGGTATAATCAATAGACAACATAATGCAAAATCATATCTCAAAAAAAAAAAAAAAAATCAGGACGACAAAATAAAGAAATAAATAGAATGAATAAACAAACTATAAATATTTACATTATGACGGGAGGACGGGAAGGAGCAGTAGTAGCCAGTCTGTAGACATAGTTTTAGACATCTTTTAATTTATATATATTTATATTTTTGATTATATCTATCTTTTTTTCTATATCTTTTTATTTACCTGCTTTACAAACTGCTACTGGAACCTTACTTTCCCTGAGGGAGTCTCCCAAAGGGATGAATATAGTTCTGTGGATCATTTCTTGGCACACTTAGGGCACCTTAGTACCAAGTGAGCATGGTTCATTCCCCATGTCCATCCCTTTGTGACCACAGTGGACCATCTTCTGATGGAGACTTCCAGCAGCTTCATGTCTCAAAGCTCAGATCATCTCAAACTGTTTTCTTGAGATCTGGTGGCCTCCACAGTATCCAGATCTCAATCCAATGGAGCACCTTTAGGATGTGGTGGAGCAGCAGATTTTCATCATGGATGTTCAGCCGACAAATCTGCAGCAACTGTGTGATGCTATCATGGAGATATGGACCAACATCTCTGAGGGATGTTTCAGCACCTCGTTGAATCTATGACACCGAGAATTAAGGAGCTCTGAAGGCAGAAGGACGTCCAACCTGGTTCTAACAAAATATCTTATACTGGAGGATTGCTCCCAGCCTATTAGCTTATTCTCTGGAGAAACTAAATCCAGACTTACAAAAATATCTTGATGTAAAAAAGCACTTTAATCGGTGTTGCCAGGTTTTTTTTTACTGTAATAAGCAACCAGGTCAATAAAAACAAGCTCAAAACAAGCAACCTCCACCAATTTTATTACTAATGTGACACATTACTTTATTTCTTAAAGAGAAATCTACATAAAGCATGTTTTAATTTTTAGTCACAGTACATTTCAATCTCACAGTGACATTTTTACTTATTTGTACCTGAATTTACTTCTTCAACATCCTTTTGTTTGAAGGTGAACATCCTTTTCTTTATTCGGAAGTGAAGGGAGAGCCTACCGTTATTTATAACCCTGTTATCACTAAACAGTCTGTCTAACCTTGATTTTTGTAACCAAACAGGCATTTATGTAACTTTTATGCTGATCCTCTACAGCTTTATTATGGTGAAAACAGTAACAGCTACATTAGAAATAAATTTAATTCTAACTATAAGGATTTCTCCTTAGTGGAAACATCATTTTCGTCCCTCTTTTTACAGTCAAAATTACATCTGTGTTTGGAGTGGGACAAAATAGTTTGTGTAACTTCTGAATTGAGTTTATATTGGTAGTAGAGTGATCATCAGAACCCTCCTGTGTTTTGGGGCACATAAGCCCAAATGAGTAACTGCACTTTTGGAACAAGCCCAAAAAAATGCAACCTGCAGATGCCAATATTTACAAGCAACTTTTCAAAACAGAAGCCCAAAGTTGCTTATAATAAGCAGACCTGGCAACTCTGCCTTTAATGGTCAGAAAAGCAGGTGAATAAGGCTCATAGGGCTCAAACAGGACCTTCAGTTTATGGTCCTTTTAATTTGGTGCAACATGATACTGTTTCCTCAAAGAGCATCAAATATATATCAACATTGTGGTAAATATTTCAGGCCATGTTGCCCACTTCTACAAGATCGTAGAAGAACAGCAGCTCACATTCTGATGTTGATGGGAAATTAAGATTTGATGACTTGGTGCTCCAAAATCATCTTGATTGAGTGAAACATTTAGAGGAAAATAAGACCTAAATGAGAAATGATCTTTGAGTTTGTTCTACTAAAAATCCTGAAATGCTCAAACTGCCCCTGGATTTGTGTCGAATCCGTTTTATGCATATTTTTGGGCAAACGTTCAAAGAGTTCCAGGGCAGGACGAGCCGGTTGGCAGCAGACTAAGTCTGAACAGCCGGGGATCGAATGGACGGGAGCCAAGCCCGAATGAGTGTTACCTGCTCTGGCTCCTGGGTGAGTTTGGGAAAGGCGAGGCCCGAGGGTGGAGGGAAGATTTTTACCATAAGATTAGGCATAAAAATGTGTGTGAACGAGCACGAATATCAGCACGGGCGGAGCATGTGTGAGTGAATATTTTTAACCACAACGCGAACAGCTGCATGCAGGGAGGAGACCGTGGAGATAAAGTGGAATTTCTCCTCAGTTTTCTCACACCTCCTGCCTGTGAAGAAATCAATCTGAGGAAACTTTATGTGACCTCTTCACTGGATTCTTGGCTCTTATTATGATATCTGTGTGAGAGATTAAACTGTATTTTAGACAATTTTACAGCACAAACAAATGGATTTAAACACCATCATGTCTCCTTTTGCTAAATTCCCACACAGAGGAACATCCTCTTAATTTCTCCACCCATAGATTCAGATTCTAGACAAAGCAGCCTTTCACAATAAGGTGCTTATGGAGAGGATTGAGCTCTTCTCTCCTCTCAAAACGTCCCATTGTGTCTCACCACCTCTGCACAACTCTGCTTTTGTCAGAGCCGGGCTGCAGCCTACACGCCGTCTGCTTCAGGACAGCACGGGGACCTTTTGGTTTGAGACAGGGCTGGGAAATATGGACCAAAAATCAGATCTGGGTATTTTTTAGCTGAATAAGAAATGGCTCTTACAATGATTACGTTATATTCCTTTATTTGGTTGGCACAGTTACCTGAATTACCATCTTCATACAATGATGACATAATTGAAAATCCCAGACACCCAATGCTGGCCATTTTCTTATATCCAATGTTTAAATGTTTAAGAAAAGCTCAAAAAATAATGGCAACACATCCATCTTTTGCAAAAATGCTAAAATCTCCTTTACTTTAATGATCAGAGGTGTCAAAAAATGCAGAAACTTCGCTGTTGGTGGTGGGATGTGACAACGATGCAGTGCAGCATCAAAACAGCAGGGCTTGCTACCAGAAGGGTAAGCCACTGTCCTTGTGTCAGTACGGTGTAAATTTACACCAAATATGAAGTCTTTTTTGCTTGTTTTCACCTTAATAGATCTTGGCCCCATTTACATCAAAGCCTAGCCTTGCTTCCATGTCTGTTCTCCTCTTGCAGAGGCAGAGCTGATTAAAAAAGCTGTGGCTGATTATTTAGTACTGCTAAAAAACACCACTGGAGAAATGTAGTGGGTGCAAGGCCGACAAAAGGGCCTGCAGATTTGCCAGGGTAGGCCGGTTGCTTTGCACATAATCAACACACAGAGAAACCCAAAGTGCTTCCATGCGGTGCTCGTCAAATGTTCAAGTGTTGTTTTTGTCCACTCGGAGTGGCTTTTCTCCAACATGTCTAGATGCAGCTGTTGTTGAGGTCAAGAGAGCACTGGCCGAACGGGTTGTGCTACTAGCGCCCTCTGCTGATTCAATGCTCCAAGCACCCTAATGTGCCGTAGAGCCTTTTATTTGATTTTTACCCCAATGCTTGAACGGATATTCAAACACAGGGTATAGCCTAGCCAGAATGGATACCAACTCTTTCACATGTGACGCATGCCAATAATGTAGAGAACAGAAGGTTTTAGGGGTGTACCAGTGTATTTGCACCGAACTGTGTGGCTGCTTGATTTCCTGATGTGTACTGAACAATGCATGCATACCTACAAACACAAATTCTCTCTTTGATATCCCACAAGCCTCCAGTCAGGAAATACTCTGGCTTTGTTGTGATAAAATAAATAATAGCTGACGATCTACGCTGATTTGAAGTGGTTCATTCAGTGGGAGAGGAAATAGTTTCACTTTTGAAACTTGGCAGCAAAAGCAAGATTTTGTCAGATAAACTCTTTCTTTTTTTTTTTTAAACTTTATTTTTATTAATTTTCATTTTAGTAAACAATCATAAAACAGAAATAAACACAAAATACACACAGGAAAACATTTTCAGGGGCATTTCAAGTATGTCATTTTTCCCTCCTAGTCATTTCAAAACAGTTCAAAGTACTTTGTTGTTCTCACTTTCTGTGTATGTGATCCATTTTTCCCAGTTCTTGTCGTGGGTATGTCCTCTGAGCTTTAGTTGGCATGTCAGCTTTTCCATAATATAGATGTCCTTAATGATTTCAAACCACTGTTCTTTCCTCGGGGGTTCAGCTTTGTACCAGTTTCTGGTGATAGCTTTTTTACTGGCTATAAGTAGAATTTTAATCAGGTATCTGTCCTTTTTTTTAATACTCTCTTCAATATTACCCAGGTACATGACAGCACAACTGTTTTGAATCTCAAAGCCGGTTACATCTTTTATAGTCTTATTTACATCTTCCCAAAAGTGTTTAATCTTAGGGCAGCTCCAGAAAATATGAGTGTGGTTGGCCTCTTGGCCACCACATAGTCTCCAGCATGGTTGTGGTGTTTGTAATTGCCTACTCTTCATCTGGGGTGTTATAAAAAACCTAGTGAGGCTCTTCCAGCCAAACTCTCTCCATACCTGTGAGCTAGTAGTAGTGCACTGTGTCATACACATTCTATACCAGTCCTCTTCTGAGATAGCAATATTCAACTCTGATTCCCATTTGTTTTTAATGTAGAGTGTAGAGCTTACCCTGTTTTCCCCCAGGGCTTTATAAAAGGCTGAGATGACTCGAGATTTACCCAGGTGGTAAGCCTCTATTATGATTTTAATTATGCCATTAAATTCAGTTTTAGGTTCAATTAAAACTTCTTTTGTAATGTAGTCTCGGATTTGTAGGTATCTGAAAAATCCAGTTTCTCTAGTCCAAATTTTGCTTTTAATTCCTGAAAGCTCATACACTTCCCTCCTTTCAGGATGGTACAGAGTGCAGTAATACCCTTTTCTATCCATTGATTAAACCGAGAGTCGTGTTGGCCAGGTATAAATTTTGAATCATATGCAACCCAGTTCAATACTTTTCTCTCCGTCTGCAATTTATATTTCTTCATTATCTTATCCCAAATTTTCAGTGTGAATTGTGTTATTGGATCTATTGCCTGTTTTAACTTTTCTGTCTGTTCTATTATACCCAACATAGCTGGGACTTGGCAGTCAGTAACTTGCATCTCTAAGATAAACTCTTTCTATGGACTCCTGGTCATCATCTATCCTGTCAGCTTCATCAGCGATCTATGACAGGTATGCTAATGCTATCAGCTAGCAAAACATTAGAGACTCAGGGCTGTAGGAGCTTCATTTGGCTGAGGGAAATCAATCTGATCAGGCAAACTTCAAGTTATATCGAGTCTGAACTACCAAATCAGTTTAGTGTTTGTATGTGCTGAACAGGAGAGATTTCAAGCTGCTGAGCATAAAGTACAAGAAATACGAGTGAGGATTTGCGATGAGAGCGGTGTGCAATCATCATCGATAACAACCTGAAATCATTCTGTACTGTTACACCCCTAGAAGGCCCATACAAGTATTATTATGAGCATGGCACATATCTCAAACAAAGCAAACAGGGACATGTAGGTGTACTTCAGCCCTTATTAAAAACTTGCGGTGTTGCCCAGCCCTAGTTGGCACTTCAGCTCCGTCTCTGTGACTCAGAGTGGCCGGGGCCAATCAGAGGTCACAGCCCCGAGCTCGCACCTCGCCTCGCCGTCTTTCCTCTGACCTTCACAACTTCTCCAAACACCCACTCAGCAGAAAAGAGTCGGGGTCACGGCGGCGTGGAGTGGGCAGAGAAAGGCGCGCTCAGTCAGAGGTCGTTTGTTTGTGGCTGACTTCTTCGTTTGGACATAATGGGGCCTCTCATCCACGGAGCTGCTGCTCTTCTTTGTGACTGCGGTCACTTCTCTGCCAGGTCTATTAATAGAGGGATCCATCATGGTTCACATCACCATCATTATCGTCCTCGTCAACATCACATGATGGTGTTTTCCTCCTCTCCGCCCCAGAAGGTGGTGATCTTTTAACACTTGGAGAGCGGTCATTACTCACAACTTTAATCTCTGTTTACAGATTCTATAAATATAAAAATGGAGAGTCTGTGCCCATGGAAGTGCTTTTTATACAAGAAGACGTGATCAAAAATATAATTTAATCATAAACAGAATTAAATTGATTAACTTTTATTGCTGTTATCAACCTAATTCTGATGTTTTTTTTCTGTTTTAAGCGTTATTTTTGAGCATTAATTCCTTATTTATTTAATTTTTTATGTTCCTTTTTAACCCTAGAACACTAACATTGGGTATTTTCCCCCACACAATTGTGATTTTCATTGTGTTGCTGACTTAATCACAGGTAGGTGTGTTTCCCTGATCCCATCTCTGTTTTTTACAGCAGGCATGTATTTAGCTGATTTTCACCCAGTGTTAGTGTAATTGCAAATGCAATTTCTTTCCCACTGCTGTCAGTGATGCAGGGAGACTGTACCTTCACCAGACAAGAATAACATTTCCCAGGAATGAGTGAACCAAAGAACAAGATCCCAGTTCTGTAATTTTTTTTCAGGATTTTTTTCTTTCATGATTCCCTAATTTTTCACTTCCCTAATTTCCACGTGCAAAGCACATGACACTGGCCCACTATGACAAATCCACGGGCCCATTTGTCCACAGATATGGTGCAGATATGGCCGTCAGAGAAGTTTGAAAGCTTTATATTCAAAGACATGTAGCCCATCTGTAAGGCCTCTGTAGAGGTAAATATTACAGTGGTCTAATGGAAATGTCTTGTGTATGTTATGGCCGAGGACAGTTATTAATATCTATGGTCGAAAACCAATCGAGTTACATTTTCTGGAAAAGTTACAGCCCCAGTACGAAAAAAGTTACTTACCACTCTGCCAAACCAGAACCTCATTCGTGCTACGGCGTTCACTAGCAAAGATGATCACGTGACTCCACAGCTCTGACCTTTGACCTATGATCTCTTAAATCTTGTCGTCTATTTTTATGTCACACTTAACATTTCTGCAAAGTGCCAAGAACATTCCTTCTAGCATTTTTGCAGTATCAGGTTTCACAAGACTGCGTTCACAAGCA
This sequence comes from Cetoscarus ocellatus, assembly GCA_037902135.1. Classification (NCBI taxonomy): domain Eukaryota; kingdom Metazoa; phylum Chordata; class Actinopteri; order Labriformes; family Labridae; genus Cetoscarus; species Cetoscarus ocellatus. Next base: position 465,060 of record JBAMNC010001172.1, read on the forward strand.
AAGGATGATAATGACACTATGTGACCTTGACCTTTGACCTATGACCTTGAGGACCTAATGAGGTCATCCTTAAGTATAAGCAGGTATTTGTGCAATGTTTGAAGAATATACCTCAAAGTGTGCCTTAAAGATAATGCTCTCAAGCTAAGGGTAACCATGAGACTCCACGACCCATGACCTCTACTGAGAGTGATTTACCTCAGGAGTCAAAGTGAACATTTGATTAAGTTTAATAAAATCCCTCAAAAAGTTCCTGAGATATTGTGGTTACAAGAACCTTCCTATAAATACATAGTGACTAATGCATGGACGTATGAGCCAAAAGCATGCCCCCTATGACCTTAAGGTCAGTAACGGGGCATCTTCCGGCCTGACGGTCTGTGAAGAGGAAGTGAAATTATACTCCTAAAGGGTCATACCAGAACTCAGCTGAGACCTGTTTCCACAGAATCATATTAATAGAAGTCATGTTTAACGGGAATGATGTTGTTGAAATCAAACCCAGAAACTTCACTTTTACTTTCACTGTGAGTGTGAGCAGGTTAATGTTCACCCTGTGAGGGAGGTCAGGCTACTGACTTTGCCTCTGCAAAAGAAAATCATCTCCACTGCATTATAATTATATGGTTAGTGTCGACATTTTTAGGAGAAAACGCAATACCTTCCTTTTTAATCTTGCTGTTAAATAATTTCTTCCCCATTTTGACATTTTAACATGTTATACTGAATCATATATTTAAGCTTTGCTTGTTTCATCTTTCTTATTGAACAGAACTTAATTATTTATCTCAATATATTTATTTGAATTCTATTATGACTTAAATTCTGTTTTATTTTTCCACTTTTATCTCATTTTGAACTCATGATGGCCTTTCCACAGATCCTTGCTCTCATTTCTATGAATATGCATATATATATTCTGTGATATATATTCATTTGTATTAATCACCATTGTGCACTGTAAGTGTTCTGTAAATATTCAACCATCCTGTGCAATACATTTCTATAGATTTATTTATATTCTTAATGTTTATCCTTTTCTTATCTTACATTTGTATATAGAGTCAATTGCACTGTCCTGTAGGATTTCAACTTGTATCTATTTTGTACTCATACTTTACTATGTAACTATTTTATACTTTACTTTTGGACTGAAATTATTTGCACTGAAAAAGGAGAAGCTCTCCAATCTCGTTGTACATTCAGTATAATGACAAAAAAGGGCATTCTAGTGTCTTCTCTTCTATTGATAGTCTTTTATTCATTTTTTCTTTCATAAGAACGTTAACATAGCTTAAAGATTCTGCATGTTGCAACTTGCTTTCTTATTTTTTTTTACTTAAAGGACAAGTTCGGTTTTTTGACACCTGGACCTTATTTTTAGGATTAAATACGCTCGTAGACTCACCCAGACAATTTTGGCGGAGCTCGGAGCCGTTTTCGAGCAATTTAGATTCATCCAACAGCGTTTTTCCTCATGCCATAGTAGCAGACGGGGCCAGAAATCGAAGCCCCTAAATTAGACATTATCTGCTGCGAAACTCACTCATTTCAGCTACATTTTATAAATGAATGGCCAGTGTTATCACCATGTCAGCTCAACTTTGTTGTTATGGTCATCCGGGGCTTTACAAGGATGAGTAACTTTTGGTGACGTCATAGACAAGAACATGATTAGAGCCGCTGTTGTTGCTAGGCTACACGGCTACACGGCTATTTTTGTATGAACAAGCAACCACTGCACGTCCACGAATGGGGGCTAACTGGTGGTGTTGTTGTGGACATTGCACGGCAAACACAACAGAGGAGGAGTGCCTTTGCTGCTCAGAGTGGGACTTGAGACCAGAGGAAACACGTATTGATGCCCCCCAAAATACGATTTCTGGCCCCGTCTGCTACTATGGCATGAGAAAAAACGCCGTTGGATAGATCTAAATTGCTCGAAAACGGCTCTGAGCTCCGCCAAAATTGTCTGGGTGAGTCTACGAGTGTATTTAATCCTAAAAATAAGGTCCAGGTGTCAAAAAAACGAACTTATCCTTTAATTCTTTACGCTCTTATCGACTTTGATGTCTCTTATCTATTTTAATAGTCCTTCTGCTAAACTGTGTATAAGAGCAACTGAAACAACAACATTTTTGGGGATAAATGAAGTATTTCTGAATCTGATTCAATAATGAATACAATTAAGTAACATCACACTGTGCAGAAGCAGTAATTGAACCTAAAATAAATCAAAATATGACCTTTTCAATAATCAAAAGCAGCATAATAATGAACCTTATATTATCAGTAACACTTCAATTTAGGTTAATTATTTTGAAACATAACTGTCCTAAAACCATAAACCCTCAGGCCCTACGGCAGGCATTTCTCAGTAAAAACGATGGACAAATACAGGATCTAAAATGCAGCCAGAGTAATTAAAAAAAGATCTGGCTGATCTTGGAAGGAAAATCACTGAACCTCCGCCCATGCCCGTGGCAATGCACCCAGGAAGTGTAAAACACACTGACGTCCAAATGAGCTGCAGTGGAAATTTCAACATGTCACATTTGGAGACAGTCTCACATTTCATAGTACTGACATTTTTAGATCTTTAATTTCACCACAAAATGGCATTAAACTACAGTGTCAGGAGAAGACTTCATTTTCTGGAGTCAAACTGATTGTTTTTGGACGAGCTTTCTAATAAAACCCTGAAAGACTTGGAGCTTTAGCGTGCATCGGCCCCCGAAACAACCCTTATTCACTTCTTTAAGACAAGAACGGGGAGTTTGGGGGTCCCACAGGGAAGTCCCTCAGTGTCAAAAACAAAGCTGAGTGTGTTTTTACTCACTGCAGGGGTTTTTTAGGACGTCTTTGCTCGGTGTCCGTCCTGCTCGGTGAACCTGAAATCTGCCTCAGAGAGCTCTGAGTCAGGGGGGATTGGAGCTTCAGGAGGTGTTGGTCTCAGGCAGTGGGCCGATATCTGCAGCGAGAGAGGAGAAAGAAATCAGAGGAACGTGAAGGTCACTGAAGGTCAACATGCACAGCCGTGTCCTATGGCTCCGCATAACCCTCATTCATCCTTTCCTTCTTCTTCTCTCCATGTTTGTAGGCCGCTCCAGAATTTTTATACTCATGCACAAAATTCCTGAAAATTACCCTAATATTTGGGGCAGGATTGAATAACATTTATTCACCTTTCTGTGAACTTTTCCTGCAAGGCTTCTGGTAATATTTCTACAAGCTGTTGGGGTGAGTCAATGTGAGAGCAGCAGGAAAAATTCAGTAGAATTTCCTTTGAGTGAGTAAAAACAAAGACTGCTACCTCCTGAAACCGGTTTGTGCACGCAAAGACGCTGCTTTCACTATTTTCTCTGCGTAATAGTTTGTTGGTTTTCTTTCCTTTGTTTAAACTGTTCGTTCTGTTTACACGTTACAGTGTTCATTTTGTTGACTAATTATTTTCGACACAGTTTCCATCAACAACCCTTTTTCCCCTGACGAAAACTAGACTAATTAAAACAAGTGCACATGGAAAAAACTAAAACTTAATTTACCGACATTTTTGTCAACAGATAAAAGCTAGATTAAAATGTTTGACAGAGACTTAATCCAATCAGACCTAATTTGGTCATGTAGAAAGTAGGGACATGTTAGGAATATATCCAATCACAGCTACTTTGGTATCCTGGTATTGTAACTGAGATGCTCTGCCAGGTAGCCTAAATAAAGGTGACTGCATTTCACACAAAGTTCAATTTGTTTCTGTTCATTTATACATTCAGACTTTACTAACATTCAACAAAGGGTTATTAGATGTTTCATTTTATCGAAGTGTAAAAGATGACTTCATAAATTCAAGGAAACATAAAAAATGCCTTACACTTTGCACTTCATATTTTAGTCGACTGAATTTACAGCAGATTTCATCGACTAAAATGTTGTGAAATTTCATCAACTAAAACTAGACTAAAATCAGAACAACTTAGATGACTAAATCATGACTAAAACTAAAACATATTTTATGCAAAAGACTATAACTAAAACTACATTTAAAAGTGCTGTCAAATTTAACACTGACACATTACAGCTTGATAGTGGAAAAGTCACCGTTGTGAATGCTCTGAGCGTGTAATCACTTTGCACTGTTTCTCTAAAGTCGATGGCTCCAACTGCAGCAATGTGTAGCTCTAGCTTCTGTGCCAATTATTTTTGTACAGATGCAGCGCATCACACAACATTAACACACAGATAAATACATGTCACTCCTCAAACAAACACATATTTATACACACTCCTTCACTCTCACTCTTATTCACAAACTGTATCCACGTTTTGTTTCACAATCTTGTACACAAAAAAACACAAAAATATGAAAAGACAACAAACAAGCAATAAAACAAACTAGCAAATAAAGACGAAACAAACAAACAAACAGTAATAGCAACACACAAATTGAGGAGCAAACAAACATGCAAACAAAGACAGGAGCAAATAATGTAACAGATAAACAAATCACTAAAAAAACAAATGCACAAAAAACAAACAAGCAAATCAACAAAAAACAAGCATGTTCAGGCTTTGAACCTCAAACAGCCCCACTTTAAACATGCAGAACTATCCCTATAAGTGTTTGTACTCTCCTGTATTTAACAGTTCCTTCAAGTCACTAAGCCCTGTGGTAATTCTCAATTGTAATCATTTTAGCAGTCCTGAATCTGATTCTCTCGCTCTATTACCGCCACCAAGGAGGTATGTTCTCGCCAGGGTCTCTGTCTGTTTGTTTGATTGTCTGTCTGTTAGCAAGATTACGCAAAAACTACAGGATGGATTTACATGAAAATTTTACCAGTGGTGTGGTTTGGCCCAAGGAAGAAGTCAACACATTTTGGTGCTGATCTGATTCAGATTGACATCACAAAAAACACTGAAGTGGATACCGACAAATGCCATTCATTTATGGCATTATGGGAATTGTATGTTATTTGCAAACTGACGTCAACGTTTTTCCAGCCTGTGTCACTACATTTCCCAGGTTCCTTTGCAATGCCAGTGGAGGAGTTCTGCTAACACAACAGCTAACAATAGCCTGGTAGATCAACATGTTTTTTCCGACTTTGTAACTGGAACGCTGATAACGCAGCATTCTCCACGTGGACAAACATGAGCGGAGACTTGGCTGTCCATGTGTAGCAGAAGAGCCACTGCCGTGACTGAGCTGCTTGGCGGAGGTCTGCGCTCTCGGAGTTCATTTCTAGTCTTATATTTCTTTATCCCTTTGTTTGTTCTACAGTATTTAGCTCTTAGCCTCTGAAGCTCTTGGTAATGAATCAACAGCCTGGCGGCCCCCGTACAGCAGCAGGCATGGAGGGACATCAGTGAATGTTGAGTAAAGGAGGGGACGTTGTGTCCATTGCTTGTACTCAAGGGTCGCTGATTGGGTCACTGGTCTATTATAAATGTGTCTAGATAGGTGCAGGAAAAACTGAGCCTGTGCAGGACTCTTAGTAGGTTATGACAGTCCTGCTAATAAATGAAAAATGAGATTTAAAGAGATAAACTCAGGTCACTTTATAAGGTGTGGACAGGCAGCCTGCAGCTCAAGCAGACATTTGAACAGAGGGGACGAGGGGCTGATGCATGAGAAAAGAACTGGCTGCAGCTCTTTCCCATGAGTGTATGAGAGTGTAAACGTATGATACTCTCAGAAGAGAAGGAATAAAAATAACAGACATTTCATCCACACAGTCTCCGAGTGGTAAACAAAAAACACAGACACATAAATCTGATCTATAGTACCCTCGCCGTCTGCCAAACCTTCATATGAGTCCGTCTGTTTTGGCTGCTCGTGCGCTTCCTTCTATATCCAGCACACGGTCCAAACACGGCTCTGCTTCTCATTAAAGATAAATTCCTCCACATGCTCGAGAACGGAGGATTTTTATAAAAATATATATCATCAACCTGAGCCTCCTCTTTGGAAGCTCCAGGAGCAGCTGCTCCATCATTTCTGCTCTTATCAAACCAAATATGTCCTGATAGGTTCAGATTATAAACTTTAGCTGCTCTGACCTTTCTGTCAAATAGAAACATGACGGACGGAGCTACTCAGCTGTTACTCAGTGATTTTAAGGAGTTTGTCTTCTCATGGGAGTATTTCTGGGTAAATAAACTTAATAGGTAATAATTATTTATAAAGCAATATTCTCTATTGGAAACTAAACATTCTCGTGTATGGAAAGGTGTTTGGGCATAAACTTTGATATCGGTGATATCAACCGTAGTTCAGCTCTGTACTCAAATTTGGAGTACTCAACTTTGGTCAACCAGTGAATTAGTAGACTTACTAGTAGGCTTTACTGAAGCAAAAAGTGTCACTAGTACTACTAGTTAACTGTTTTGGGTATAGTAGTGCTACTAGTAGACTTAAAAATGTTCACTAGTACTACTAGTAAGCCTTATATGCTAATAAGGGGGTGGGAAAATAAAGTCAGGCTTCCCATTGGCTTTGAATATATTAGAACCAATCAGGGTGCTGGATTTGGTTATAATTAGGGCTGAACAATATATCGTTATCGTATTGATATCGAGATATGAACATTCAAGATATTAATATCGAAAAGCAACGATATAAACGATATAGATTTCCCCCGCGCTAAAACTGCACTTTGCACATTCTTTTGTATTATGATGTTTTTATTTTTCTGAAAAATGCTTGGTTTTCACTGAACCCGTAGTCGTATCATATTGTATCGATATCGAGATATCTGGCATGAATATCGAGATATGAAATTTTGTCCATATTGTTCAGCTCTAGTTATCCCTTCAACTTTATTTGCATTAAGTCTACTAGAACTACTGGCGAATCTTTTGGCTTTACTTATACTACTAGTGGTCTAAAACAGTCTACTAGTTTGTTATTTTGAGTTTACTTGTATCACTAGTAAGCAAAAATGTTGTTTCACTAGTGAATGTTTTTGGTCACTAGTTGCGAGAGTAGACCTTACTAGTAAAGCAAAATTGAGTAGCTAGTTAGTCAATTCTGTTTTACTAGTAGTACTATATACTTAAAAATGTTACTAGTGAAAACTCAAAACTTTAATAGTAGTATTAGTAGCACAAAATTGTCTAGGAGGGATTATAACCAAAATCCAGCACCCTCTGCCCCCTTGTTACCATATAAGGATGATAAGTAGTACTATTGAACATTTTTGAGTATACTAGCAGTACTAGTAGACCCAAAAAAGACTTCCAGTAGTACAAGTGACACTTCTTGCTTCACTAGTTCAAGATTTCCTGCTGCTTAACAGAAGGTTTTTTTCTTGCCGCCATGATGGAGGGATTCGTGATTGGCTATATGGATTCATGTTGGGTGTTGGATGTATATATTTGAATTTATATGTATATGTGTATTTTATATATGTATATATGTATCTATGCATATATGTGTATCCATAACATGAAGAGCTTTGTGCTCTATTGTAAAGTGTCTTGAGATAACACTTGTTATGAACTGGCGCTATAAAAATAAAGATTGATTGATTGATTGATTGACTGATTGATTGATTGATTGACTAGCTAAGTCTACCCGTGCACTAGTTGTCCAAAATTGAGTACATGTACTCCAAATTTGAGTACTAGTAGATTTGAACTACGGTTGATATCACCGATATCAAATTTATGCTCAAATGGCTTTCCATACTCGTCTGCTCTCCAAATTTCCCTCTTCATCTCTGCTCCGTCAGCAGTTTTCCTTTTTCCCCCGTCTGCCTTGAGTCTCATCCTCGGCGTCTGCTCCACTTCCTGGTTTCCCTGAGAGTCTGAGTCCAGACAAACAGGATGGAAACTTCGCCGCTCCAGACATGAAGGTAGAGCCGGAGCAGGGAATCCTTCAGAAGGGGGGGTTGATGAATAATGCGAGGGTCATAACCCCGACAGGAACGACGTCACAGTTTAATAAAAAATACACAGAAGAGTGAGTCTGAGTCTGTGACAGAAGAGTGAGTAAGTCTGAAGTCAGACTGAAACACACCTTTAAATCTTATTAAGTAATACAAACAAACAGAGACAGGCTGAGACCGGAAACATATGAAGGTTTTAGGTACAAAAATATATATTTAAAATCAGCTGTAGATATGATGATTTATTTTAATGATGACTTAATGGCAGGTCAGATGCTCAGGAAAGATTGTTTACAGTAAGAACACGCCCATCTCTAATATAAATACAGCCAAAACTTATTTTATGTCCAAAACAAAGACATCATGTGCGAGCATCAGTGACAAAATCAGGCTAACAACACTTATTATCCCTTTTGGTGTCGCAGAGGCAAGAGGCGGGGTTCACCCTTGACCAGTGGCCAGCCAATCACAGGGCCACATAGAGAGATAGACGAGCATTCACGCTCACACTCATACCCAAGGGCAATTCAGAGCCCCTAATCAACCTACTGAGCATGTTTTTGGTCTGTGGGAGGAAGCTGGAGTGCCCAGAGAGAACCCACATATGGACAGGGAGAACATGCAAAGGCTCTAACCAACACAGGGCTCGAACCAGCAACCTTTCTGCTGTCAGGCACCCCAACTTTTGAATGCATGCTCTAAACAATTCAATCTGAGGTTTTAATGGCTAAAATTTGGATTTGTCAACAGATTTGTGAAATTTAAACAAAGTCCAGGAAAACTATAAAATGCACCGTAGTCGGCCTCTGGGATTATATTTTGTTTCTTTGGTTTGTGGATATCATTTTTTTTTTTTCTAAAATAATCTCAAAGTTAAACTGGTGTATTGACCTTTTCTTGTTCATCGAAAGTCAAATAATCTTCTCATGCTTTTGCTGTTTTGTTGTAAATCTGAAATTCTGAGATGATATTGGTTCGTGTTCGCACACTCCCTCCCGACACTCAGACGTGGTGTTTTCTGTGCCGTGATAAATCCGGGGGGATTTTCTCCGCTGAGGTAAAGTTCACAGAAAAGCTTCAGCAGCACTTTCTGAGGGCAAACACTCACATGCAAGTTTTTCTGTCAACACAAAGAGCCGCAGATTTGACACTTTTTGTCTGCGTAGGCAACTCCTGCTGAGCCTGAGGGAGCGTTTGTGTGATCCTGTAACCGACGCTCGGGACCCGGCACGTCTGAAACCAGCCGGGACACGGACGCCCTCCAGTGAGGACGTGCCCCGAACAGTCACATACTCCCCCACAAACACACTCACACATTTATACACACAACATAAACACACAGATAAATACACACATCATAAACACACAGATAAATACACACGTCACTCCTCAAACAAATATTTATACATACTCCTTCACTCTCACTCTTACTCACAAACTGTATCCACATTTTGTTTCACAATCTTGTACACAAAAAGACAACAAACATATAAAAAGACAACAAACAAGCAATAAAACAAACTAGCAAATAAAGATGAAACAAACAAACAAACAACACACAAATTAAGGAGCAAACAAACATGCAAACAAAGACAGGAGCAAATAATGAAATAGACAGATAAACAAATTACTAAACAAACAAATGCACAAAAAACAAACAAGCAAATCAACAAAAAAACTAGCAATCAAGATAAAAAATTAATAGCTAGGAAACAACGCATAAAGCCAACAAACAACAAATTAAACAAGTATTAAAAGCAAAGTCAAACACACAAGCAAGCAATATAACCCAGTAAGAACAAAACAACAAACAATTAAATACTTCAGCAAAAGAACATGCAAACAACAGACTACACAAACAGAAAGCATGCAAACAGAGAGTGAACTGATGAATAAAGAAAAAGCATATATTGCTTCTCCGTCACCACCATTGTGGCAAGAAATTACGACACTCAGATCAGCTTTAAACTGCAGAGAAGAAAATGAAGTATAATCGACAGAAGTTTTATGAGCACGGAGACAAAGCAGGTAAATGCCTGGCCTATTATGTTAAGAAGCGTGTGGAATCCCATACTATTGCAGCTATATCTGATAAAGATGTCCACAAGGTATATGACAATAAACAGGTAAATAACTGCTATAAATTTTTTTACCAAAATCTGTACTCTTCTGAACAAGCTCCAGAGGCGAGACAACTAATGGACAATTTCTTTGCTCAATTTAACTTACCAATTTTGTCAGAAGAGCAAAAGAATGCCCTTAATAACCCAAAGTCACCAGGATCTGACGGCTGTGAATTTCATAAACAGTACCAAGATATTCTTGCAGAACCGCTTCTTAATATGTTCAATCACTCCTTCTCCACAGGAGAATTCCCACAGACAGTGAAGGAGGCCAATATATCCTTAATTTTAAAAAAGGGGAAATGCCCTGACTCTTGTGGATCCTACAGGCCCATAGCCCTTTTAAATGTAGATAGGAAACTGCTTTCTAAAATCTTAGCCTCCCGTTTGGAAAATCTTCTTCCAGTTCTGATAAGGGAAGATCAGACGGGTTTCATAAGGGGTCGGAACTCAGCCACCAATGTTAGACGTTTGTTGAACGCTATTTTAGCTTTTAAACAAAAATCTGTTAACGGTCTGGTGCTTTCTCTTGATGCAGAGAAAGCATTTGACCGAATAGAATGGCCTTTCTTACTGTATACACTAGATAAATTTGGTTTAGGGGAGTACTTTATAAAATGGGTTAAAATTATATATACCAGACCACAGGCGGCGGTCTTGACTAACGGACTCAGGTCTGAATATTTCAATATTCACAGAGGGGTGATGCAGGGCTGTCCCTTATCTCCCCTCCTGTTTGCTTTAGCCATAGAGCCACTTGCTGAGGCCATAAGGGTCACACCCACTATACGTAGCTTAGAGATTGGACAGCTGTGCCATAAAATAACCTTATACGCGGATGATGTCTTAATCCTTTTAACCCACCCTGAAACATCCATAACAGGTCTTATTGATGTAATTGACAGATATAGTCTTTTCTCTGGTTACAAGATCAATCTGGCTAAATCAGAAGCTATGCCCCTTGGTTCGCTTTCAACAATACCAACTACTGTACCTTCCTTTCCTTTCAAATGGTCTCCTAATGGGTTTATGTACTTGGGAATCTTCATCACCCCATCCTTTGATCAACTATATAAAGCCAACTTTGTACCCTTATTTTGTAAAATTAAGCAGGACCTAGAGCGATGGACGTCACTTCTTGTTTCCTGGTTAGGACGCATTGCACTGATTAAAATGAATGTGATGCCTAGATTATTGTATCCTATTCAAATGACTCCTGTTGTGTTTTCTAAAAGGGTGTTGAAAGATAAAAATGGGTGGCTCAGCTCTTTTATTTGGAACAAGCGTAGACCAAGGCTTAAGATGGCAGTATTACATCAACCAAGTTCAATGGGCGGCTTGGACTTACCTAATATTAAAATGTATCATCTCTGTGCCCATTTAAGATTTGTAAGCAACTGGGTTAATAATAAAACCTCAATCTGGATGGATATCGAGACAGCTTTATCACAATGCAGACTAAGCAATTTATCATTTTTCAATAATTTTAAAGAAATTAAAGCTTTTTGCACAAATCCTGTAACAATCAACACGCTGAAAGCATGGGGGCTTGTCCGCCGCCTTGAGGGAAGATCAAACATAACATCCATCTTCACCCCAATAATAAACAACCCTGCTTTTCCCCCAGGTTCTTCAGACTCTGGTTTTCGACAATGGTCTAATAAGAACATTAAATCTCTCAGTGACCTTTTTTTTAAATGATAAGCTTATGTCATTTGAACAGCTTACGAACAATTACAATTTGGTCAAACAAGATATCTTTCGCTTTTTGCAACTAAGGCATTGTATCACTCATAGCACGACTCTTATTGATCACCCCGAAATATCCACTGTTGAGAAAATTATGTTTCAACAACAATTGAAAGTGTCATTAAGTTCATTGTACCGTGTACTTAACAGTTTTTCTACCTCTGATGCACGGGGGGTCAGAGGTGTGTGGGAAAAGGAGCTATCTGTGACTATAGATGAAGAAAAATAGGACACCATTTGGTCTCATGCAAAAAAGATCTCAATTTGCACTCGAACAAGAGCAATACAGCTCAAGATTTTACTCAGATTACACATATCCCCTCACCGCAGACATCTCTTCAACCGCTCGCTTTCCCCTTTGTGTCTCAAGTGTAAAACTGATGTGGGAACTTTAACACATTGCTTCTGGTCCTGTCATAAACTTCAAAGATATTGGGTTGAAATTGTAAGTGAAATGGAGAGAATTTTTCTTGTTAAGATAGACATGGACCCCATATCCTTGATCGTAGATCTCCCAAGTAACTATTTAAAAACAGCAGTCAATAAAAGATTGTATAATATTCTTACGTTTGCAGCCAGGAAAAATATTCTTTTGCACTGGGTCAGTGACAAGATTCCCTGTCTGTGGCTGGCACAAAATGATTTTTGAACTGATCCCCCTAGAATATCTTACCAATGTTATACATCATAGTGTGGATCAGTTCTATAGAATATGGCGTCCGTTCTTGGACTATATTGAACCGGACCTTTCATCCATCCTATTAAAAGGAATACCGTGAGTGACATTTGTGAACTGCAAGACTGATCCACTGAAAGACTGATCCACCACCTCTTGTATCTTGTATCCTGTATTATGCTGTATGTTTATCTCTCTTGTAAGAGCTGTAGTATTTGTATTTGTCCCTTTTTTTTTTTTTTTTTGTTCTGTCACGTGTCTAGTGTTTATAGACACTGTTTGTTTTGTTGAATGGAAACAAAAATCCCAGTAAAAACAATAGAAAAAAAAAAAAGAAAGCATGCAAACAACAAAACAAATAAATGCATAAATAAGCAAGCGAGAAAACATACAAGTGAATAAAGTAACTCATTGGCAAACAAGTAGACAAATAAGAAAAAACAAGCAAACGTGCAAGAAAAGCAAGCAAATAAATACATAAATAAGCAAGCAGGAAAACAGATAAATAAGTGAGTTAATAAACAAACTTATAAGTAAACAAACCAACAAGCAAACAAAGGAACAAGCAAATACACAAGCAAAAAAGTGGTGGACAGGTCAACAAACTAACCATCAATTAAAGAAGTAAACAAGCAAACAAATGAATAAACAGACAAAACAAACAATATACATTGTTTCCCGGCCAATGCAACATCCTGTTTTTTGGAATTTCCCCCTGTGGGACTTATAAAGGATATCTTATCTTATCTTATCTTATACCAAGTGAGCAAACAAACAAATGAGCGCACAAGCAAAACAAACCAAAAATAAATCAAAACACAAAACAAACCATTAAGCAAATACACAAACAAGTGGACAAACAAGCAAAAAACAAGCAAACATACAATTACACAAATAAGAAAGTGAGGAAAAATACAAACAAGTAAGCAAATAAACAAAGACGCTAGCGGGAAGTCAATCATCTCTCAGAACTGAAGAAGCCTTTAGAGAGGAGGCGAAGCTTCTACGAGAATCTGAACCAGTCCAGCTGCCACTTGAATCAACTACCAAGTAAACAAACTAACTAGCAAATAAAAGCAGCAGACAAGCAATAAAACAAAACCAAAGCAATCAGAAAAACAATATCAGAGCTAGGGCTGGGTATTGTTAAGAGCGTCACGATTCAATTTGATTTCAATTCTTTAGGTTGCGATTCGATTCAATATTGGTTTAAATGCTTCAATGTTGATTTAGTAAGAAGCAGAAATACACCTATACCATTAATTAGAATACATGCTGACAATTTTTAAATATTTATTTTCTTGCCCATGTGAATGTGGTATGTCACTTCACATTTTTGAGCAATAAAACAGCTGAAAATGAAGTTCTGTATAAACACTGAAAAAGTGCACAGCGCCCCCCACTGGCCAGGAGGTGAATCGATTCAGATGACTTGTTGAATCGATATTGAATGGGGGGGCAAATATTGCAATGCATTGATGAATCGATATTTTAACCCACCCCTAATTTGAGCAAAGAAACTAACAAACAATCAGAAATGTCAAACAAACCAAAAACACACCTTTTAATTATCAAAGAAGCGAACAAACATACAAGCAAAGTAATCACTAAACAAACACAGACGTGTTGCTCACATGGAGCAGCAGCTCAGCTCGGGTTTGTGCAGCAGTGATTTTAGTATTTATTGACCTCTTTGGCCTCAAATTTAAGAACAAACTGGCAGAGCCATCCCTGAACTCTGCAGACTGACTGAAGCACCCACAGTTACATCTAATCCCTAAATCTGAGCCACTCCTCCTGACATGTTCAAAACCTCGCTCCCGTGCCTCTGCTCCATCGCCCTGTTTTGGCCTCCCTCCTCAGCTGACTGATTACTGTTTTCGTGCAGGCCGGTGATTTCATGCGGAGGTTAATATTAGCAGAGGTCGTTCAGGACGGTATCGGGAGCGTCTGCAGCGTCTGCAGGGCGGAGGTGAGCAGAGACGACCACAGGCAGCACAATTAGCAGTTTGTGGTCTGTAATGTGGCTCACTAATTACCTCACTTTTTAATGGAGTTTACCTTAAGTAGAGCACTTAGGAAGCTCTGCTCCAAAAATACACTCCACGGGCAATTTAAGAGTCTGGTTTGGTCACAAATGACTGCCTAATGGCTGAGCTGTTTACAGGAGCTTCTGACAGGAACGCTGTCCATGAGGTTTGGGAACTTCTGAGGTTAAATTAAGGGAATCTGGAGAATGATGCCTCACTTACTGCTTCAGGAAAAGGAAAACACTGTAATACCAAATACTCTCTGATCACAAATATGAAAATAGTGGACTCAGGAAGCTCAGGATGTATGCCCATTTCAATCAGTGCATATTAGGGCTGAACGATTTTAGGAAAGAAATCTAATTTTGATTTTTCTGGAAGATATTGCGATTTCAATTCGATTCACGATTTTCTTCAATCAAGCTTCAGTGCAATATTCACTATGTTTACAGTATAGACAACAATAAGGAAATCAGTGATCAAAAGCACATAACACATTAATCATCATCTAATATTGATGATAATTTGTTTTTATTATTTAAGGGATGCTCCAACTTCTACTCCTAAATAGAGGCTTTGTGTTGCTGACCTGCGCACCAGCACTTCTGTAAATGCAAATTGCCTGCAAATTTGTGAAATAGTAAAATAGTTAACACAACAGATCCTGGGTGAGTCAGGAGCTCTGCAAAAAAACCTGTAGCTTTGGTGATCACATGATTGCGTTGTCTGAAATTGGGATTTTGATTCCACCCGCCTCCATTAATTGATTGAATCAATATATTACCCAGCCCCACACCCTTAAATGTCAGGGATTTTATTTTCAAATTCATTGATCAACTACCTATTTTTACTCTCACTGGCCACTTCATTAAGTACACCTACCTTGCACCATGTTGGACCTCTTCCTTCAGAGCTCCCCAATTCTTCATGTCACAGATTCAACAAGGTGCTGGAAAATCCCTCAGAGATGTTGGTCCATATCTCCACAATAGCATCACACAGCTGCTGCAGATTTGTTAGCTGAACATCCATGAAGAGAATCTCCTGCTCCACCACATCCCAAAAGGGCTCTACCGGATTGAGATCTGGGGCTCTAATTTCGTAGACCAGGCGCAGGCGGGGCGCACCTGCCCTGCGCCTGCCTGCGCCGCGCCAACGGGGTGTGTCCAGGGCATTTTGTAAGTTTCGTGCACGGCGCAGTCTGGTGCAGGGAGGCGCACCCACGCCTTCGTCTCTCCCACCTGCGCATATGGCAGAGAGGGAGGAGAGTAGGTGTGAGTGGTTTTAACACAGCCGAGTGTAATCTTCACCAATCAAATGAACGCCTCTCCTCGCCTTTAAATGCGCCGCGGGCGAGGCGCATTAACACTTTCACCTCTGTGGCGAAGAAGGTCAGAGCCGCTGTCACTTTTACAGCAACTGGGAGAGCGCAGGGGCCACCGGGCCGCGCATCGGAGGACATGATGCGCGTCACCGTGTGGACCACCTCGCGGAACAGATATAATCTGTTCCTGTGTCATAATAGGAGTACAAAATTAAGTGATAATTACATTTAAACACAGCAGCAGGCTAATCCATTCATCATGCTTGTGATCCACCTGCATTCCTGGTCTGTCATCGCAAAATAGCAGAACCTTAGGTGAAATATCCCCCCCCCCCCATCTCCTCCTCATCCTCCTTGCAATAATGTACTCCATCTTTTTAGATCACGTTAAGAATAAAGATTAAAACAGAGAAATATGGGCAATCACAGGTAAATCCTTAAGACACGGAGTGACTTGCATTTATTCAGCGAGCGTCTCTCTCTTTTTTGACAAACGTCTCTGATCTGACATCAGATGTGACGGGACAATTAATATAGATACAAATGTATATGCTGGTTCAGACGGTTACATTAAATAGTGGTTGCTGTGATTGTTTATTGCATTGAAATGTGCCCGACACTCTGGATACCTGCCTTTGGTGACGTGTTCGCACTGTGCACCTGTCAGCCAAATTACCACTGCCCCGGGTGCGCCTCTCGTGCGCCGAGAATAGACCAGGTTGGAGTTGGCGAGCTTTCAGCGCACCTTCCGCATGTTTTTTTGGCACGAAATTGTCACTGCGCCAAGCTGAATCTTTGACACCTCCCCCTGGTGCGCCGTCACATCCATCTCGGCGCAGCCGGTCTACCAAATTGCCAAATTGGCTGTGCACGGCGGTGCGCCAGACAAAATTACCACTGCGCAGGGTGCGCCAGGCTGCACCACCCTGCGCCACCCTGAGTTGCGCCAGAAAATTAGAGCCCATAGTGTCTGGAGGCCACTGGAGTACAGTGAACTCACTGTCATGTTGAAGAAACCAGTTTGAGATGATCTGAGCTTTGAGACATGGAGCTGCTGGAAGCCACACCATCACACCACCAACAGCAGGCTGAACCACTGAGCCTAGGCAGGATGGATCCATGCTTTATGATGTTCACACCAAAGTCTGAACCTACCATCTGATGATGAAGATGACTTCAGCTTTAAGACATGGCTGCAGGCAACAAATCTGCAGCAACTGTGTGATGCCATCATGTCAATATGGGATGTTTCCTGCACCTTGTTGAACCTGTGCTATGAAGGATTAAGGAGCCCCAAAGGAAAAAAGAGAGTCAAATCCAGGACCAGCAAGATGTGCCAAATAAAGTGGCCTGGTGGGCATGTATTTACAAGTAGTGGAGCTGTGCATCATTGCTTGTCTCACGATTTGATTCTATATTATGATGCAACGCAGTGAGTAGAAAACTTGACTTTCATACCAGTGCACCAGGCAACTTTTTAGATTAAAAAAATACAACAAGAACGAAAACAAACAGACTAACCAACATGCAAAAAAGCAAGCAAACAAATGCCTGCAGGAAAACATACAAATCAAAAACACAAGAACAAAACAACAAACCAACAAGTCAAAGAAAAACAAGTAAATACACAAGAAAAAAGTGGTGGACAAGTCAACAAACTAACAAGCAAATAAAGAAGGAAACAAGCAAACAAATACATAAACAAAAACACCAAGATGATCAGAAATGCAGCAAGTAAGCAAACAAATGAGCAGACAAGCAAAAAAAACAAAAAATTTAAATTAAAAAACAGACCATTGAGCAATTAATACAAACAAGGGAACAGACAAGCAAATCCACAAATAAAAATAAAAAACCAAAAATACAAGTACATAAATAAGTAAGTGATATGTGAGGAAGGAAATGCATTGAGTGGAGTGTCCTTGATTTTCCATATCACTGCACCAGGGGAAATACAAGCAGATAAATAATGATGAACTCCTTTTATTAATTAGAGATGGCTTTTGTGATCACCTGCATTGTAAACCAAAATAAATCATTTCCATAGGTCTCATATTCCTATTTATCAGAAACTAAACTGATACTTCAGTCTAGCTGCAGCCTCTGCAAGACTAAACGATTATTGATCATCTCTGCATCGATGCATTTCCATCAACGATGCTTCGATTAAAAGATTATTTTTGATACCCCTAAAAAATGGGCTAAAAATGAGGTAAAGAAAAATAAGAATGCAAGGACAAAATGCAAGCATATCTCTGGCTTCACACTTCACAGGTGAATACAGCAGGGTGCTCCAGTGTTTGGAATCTGAAGATTAAAAATAAAAGATTTTGCAGGTTTTTCTTGGAGCTGTTATGTTTGACTGCTGGTCCAACAAAATTCCAATAACCTGCATGAAGTTACGAGGGTAGAAATCCAGCATCCGTGTCTTTGTCACGTATGAAACATACTTCATCCTTCACCTGCCCCGGTAAACAGAGCAGAGGGGAAGAGAAGGTACCACAGGAGTCAGTCAGATAGTTTTTCCCTGAAGTCAAGAACAAACAAACATCTTTCACCTCTTCATCTCTCACTCTGAAAGTTTGGACTGAGTCATCCTCGCAGCTCCTGTCAAACAGTTCGCTGTAGCGTCATTACTCATCAGCATGTCAGACCGGCAGAGTCAGAGGTGTCCTCTGTGTTTATCACTGAATTATTCCACAACAAAGTTCAATATTATGGAGTTTTTAAGGGGCTTTAAGAAGAAATGAAGCATCTGCAGGTTGAAAATGTTCAGTGCTGTACTACTTTTCAATGCCAGGCTTTGAAACAACACCACCTGTTTGGTTATGACATCAACTGTATGGAAAATTACTGCAGCATTAAAAAAACAACAGAATTTCATAACACAGGAGCTCAGCAGAGGAAGTGAGTCTTTGAAAACTCACACAATGTCACCTGCATCCTGTCTAAAATACAAAAACGGGAGGTTGTTAATTTATGATTCTTAAGAACAGGAAATTTTCCTCATTTG
The DNA here is from genome assembly GCA_037902135.1 of Cetoscarus ocellatus. NCBI lineage: Eukaryota > Metazoa > Chordata > Actinopteri > Labriformes > Labridae > Cetoscarus > Cetoscarus ocellatus. Next base: position 483,864 of record JBAMNC010001172.1, read on the forward strand.
TTACCTGCGACTTACATCATTGTTTTTGTGATTTCTAGGGCTGGGTGACCATTTTACTGAAATCAGTAGATTTAATTTACATTGAAATAAACTTACACGCTTCCTATTTGATCAGGTAATTAAAGAGTGTAAAAATAAATAATAAACTAATAAAAATACAAACACCAGGCCTAACACTACGTCAAAAGACTGCTGACAAAAAGAAGCTCTAACAGTAATACGCTTATCAACCACAAATAATCTACTTTTAAAAAATATATGCTAACAGCAAAGTATTTATTAATAATAACAATACTTTTGCTTAAAACATTTATTAAAAGTTATAGTATAATCAAACTCGTCAACAAATAAATTAATAACATGGGGGTCTACCATGTTTTATAGAAGTTTCATTATTAGAAACTGTATTTTTATTAATACAATAATGTCCTTATGAAGGAAAAAGTGTCCAAAAGCAGAATTTATCTTTTTAAAAAACTGTGTTAAACTGTATCTTGTTGGAATAATTTGTGCTTTACCATTTTATCACTCCTGTATCACAACACATATTGTATTATCAGATTCATGCTGATGCACATCCCTGCTGATTAGAAATGGGGTTCCTCAGGGTTCAATACTCAGTCCACTTTGTTCCGATAAAACATTCTTTTACATCTTATTTAAGGGTGATTTCTTCTTTCTTATATACAAAACTTGAAGAAAAAATACTGAACACTGTCCAAATTGTACAAATACATCAAGTTTTCCTCCCATGTCACCAATTCCATCCACTTTTCCAAAGGTTTTAAGTAATTTAGACAGCGCTGTTTCTTTCTGATTTTGGTTAAAAATCAGCTTCAATATGAGGAAACATTTACCTATGCTTATACACAATTTAGACATTGCATAAAGGTTTGTTGACTTTTTTTAAAATAAACCAAAACAAAATAGTGGATGTTAAGGACTTTTTTAGTTGCTGAATGTGCTGTTGGACATTTTTTGGTCCATATTTCCAGCCCTTATTGATATGATAAAAACTAGTCAATGCTTTTTAGGACTATAAATGTAAAAAATTAGAACTTTGAGTTGTGCTTTCCAAATAAACTTGCATTAATTGAAAATACAAGTTACTATGGTATGAAGGTATTACATTCTTGTGTCTTTGGTATGTCTTTCATATGATTTATCGAGATTTTAATTAGCACCAGAGGGATATTAAAGAAAAACATCTGGTGTAGTGACTGTCCTGAATGCCCCACACTTGTGTGAGCAGTGATTTCGGTTCAGATGTATCCTCAGATAGCACTCTCTTGAAGCTGTACCCTGTTTTAGATTTTCCACCAGAGAGAAAGAGCGTCTGACGAGCAGGACCTGATGTTTCCTGTCGTGGCCGCTCATGTGTTGAAGCGTGTTTTAATGGGGGCTTTTGCTCGATGTTTCTCTATGAAGCGCGAGGACGGAAATAGCTGAAACAATGCCCGGCGGCTGGAGGCTCGCATCCATAATGACCCCAGCCTTGTGATTGAAGAGGCCCCTGTAAAAAACACAGCGGCAGAGCAGGTGAGAGTGTAGGTGGGCTCCCCCCAGCGCTCTCCTCAAGCTGCAGGAACACACAAACGATTCCCCACAACCCTGCACCGCACACACTGGTGGAGCTGGTGTGTGAGCTGCTGAGGAGGTTTTACTCTTCACTCCCTCGCTCTCCAACGCTCACTCATGTACTGGACTATTTCAGACCCTCTTATTTCTCTGCCTCAGGACCCCCTACACACAATAAGAGGCTAAAATTACAGTTTCACGCAGAGGAAATGTTTCCTTCTCTATTATTGGGCCTCTTTGCTTACATTTTCCACAATTCATTTTGAGAGACCGAGCTCTGCTGCATTTGAAGCTGCATTATGAAAGTCCCTGCACAGGTGGTCTCTGATATAACACAAATAATGCTGTTACGACACCCCCTCATGTGGCTTATAATCTATCAGTCAGTCTTTATTTGTATAGCACCAGTTCATAACAAGTGCTGTCTCAAGGCACTTTAGAGCAGGCTGAAACCATACTCTTCATTTTATAGATACACATATATGCATAAATACACATATAAAACTCTTTTGTCCCTTGGTCCATCAGACTGTACAACTCTTCATTGGGGGGGAGGAAGAGTAACAGGAAGACGGAGGATAGGAAGGAGCAGTAGTAGCCAGTCAGTGGCCATATTTTTATTTTTATTTTTTTATTATTTATTTATTATTTAAATTTATTAATGTATTTATATATATATTTTATACCTGCCAATTTTTTTTTGCTTTTTGATATCCTGTGTTCTTTTATACCTGTGTACTATACAGTGCTACTGGAATCTTAATTTCCCTGAGGGAGTCTTCCCAAGGGATTAATAAAGTTCTATCTTATCTTATCTTATCTAATATATAAATATATATGTGTATATACACATACATACATCCAGAGCAGAGACAAAGAGCCTAAAAATAAGAATTCATGATAAAAACAAACCCATGGACGCCCAGATCATAAATCTGTCCTCATCACATCTGTCTCTGCTGAATATAGCTTCAATCAGTCAAACTTTATTTATATAGCACCATATTTGTTGAATATAAATGTATTAAAGGTAAGCCCTTGAGATGTTGCATCTCATTTTCAAGAGGGTCCTCATGTCTATATGGTTGTAAAGGTATTTATTATGAAGGTATAATCAATAACAAGTATGGATTGAGAGATCAGTCTAATATTAACGTTAACATCTATAATGCTTAATATAGCAGCATCTAGCTGAACTACCATTAAAATGGGTTTAACTGGTGCTGTTTGAAGGAACAAGCATGTAATTAATTTTGATGATTTCTCCAAAGTTAAGCTTAAGTGACTATCCATCCAAGTGTCAAAATTCAAGGCTTCAACGTTACAGAAGCATAAAGGGCAAAGTGATGCCCGTTTGAGCCTGTTTTTAAGGAACAAAACGGGACTATTAGAGACAGCAAAGGAGGCGCAGTGCTACATTTGTGTAAGCATGTGTTACTGTGTGTATGTGGAGCTCCTGCTTGGCCGTCACTGTTGTGCATGAGCATGCTAACTCACTAAATGAGTGTGAATCCTAGGCGTGGTCTGTAAAAGTGTTTGGCGTAGTCAGAAAAACCAGAAAAGTGCTATGAGCTCAAGTCAACCTCAATTTCCACATATTCGTCATGGGAGTTTTCCATGCTTTACGGCTTTGCTTCGACTGACAGTGTGCGTTCGCCTTTCACAATGCTGGGCAGCAAAGCTTGAAACGACCTCTCAAGACCACAAGAAAACTTCAGGAGGTAACTGTGAAATCATTTGATAACAGGAAGAGTAGCAAATTCATCTTTAAACTGTTAATTATGACACTTCTTCATTTAGTTTCAGTTTAAGTCTTTTGCCTAAAATATCTTATAGTTTTAGTCACAATTTAGTCATCTAAATTGTTTAAATTTTAGTCTAGTTTTAGTTGATAAAATCTCACAATATTTTAGTCGATGAAATCTACTGTAAATTTAGTCGACTAAAATATGAAGTGTAAAGTTTAAGGCATTTTTATGTTTCCTTGAATTTCTGAAGTCATGTTTTATTCTTGGATAAAATGAAACATCTAATAACCCTTTATTGAATGCTAGTAAAGTCTGAATGTATAAATGAACAGAAACAAATTGAACTTTTGTGTGAAATGCAGTCACCTTTATTTAGGCTCCCTGGCAGAGCATCTGTTACAATACCAGGATACCAAAGTAACTGTGATTGGATATATTCCTAACTTGTCCCTACTTTCTACATGACCAAATTAGTTCTGATTGGATTAAGTCTCTGTCAAACATTTTAGTCTAGTTTTTATTTGTTGATGAAAATGTCAGTTAATTTAGTTTGAGTTTTTGTCCATGTGCACTTGTTTTTATCAGTTACTGTCTAGTTTTCGTCAGGGGAAAAAAGGTTGTTGACAAACTTTCTGTGCTAATTTCCTGTTTTGGGTCGATCTGACTGACGGAGACTGGCGCGGAGTTAAAGCCACTGCCACTGAAACCGACTTGGCATGTGATTCCAGCGAACCAGTGCGGAGCTGTGCTGTTTGGACGGGCCAAAGATGGATAAAGATGGGAAAGAGGGATGTGGAAACCAACTGAGACAGAACGTGACACAGGCGGACTGTGTGGAAATTGGGGGCCATGGCCTGCATGTCAAATGTCTGTCAGATAGTAAAACAGTTATTTGTGGGCAGATTTGAGCCTGTATTTAGACAGAACAGTAGATAGATTAAATAACTGTGGAGGGAAAGTGGTTAAGGACGTGTAGGAAAGAAGTCACAGCTTAAATCCCACCGCCCACCTCAAGGACAACGGCCTATTGCACATGTTGACATAACGGCCAGGCTACCAGCACCCGCCTCTTTTCTTATTCAACATTTTAAGTGTTATCCCTCCATCATCTCCGTCTGAAGAACAGCAGCAGCTGAGGTAGCAGTGAACTTTCTCCTCAACTCTGAGTAATAATGAAAGTTGTAGTTTCATCTCATTGACGCTCTGAGACGACGCTGTGGTGTCAGCAGCAGTTTCAGAGTCTCTCCCTTCGTCTGCCTGAAACACTGCAACGCCCCGAGTCGGCCAGGAAGAAGAGAGCGGGTTTCATAACGAACAGAAACTCTGAGCGCAGACTTGGCCCGTGTCTGCAGAGTCGGTTGGCTTCGTGCTGATCCCACAGTGAGCGCTCGATAACCGAATCCTGGGCTCAACCTTTCAGTTACTCACACAGACGGCTGAGTGTGTTCAAGTGCGTGCGTCTGACTCCTTTTTTGATGTTTTCTGGCTGTAACCTCTGCCAAGAACATTTAAAATCTGTGACTCACAAACACTGCTGACATCTGATCCTGGGTGCACGGGCGTGTTGTTCAGCGCCTCAGAATTAAAGAGCAGAAATCGTCTCAGAGCGGCGTTCAGATAAGAAGATCGGCTCCTTTGTGCTCTGATGGATAACAGCAGATGTGAGGAGATGATTGCGTGCAGGTGGATGAACACACTCATGCAGATGTTTCTACTCAGTGAAGAACAAACATACAGCTGTTGTTTCCCCATCTGCTCCTCTAACCAACACATAAACACATAAAAACACTCCATAAACTGTGCTCTTCAGACATAAAAGACGACATTCAGGACAAAATGCTCCAAATAAGCAAGAAAACAGACTGTGCCAGAGCAGAAACTAACAACAGTGAACCAAATTTGCTAAACTATGTACGCCTATACTCGTAACTGCTACATTTACCACTGAGGAAACCACAGGTCTCAGTATGCAAATATCCCGTCCACGTGAGATAATGCTAAGTAATCAATTTACAATGACACATGATATATGTCATATATGCTGATATATCTTGAAAATTCTGCAAGACAGAAGTTGTGTTATGACAGCAAGCAGCACTGAAGGGGCCCTCGACCTCACGTGGACCTTCAGCTTGAGAATCGTCCCTGTGCAGCTCAAGCCTTTTTCTAGTTCATGGTGTACAGTCAATCAGCATCTTGTCACTTAATCAACACTCAGAAAGGCTGCAGCAACATCAGGATGTCTCCAAACTTTAGATCAATAGATCTACTTTTTGGCATGCTAAACAGAAGGTTTTGTCTTGTCAGCACAACTGTTGCCAATATAGCAAAACGCTGGTGGATTCATGTTGGGACTGGAATAAATCTAAAAAAATAATAATGAATTAATAAAAATGAAGAGAGCGCCTGATAAGCATTCTGTTAGATGGTAAAACAAGTTCACTAGCCAAGCTTGTCTCTGTGTGATTGCTCCCTACAGCGATATTGAAAGGAGAAGCAGTTTTTCAAATTACTGAAGTATTACTAAAGTATTACTTCATTTAACTTTCAGCAAAACACAAATCCCCAAATATCCTGGATGCATTTTATGATATGAAATTTAAAAAAATAACACAACAAAAAGATAAAAACTTAGATATTGTTTACCCCTTGCTCACAGCTGTTTTTTGTCATGCTAGAAAAACAAACAAGTTTGACCAACTACAATAATTCAAGCTATTAGGCAAAAACTTAAGTTTCTTTTCCCTGAAGTTATACTTAAATACATTGTTCCATTTAAATTGTTAATCTATTTGCCATTTTTCTGAGCTGTCACTGAACACATCAAAAATTCACCCTTAACATCCACTCCTTAAAGCTCTTAATGTTTGTTTTAACTGTCATCCTTCAGCAAAGATTTAAGATGGATGATGCTGCAGAAGCCAGTTTGTTTTAAGTCTTATTGTGGAGTCTCCAGGGTTCTTTATTCAAGGCCACAGTGAAAAGGTATGGCATGTAATTTCCTGCTGCTAAACAGAAGATTTTGTCTTGTCAGCGTAACTGTTGCCAATTTAGCAAAATGCTGGTGGATTCATGTTGGGACTGGAATAAATCTAAAAAAAATTATTAATAAAAATGAAAAAAAAATCAATATAAAGAAGAAGAGGAGTAAGGCATTGGCCTACTCTTTTGTAAAATGTCTTAAGATAATATTTAATATGATTTGGTGCTATACAAATAAGGATTGATTGATTGATCGATTGACTGATGTAATGCTATATTAAACACAAAATGCTGATGTGCTTGGAGCTTATGTTCCCCCAGCAAAACCTCATGAAAGTTTGTGCTCTAGTTGCCATGTAAAACGACCCAAAACTCGATCCCCGTGTTGATCAGTTGCTTTCAGGTTTACATTGACCTGAAACATTTTCATCTAGCTTTTATTTGTTGAGGAAAACGTCACTTAATTTAGTTTTAGTTTATGCTCGTGTGCACTTCTTTTTATTAGTTACTGTCTAGTTTTCGTCAGGGGAAAAAAGGTTGCTGATGGAAACTGTGACGAAAATAATTAGTCAACAAAACTGACACTGCAGTAAGCTTGTTTGCCCCTCCTGAACGTCCTCCCACGTTCTCCCTCCTCTGTCCCAGATTCACCTCTCTCTCCATCCTGGTTTACAGCCTGCACCTGTGCTCCTGCTCTAAAATAACAAACCTCAGCCTCCATCTCTGCTCCTCCCGTCTAACACAAACCATCTTGCCGATAGCCCTGATCAGAGGCGCCATGTGCTCCCGACTGCGTTTACTCGCAGCGGGGGGGCCGCGCTTCAAAACCGTGCATGCGTGAGTGCAGCCACTTAAACCAGGACCATTCAGAGCCATGTGGACCCAGCAGGTGCCTCTTCTACGCAAACCCCCTCCTCCTTTTTACTCCTCATCCTCCTCCCGCTCTGCTCGCTAGTTTTTTTAGACATCCACCCACATCCGAGTATCAATTAAGATCAGAGAGAGGAGAGGACGTCCTGAGGCTAATCATCTGCAGAATCAAACATAATCACGTTACAGCGGAGTCCTTCATGAAGGTTTGTGCTCTTCAAACTCTCATGTGGAGATAAAGGGGTATGGAGCATGTCAAAAACAGCTTACAGAGAGATGAATAAGGGGTGTAAAATACAGAACAGAAATCATATCGACGTCTTAAATCAGTGACTCTTCTCTCCATCAGAAAGATTCACAATATTGCATCAATAATCACCCACTCCTGCCTCTTTGCCTGTTTTCATCTTTATTTATGCCTTCTTATAATCGCTAATCGTGACTTTAACGAGTGCAGAGACTCTACATCTTCTAGAAAAAGTTGAATATTTTTAACTTTCATGGGCACCCAAAAAACACTGGAAAGCTGCGTCACTCAGCAGCGAAGAAAAGGCCTGATAAGCATTCTGTTAGATGGGAAAACAAAATTACAAGCCAAGCTTTTCTCTGTGTGATCGCCTCTTGATATCGAAGAGAAGTAGATTTTCAAATTCCTGAATAATTTCTTACTTCAACTTCAAGCAAAAAACAAATCCCCAAATATCCTGGATGCAGTTTATGACATAAAATAAAAGAAAATAACCCAATAAAAAGATTCAACTTCAGTGTTTCTCACCCCTTGCTTACAGCGGTTGTATCTTTCTTATAAAGCTAGAATAACAAAAAAGTTTGAATCGAAACAACTACAATAATTCAAGCTATTAGGAAAAAACTTAGGTTACCTTTTCCTGGAATTATGCTTGAATAGGTTGTGACATTTTATTTATTTATGTTATTGCCATTTTTCTGAGCTGTCATCATCCTTCAGCAAGGACTTAAATGGTATTACTCTTTTCAACCAACATGACTTTCAACAAAATTTAAGAGAGTATTTCACAGCTGTTTTAAACAAAGGAGGATTTTTCCTGATGCAGAAAGCCAGTTTGTTTTAAGTCCAGGGTTTTTTATCCAAGGCCACAGCGAAAAGGTATATTTTCTGTTGCTAAACAGAAGGTTTTGTCTTGTCAGCATTACTGCTGTTAATCTGGCAAAATGCTGGTGGATTCATGTTGGGACTGGAATAAAAATAATTTAAAAAATAATTAATAAAAATGAAATGAAATAACATTAATAATAACATAATGACAGCATTTGGTATGATTTGGTGCTATAAAAACAAATATTTATTGATTCATTACCTAATGCTGATGTGCTTGGAGTTTATGTTCTCCCAGTAAAACCTCATGAAAGTTTATGCTTCAGTGGTTAAATTAAATAATGTTATCGCAGCATTGATTAGATCAAACATTAATGATTTCAGGTTTGGCAGCTCACACCTCAGATTAAAAGAGTGGTGCTCCCTCATGTTAGATTAGATTATATTAGATAGAACTTTATTCATCCCTTTGGGAAACTCCTGTATATAAAATACATATAAACAAAAAACAAAATAAATATAAAAATACAGCTACTGGCTGGCTACTGCTCCTTCTGGTCCTCTGTCTTCCAGTTACTCCTCCTCCCCAATCAGACATGCTGCAGCCTCTTATAAAGCAGAAGAGTGATAACTTGCCCCAACTTTAGCACACTGCTACATGGAGAAAGAGTTTACTCAACCCTGCACACTGACTCATAGGCACAAACGCAGGGCAAAAAAATATACAGGGAAAAGGGCAACAATGATTGAAAGCTGTCTGTACTCAAAACAGTAAATACCAGAATTCACAGGCATGTATTTAACCTCGGATATTGCAATTCAGAATTGCCATATCCCTAGTATGACTCAAAACATAATGCCTATTCTTGGCTATTGCCAGTATGGATTATACAGACGTGTGCAAAACTGTTGGCACCCTTCTGTTAAAGAAATAAAAACACACATGGTGTCTGAAATAACTTGAAGCGGACAAAAGTATTAATGAATAAAAATTTACTGAAAATTAACTAATGAAAATTAGACATTGTTTTCGAATTGTGTTTCAACAGAATCTTTTTAAAGAACAAAATAATGAAACTGGCCTGGACAAAAATGATGGTACCCCTAGAAAAGATTGAAAATGGTTTGACCATAGGAACATGTTAAACTAAGGTGTGTCCTGTAATCAGCATCACAGGTGTCTTCAAGCTTGTAATCAGTCAGTCTGCCTAGTTAAAGGCTGAAAAGTAGTCGCTGTGCTGTTTGGTATCGTGGTGTGTACCACACTGAACATGGACCACAGAAAGCTAAGGAGAGAGTTGTCTCAGGAGATTAGAAAGAAAATTATAGACAAGCATGTTAAAGGTAAAGGTTATAAGACCATCTCCAAGCAGCTTGATGTTCCTGTGACTACAGCTGCACATATTATTCAGAAGTTTAAGGTCCACAGGACTGTAGCCAACCTCCCTGGACGAGGCTACAAGAGGAAAATTGATGACAAATTGAAGAGACGGATAATACGAATGGTAACCAAAGAGCCCAGAACAACTTCCAAAGATTTTAGAGGTGAACTCCAAGGTCAAGGTACATAAGTATCAGATCACACCATCCATCGCTGTTTGAGCCAAAGTGGACTTAATGGAGGACACCACTGTTGAAAGCAAATTATAAAAAAGCGAGACTGGAATTTGCCAAAATGCATATTGACAAGCCACAAAGCTTCTGGGAGAATGTCCTTTGGACAGATGAGACAAAACTGGAGCTTTTTGGCAAGTCACATCAGCTCTATGTTCACAGACGCAAAAATGAAACAGACAAAGAAAAGAGCACTGTACCTACTGTGAAACATGGAGGAGGCTCAGTTATGTTCTGGAGCTGCTTTGCTGCATCTGGCACAGGGTGTCTTGAATCTGTGCAGGGTACAATGAAATCTCAAGACTATCAAGGCATTCTGGAGCCAAATGTGCCGCCCAGTGTCAGAAAGCTTGGTCTTAGTCACAGGTCATGGGTCCTCCAACAGGATAATGACCAAAAACACACAGCTGAAAACACCCAAGAATGGCTCAGAACAAAACACTGGACTATTCTGAAGTGGCCTTCTATGAGCCCTGATCTAAATCCTACTGAACAAGGAGCTGAAACATGCAGTCTGGAGAAGACACCCTTCAAACCTGAGACAGCTGGAGCAGTTTGCTAACGAGGAGTGGGCCAAAATACCTGTGGACAGGTGCAGAAGTCTCACTGAGAGTTACAGAAATCACCTGATCACAGTGATTGCCTCAAAAGGCTGTGCAACAAAACACTGAGTTAAGGGACACTGAGTTAAAGGTACCATCATTTTTGTCCAGGCCAGTTTCATTAGCTGTTTTTTTAAAACAATTCTTGTTGAGCCACAATTAAAAAGCAATGTCTGATTTTCATCAGTTAATTTTCAGTACATTTTTATTTACTCCTACTTTTGTCAGTTTCAAGTTATTCCAGTGACAATTGTGAGTTTTCTTTCTTTAACAGAAGGGTACCAACAATTTTGCACATGTCTGTAGATGATGAATGAAGGAACACAAACTTAATGATCATCAGTCATGCTTCAAAAAGACAGAGAGCAGTGTTTTTATTACCCAAATAAGGTGGCAACACTCAGATAAACGGGTAGAACTGGCTGCCAGATCAGCCAAAACTCAGTAAATCACTCAGCCCAGGCTGTGTTAGTATTGATAGTATGTGTGCATATTGATTGTGCGTCATGCTTTCATTCATCTTTTCTCTGTGGTAAAGTCATGTTGTGTCCTTAGTAACCCGGCGTCCTTCCCCGCAGACTTCCTGTGAGCTGTGGTACATCGGTTGGTTTTCACAGCGGATGTCGGGGGGGGGGCAGAGAGGATATGCGAGTTCTGATCACATCCTGTGGTCGTGTGTAGGTTTATTTCATTCAGTAGAAGAACAAGGAGAAGATCAGTAAATTATAAATAATGAAGTGTGAACTGATTGTGCCTTTGATTGGCTTCCAGCGTTTGCCATCGCCGCCGTAGGTCACGCGGCTGTCACGTTATTAACGTCTATTTTTCCACGGGTCAGTCTTTCCACCTCCTACCAGCTTCACCCAGCCGAGGTGTTGTATCTTTGTGGGCGTAGCTAATGTGCGACATTTTTCTGATGCAAAGGGTTTTAATGTTCAGAGTAATTTTAATGAGAGGAAGCTTGCATTATTATCTCAGCACAGAAGCTTCAGGAGGAGGAGAGGGGTCAGGGGTCAGGGGTCATGAGCAGCATTATAAATATGGATCAGGATTAATGTTTTAAAATAATTCAGCACAGTCTCCACAGTAAGACTGACACATTCTCCATAAATCTGCAGAGCCTGTAGCCTGATAACTCCACACTTCAGAGAGGGAAGTGGCCTGATTTCTGCTTGTACGACATTTTCAGTCTGACCCGAACCGACCAATCACAAATCAGCAGGTAAAAACGTCAGTCTGGAGGGCAAAGTGTCACTCAGTTAATGGACCTGTGTCAAGAGTGGCCTTTTTGTGAACCAGCAGGGCCCATGTTTTAAGTAGCTCCACATTTTTAACCTCATGATGCTCTCAGGTTCTTTCTTCAGTTAAAAAGATAAGATAAGATAAAAACAGTTCAACTTTTGGAATAGCAGCGTGTTCGTCAAAGTAAGATTGGCTGGCCTTAGCTGTGATGACATAGACTGAGATTGGCTGTAGTTTGGAAAGTCTGTGACAAATAAAAAATAATAAATAAAAGTACTAAAAAAAGTCTGATTAATGATAAAGAACTGTGGAGCTCTTAATAGGCCAATATCTAAATTTAATGATTTATCAAGTATAAATATATTTGATAAACACAAACTGTAAAATGATTAGAGCTTTAAAAAAAATTTTTTTTAATAATTGATGTATTGTTAAGTTATTAACTCAGTAAATGGAGTTATATCATGCATAATCAAGTAATAATAAATGTATCCAAAAATGTTAATTACATGGTTATTTATCAAGTATCAAATCCACCTAAAATTGTGTATTACATGATGATTTACAAACTATTAAATCCATATGATAATTTATCAATACATTGTTTAAAAAATGTAAATACAATGAAGATGTATGCAGTATGTAGGTCATTTAAAGTACATTAATAACTAAATGATCAATAGCTAATAAAACACATCAACAATTGACATGTTTATTTTGAAGTATTATAATATTCAGTATAACTAACTCATTAAATAATGACGATAATAATGTATCCAGTATTAATATATTCAAGAAACACAAATCTTAAACACAATTTTTGATTGTTTGTCAATTAAATCATTCTGTTAATAAATCATGATTATTCAAGTAATGATAAATCCAAAAAGTTTTTAAATTATCTAAAGTGTATTAATTATTAAACAATTTATCACGTATGAAAATAATTTATTAAATCTATTTTGGGAAAGTAAATTATTAAGTTATGATTATATGATTCATCTTATTTCAAATATATTTAGAAATCTTTGCACAAACATCCATTCTGGTTTTGGAGGTCAAGGTCCTAAGGTCAAGGTCACTGGGCCTCATGTTCACCCCTTACTGTTAATGCAATATCTCATGAACACTTGAAGGGATTTTTTTCCAAATGTTATACAAATGTTTCTCAGATTCAAAGATCTACTGATGAGACTTTGAAATATAAAAGCCAAAGGTCAAGGTCGCTGCTCACCCTGCTCATCCCTCAACCGTTAAAATGACTAAACTGTGTTTCTGCACAAATGTCCTCTGAGGTTCAAGGACAAAACGCTGTGATTTTAAAATTCAAAGGCCAAAAGGTCAAGGTCAAGGTCATCAGGTCTCATGCTCATCCCCTAACATGAACTTAATATCTCACTTTGGGGAATGTCCATTTGACTAAAGGTTGAAATGATACGAGTCTCGAGGTCAAAGACCAAAGTTCAAGGTCATCATGCCTCATGTTCATCCCTTACTTTTGAATGCAACATCTGATCAACGCTTTGAGGGATTTTTCTTCAACTTGGCACAAATGTCCGCTCCGAGTCAAGAATGAAATGACAGGATTCTGGAGGTCAAAGACCAAAGGTCATGGTCGTTGTCCCTCATGTTCATCCTTAATTGTGAATGCAACTTCTCATCAATTCTTTGAGAGATTTTCCTGAAACTCTGCACAAATATCCGCTTCAAGTCAAAAATGAAATGACAGGATTCTGGAGGTCAAAGACCAAAGGTCATGGTCACTGCATCTCATGTTCTTTCCTAAGTTGTGAATGTTGCATCTCATCAATTCTTTGAGGGACTTTCCTCAAACTTTGCACTCATGCCAGCTCTGAGTCAAGGATGAAATGATAGGATTCTAGAGGTCAGAGGCCAAAGGTCAGGGTCATCATGCCTCATGCTTATTCCTAAGCTGTAAATTCTCTCGTGAGCTGACAGATTTTCTTCAAACTTTGCACTTATGTCCTCTGACTCAATAAAAAATGAAGGGCATTTGGGGCCTCAAATTGATTATAAGTGTGATGTTTCAGTAACAGTGGGAGCGTTTTTCTTTAATTCTTGCAAAAATGTCCTCTTGGATTCAAGGTTTAATCCTATTTTTGAAATAAAATCTTAAGACAAAACATGCAAACACTCTATTGAAGGAGTAAGACTGCCCCAAATCACCCTATAACAAAAAAAACATCCACCTCAGCCCTTCTTCTTGACCCAAAGACACCTTGCTCTGGCCTTTTTCTGCTGTGCTAAAAAATTGCATTAAAACAGGGCAGGACAGAGAGGCGGGCACGAATGCAGACAGCCCAGCTGGCGAGGCGATTGATCGGCAGGTTGAGCCTCGATAAGTGGAGGCTGACAGGAAGGAAACAGGCTACAATGGTTGTCTGCCAGAATTGCCAGAATAAGAGAAAAATAGGAAGAAGTCCATGAAAAGAGAGGAAGAAGAGGAGCCACGGGGTCAGACAGTACACAAAGCTCAGACTGGAACATCTCACAGTTTCCATTAAAGTTCGCCTCCATGTTTCCAGCGCTGCCATTGTTACTGAGCCTGAAATCCACAGACAGATCGCTTAAAACAAGAGGAAGGTCGTGGTTATTTTTTTCATTGAGTCAGAGGTGATTGTGCGGTGTTTCCTGCTGTTGATACCAGAGGCTTTAACTGGAGTGTCTGTTTTAATCCGCGGCTGATGTTGGTGTGTTCCTGAGTGTGTGTTTGTCACGGGGGGGATCGTGCGTGGGCGTACTCGCAGCCCTAGGAATAGCATTTGCGTCGTAAACGCTCTGTTTAAAATGATCAATATCCACTCTGCTTTCCACGCCGTGAAGCAGCATGAAGTGCGTGGTTTTGATGTGTTTGTGCGTGCACTTCCACGATGTTGGCGCCCCGGTGCGGGCCGGGTGAGTGTGCGTGAGCGTGTGTGTGGGCTGCGGGGCCACCCTCTGATTGTCTCCTTGGCAGCCGCCGCGCTGAAGTGCTCTCTGGGTGCTGAAGAGGAGAAGAAACGCACACGCACGCCTGAGTCTTTATTCGAGCTGACAGCATCTTTCTCTTCCCTGCACTGGCGTTCGGGGCGGCGTAGCCTCAGTGCATCTCTGTAACTTTTGTGCTGCGTTATGATACACGCTCGCACAGCTTCCCCCCCTCGCCTCGCCTCCCCTCGTGTTTGATGTGGTCTTTGGAGAGCCCTGTTTAAAGAAATTCTTGTGCAGCTTTGAAGTTGCTCTGTTTCCCACTCTCTCTCTCTTTCTGTTGTTTCCTCTTTTATCTTCTGACAGTGTGTGAGCGACTCTTGAGGGAAACGAGGCCGGCGTGGAACAAGATACTCGCCCCACATACCTCTCTTCGCCATGTGTTGTACCTGCGAACTTGAGAAGAGGCTTTTGTTTCCTCAAAGATACGGGTATACCCACTGCATCGCTGCCAAAACGCCGCGGTCTCCCTCCCCCTCACAAAAGGGCTTGTCTTTAAACAAACCCTCGCGGCAAAGTGTTGATGTCATTCACGGCATTTATCAAAAGGGGAGCTACGTCTGGTATGTGCCGACAAATACGCCAAGTGTCATTATGGCTTCTTTCCCTACAAAGAGACGATTCCTTCAAAGCATTCATCTGTGGCTGAAGACCCTTTACGGACGGAGGAGTCATCCACATCCACAAACATCTCCTGAAACACTGACGCTGACAGATGCTGTCCTGGAGATTCAACCATGAAACATGCTTCTCTTGGATAGACAGATGATCAATTAAGCTTTTATGTGATGCAGATGTTGTAACACCATGAGCCACAAAAATTCAAGTCAGAGTCCCTCAAAAGGGGGTAATTTGACGATTTTAAATATGACTAGAACTTATGTTGTGGTTTTATGCCCCTGCAAGGTATTCAAGAAAGAGACAGGGTTGGGTCAATTGGGGGTAAAGTTATTGTTATGGTTGCATGATTCATAGAGATGTTACAGGCAAGGAAAGAACATGGTGACCTTGGCTTTTGACCCTGCACCTCCAAAACCTAATCATGACATAAATAGATCAAGGTGAACATTTGTGAAAAGCAGTGTTTATTTTGTTGACTTATTATTGTCGTCACAGTTTTCGTCAACAGCCTTTTTCTTCTGACGAAAACTAGACAGTAACTAATAAAAACAAATGCACATGAACAAAAGCTAAAACTAAATTAACTGACATTTTCATCAACAAATAAAAACTAGACTAAAATGTTTGACAGAGACTTAATCCAATCAGACCTAATTTGGTCATGGAAAAAGTAGGGACAAGCTAGGAATATATCCAATCACAGCTACTTTGGTTGTGTGGAAAGGTTGGATGAGTTAAGAGGGACATCCAATCACAGCTGCCTTAGCTTGGTGGTGGTGGGATAAGTTGTGGAGCGATCCAATCAGAGCTCCTCTCTTTATGAATTGATATATTCATGTAGAGCAGGTTATTTTAGTTGACTACATTTACAGTAGATTTCATCTACAAATTATGACTAAAACTAAAAGATACTATAGGCAAAAGACTAAAACTAAAACTAAATTAAAAAGTGTCAAAATGAACAGTTTAAAGACGAATTTGCTGCTATTCCTGTTATCAAATAAGCTCACATTTACCTCCTGAAGTTTTCTTGTGGTCTTGGGAGGTCGTTTCAAGCTTTGCTGCCCAGCATTGTGTAAAGGCGAACACACGCTGTCAGTCGAAGCAAAGCCGTAAAGCATGGAAAACTCCCATGACGAATATGTGGAAATTGAGGTTGACTTGAGCTCATAGCACTTTTCTGGTTTTTCTGACTACGCAAAACACTTTTACATGCCTAGGATTCACACTCATTTAATGAGCATGTTCTTGCACAACAGTGACGACCAAGTAGGAGCTCCTTCCCATCCTCTGTCTTCCTGTAATTCCTCCTCCCCCTTCAGTGAGGAGTTGTACAGTCTGATGGACTAAGGGACAAAAGAGTTTTATATGTGTATTTATGCATATACATGTAAAAATGCCTTACCCTTTACACTTCATATTTTAGTCAACTACATTAACAGTAGATTTCATCGACTAAAATGTGAAATTTCATCAACTAAAACTAGACTAAAAATTAGAGAGGTTTGTTTTTGTTTTATCAAATTACAGCTTGAAACGCTTAAATTTAAAGAGATGAATACAGTGAAGCATTTTGACAAATACAAATTATTTGCCTGAGAAGGGGAATAATGCAAAAAATGTTGTAACTCGAATCAATAAGAAAAAGATCAGGGATTTTACTTTTAAGGCCATATCGCCAAGGCCTAATTAAAAGTTTAATGACAGAAGAGATAAAACAAAAATTCAATCAGAATTTGAAAATCACAGAACAGACACATTATGAAAAGCCTTAATACATCTAAATATAAATCAATAAAACCTTGGTGATAAAGGGAATTAATTCAGTCATGCTAAGTAGGGATGGAAATCCAAAACAACTCCCTCAAAGAATCAAATCATTTGTCTTTTTGCTTACCACTTCCAACTACTTTGTTCTGCATGCTTTCAAATCAAGGACTCTCATGTTAACAAAGACTTACTCAAAAATCACAGTAGATGGGAGGCAGAAATGGCTAAAACTGTGGATTAATTTTTGCAAAAACTGCACAACTTTCACTGAGTGGAGACACCAGCAACGTGCAAAGGGATTAATCTGTGCAGCATGGCACTGAGTATCAGAGGTGCCACGTGGTTGCCCCTGAAAATGCAATGCAGGCCGACTTTTTCAGCAAAGAAAAGCATCAGGAATCGATAAGGGAATCGTTAAAGAACTGGATCGATAAGCAGAATCGTTAATGAAGTTGTTCAAATATTTAAAATTATTCCTGCAGACATTTTTAGCCTCAGAGGTTTTAGTGTCACTCTTGGGTGCAAATTAAATTTGTAAAATGGCCACATAACATTACTCACACTTTCTTTTTAATGGTTATGGGTGATGACAGGTTTATTTACCTAGTATTGATTGAGTATTAAAAAGAAATCAGCCGGATAAACTCAGCCTGAGGAACAATCTTCCACCCCTTCAGAGAACCTGCAGCTGCTCTCTGCACCACAGACCTGATACCCACTTCAGGTCCACTTTGTTACCTCAAGTGAGCCACCTCCTGAAATCACTCACAGCATGCAAAGGCAACAAAGACGGACAAACAGGAAGCAGCTGTTGCCGAGGAAACAACCACAAGCTGTACGGTGTAACAGAGAGAGTGATGGAGGTAAGAAGGAGCTGATGAAGGAGGGAAAGGATTTCTGTGGTGGTGGAATCTAATTAGAGTGACAGCAGACAAAAAAAAGGATATTTTCAGCATCCAGTGTGCGTTTGTGGGGCGAGAAACAGTGTGTGATTCTTTTCATGTGTGTGCGTCTCCTCTGCGCAAATGCTGCTTCTGCGTCTGAGTCTGGGAATAGTCCGACTGACGCACAGAATGACAGACACGCTTCGGCGCCGTGGCAACACCGTTATTCCTCCTCCACCTCCTCCTGCACCCCCTCCTCACGTCTGTCTTCTCCCTCGGCGTAAACCAACTCAAATGAATAGTCACGTAATCTGAGGGGTTGCCAGATCGCAAAGGAGAAACAAGCAAACTGGTGGATGGAAACAGGCAACTAAGCTCTTTAAATAAATCAAAAAAAGACCAGAACAAGCAGCCGTACCCCCAAAATGTGTGTGAAGGAGGCCACTGGATCACAATGTGAACAAATACTTACAAATATACATGTGTGTTGCATAATCAACCAGTAACCTTTATAGTTTTCTTTTTTGTCTTTTCTTTTTAGACAGAACTCAAGGTGTTTAATTATTGAGGCTCAATGTGACAAAAAATGTCCAAAAACTTCCTAAAAGAGAAAAGATGGACAGACAGACAACGCAGGCCTATCAGATGATGCTAAAACCTGTCAGGTGAGGAGCATTTTTTTCTGTCAGGTAACATTCTCATTATTGTTTATTGTTCTTTTTCCAGTGAAAAAAGTTCCGACAAAGCTGCCACTAAAACAGGCAGAGTCTAAGTGAATCTCTGTATGAGCTAGGGCTGGGTATTCCCAGCAACCTCACGATACAATACGTATCCTGACACTGAGGCCACAATACAATAGCATCCTGATACACGTAAATATTGAACATTGACTACGCTTTTAACGGAATTTCTGACAAGTTTTTTTTTTTTATTACAAGAAGAAAAAGAACAAGGATGAGCTTTAAATGATCCTTCAACTTAAAAAACTTAAATTCAGGTCCTAAAAGATGGTTGATCTAAGTTCAAATCTGGAACATGTGCTTCATCATGAAGTTTGGCCTCTACTTTGATCTGTGCCATTGTTAACATTACCCAAAGAGTATTGACAACAACTGGCAAAGCATTGAGGCCGTATCGATTCTGAAGAATTCGTATTGATACACGTATCCCCAAGGAGTGCGTGACGATGTTTTGCCGTATCGATATTTCGAGCACAGTCCTAGCGCATTGATGAATGGTGACTTAAAGGGGACATATTATGCAAAAAACACTTTTTTAAGGCTTTTGAACACATTTTTGGGTATTTGGCCTTCCTCCCAGCCCACAAAATGTGTTAGTAGACAACGAAACTTGTATTTAGCAGGCTGCATGAATGTAAGCTCATGGTATTTGGGGAGCTGTTGAGTCTGTGGATATACTGTTACGTAAAAGTATATTTTAATTTGCATACCTAACCTGATTCGTCTACCTGAATATCCCCACCCCCGCTTCAAATATTGCTGTGCGAAGTGCAGCCATATTGTTTATTCTTAGCGAGAGATCTGCGCCACATATACGTTCACATATAGGCTACCAGCCTTGGAGGACCAAAGGGCCCAGTGGATTAATTTTATTTTTGAAGGGAATGAGCAGCTACAGTCGGCTAAAACCTGTATGTGTGTGCCAGTCACTTCACGTCCAACTGCTTCTTCAACTTCAGTCAGTTCAACACAGGACTGAGAACTAGACTTTTCCTGAATCCGGGCTCACCAACAATCTGTCACCAATCCCGACGATGGAAATGTAAGTATTTAGTATCTGTTTTGCTCATTGCTATGAGCTAATGCTAACAGCAGGGGGGAATAAACAAGAGGTAACTTCACATGTTCCTCAATGTTACTTGTTGAAAGTCTGAAGGGTAAACTCAAAAGTATGAACATTCCTACATTAGTCTAGAGGAGTTTGACAATTGGCTGAATATAATCAGTCAATTACCCACCCCATTACCCATCCGTTTCTGCTAATGTTAGCCCTGAAGGTAGGCTAAGTCATGGCTGTGTCCCACTGCCGTGACTAGGCCGCGGTAAGCATGTTGTGCGTTAGCCTGTGATGTTTGGGGGAAAAGAGCTTCGCTGTTATCTGGTAACCGGCATGAACGGTTCGTGTGTGTTCAGGAAAAGAAGTTTAACAGTTGGCTGAATATAATCAGTCCTTTAACAGGCATGAATTAATGATTTTGTGTGTATTCAGGACTGTAAACAGCGCATGGCTGGAGATTTGCTCAAGCTACGCTACTCTGCTCTGGCTCATTAGCATATGAAGGCAACCGCCCTCAAAACCAGCCATTCTGAACAGAGGGGTTATATGAGATATATATATAAGAATGCAGCTGTGTTTTATTCATAGACTTTTTGGACCAAAGCATGTTACTAATGTTTCATGAAGACATCAAGGATCCATGTTAAACTGCAGAGAACAAGCTTTATTATGAAGTCTTAAAGGAGAAATTATTGAGGGTCAAGAGGCCAAGAATCAAAACAAAGCCTTCAGAAACAACCTTTATGGCACATTTGAGCAACTTGACAAACAAGCAAGCCCAAAGTCTCTCTTAATAAGCATTCCTGGCACCGCTGGATCTTATTCAGAGACTGAGAATAGCTCTGGATCTCTGCTCCATACAAATTGACCCAGAATAATCACCTCTGTGTTCACTGAGGGGAATTAGTGTCATGGCAGCTGACACGGCTCTCAGCGGTGAAACAGTGTTACGAGGTGGGTCGTCTGCTCCTTGGATCGACATTAAAGAAGACGCTCGCTCCTGCGGGTCCTGACTCAGCGGTGACATGCAACACAAACCTATAAGAGCTCATTTTAAGGCCACCTAGCTTTGATCTGGTGCCCAGAAAACAGACAGGAGCGCAGCCAACACTTCCCACTTTAAAGCTTCAACACAAACAGAACAAACATACATGTGAGCTCAATCACCTGCAGTCGTCTCACTGCATAAATATTATCCCAGCATCAGTATTTCTGCCCTCAGGAGCTGTTTTAAACAAAAACATGATACACCAGCTCCTGTTTTTACAAATAGCCTTTCCTGTCTTTGTATTCCTCTTTCCCTCGAACAGCAGCCGCTCACTCTCGCTCTGCCTGTGCCGGTCAGAGCCCCGAAGCTTTCACAATGGATTTACGAGAAAAAGGCCCTGAAACAGTGGCTCATGTGGCAGGATGCCGAGCCCGATCTGCTCAGAGGGAGCTGCTGCTGCTGCAAAGGCCTGGGCTGTTTGTGTAAACTGATCTTAATGATGTGCAGAGGTCAGGGAAAATAAATGAATCACAAGGAAATATGGAAAAATGTCAGCACAAGCAGGTGCAGCGAGAAGACATGCTACGATACTGCACTGCTTATAGCTCTGGTAACTTCCTCAGTCTCCCACATCTTTCCACTGGTGGACGGAGGAGGATGTGTGAGATGATAATTGGAGATTTCCTGAGCTCACTAACAGTAATTCACACCTCATGACGTCACTGAGCAGCTGTGCAAAGGTGAGGACGTGAGCTCAGCTCGAGCCACCATCTCTTCATCCTTTTTCACTCAATATTAGACCTACGAGTTTATAACAGCACAGATCAATAACTTCATGATTAATGGATATATTGCTTTCCCCAACATACACTCAGATGGATGAATGGTTAGATTGTTTGGTAGAGAGATGGATAGATGGATGGATAGAAGGACACAGTACAGGACAGATGGATGGATGGATGGATGAAAAGATTTATTTATTGTTTTAAAAAATGGACAATATGAATTAATAAACATTGACATGTAAATGCATGGGATTATAGCCGAGTGGCTAATTTCGATATGGACAAAATTCATATCTCGATATTCTTGCCAGGTATCTTGTTATCAATACGATACGATATGACTACAGGTTTGGTGAAAACCGAGAATTTTTCGAAAAATAAAAACGCTTTGCTTTTTCGATATTAATATCTTGAATGTTCAAATCTCAATATAGATACGAAAACGAAATATCTTTCAGCCCTAAAGTGGCATGTTGAATATAATATTGCATGATGCCCATAGTACACGGTTGTACATGCAGATGTGTGAGTAGACATTGCACTGAGAAAAGCATACATAGATGTCTTATGTAAGCACTAATTCACAAAAATGGCATCATAGATGTACTTACAGTGGATATTAATGGATACTTTGCTACACTCACTATACAATCTTGAGCCACAAATCTTGCCAATACAGGCTGACAGGACATGGATTGTTTTCCTGCTGAAAGTAGCTATAAAAACAGCTGGTCACTCGGGGCCATATGCGGCTCGCCTACTCCCACAGCCCAACAAACCAGTCAAAGATTTATTAAAAAAAAAAAAAAAAATGTATATACGTGTAAAATAACGCCAATAAAACAGGGATCATCAACTACATTTGTACAAGGGGATGAATAAAAAAAATAGATGATAGGGGAAATAAACAATAATATTACAAATATTTTGGTCTAATTGAGCAAAATACTTGGAATTTTGTAACCTGTGTCTACTGTTTCTTAGCATTTACATGTGAAATCAGTCTCTATCACCCAACCTGCAGATTTTCATGTTTGTCTTTGCTGGGTTTGACTTCAATAAACTTGTTCTCATTGAGGGCTGGATTGTAATGAATAATGGCAAAGATCCAATATTCAGACACGACCTTCAAAATGGTTTCATTGGGAGCTGCATGGTCGTTGTATGTATTTAATGATAAAAATATTCCTGTAAAATCACAACAAAGGCCACCAGTTGATGATCACTGCATTACTTAATACATCTGTACAACAAAAATGAGAGGTGAAGGTAAAATTTACATTAACAATCACTACGCTTTATTAATATATATATATACTTATCCATATTGTGACGGCCCCGGCCTTCGCTCTTTGTGCACAGACCTGGGTAATATCTCCTCTCTCTTAGAGTAATCCGAGTAAGCTGCTGTGATTGTGATTGGGTATAAAAGCCCAACCCCTCTGCTGCTCACTTTCTCTCTCTCATTCCACCTGGACTCACCTCAGCCATCAGATGCACCTTTTGTCTTCGCTTGTTCTGCTTAACAACACCCTACACTTTATGTCATACACCCAACATTCACATCACTGATTTAACTGACTGATCACACTCCATTTCTGCAGTTTAATAGCTTTGGATGTTTCATTTTGTTTGTCAATAAATTACATAATTTTCCACAAAACTATGTGTTCTCCCCGTATTTGTCATGGCCCTGAGCCAGGTTATGACAATATATATCCTTATATACACTTGACAAACTGTTGGACATTATGGACGATGCCAGTCGCCCTCTGCACACTGTCATCAGCAACCAGAGGAGCCTGTTCAGACCAAGATTGCTCCTTCATAAGTGCAGGACCAACAGACTGAGAAACTCTTTTGTCCCTTAGACCATCAAACTGTACAACTTCTCACTGAGGGAGAAGGAGGAGTAACAGGAAGACAGAGGATGGGAAGGAGCAGTAGCCAGATTTTTACTGATATTTATCTATATATTTATTTATATCTGCAAATTGTTTTTTTTACTTTTTGATACCCTGTGTTCCTTTTTACTCTGTGTGCTGCTGGAATCTTAATTTCCCTGAGGGAGTCTTCCCAAGGGATTAATAAAGTTCTATCTAATCTAATCTAACTTGCATTAAAATATGAGCTTCAATTCTGCATTTGGCCTATTAAATAAAGTATCACTTGAATTTTAGTTCAAATATATAATGATAAACTGACAAACTGCATCAATTTGGCCCTCTGGCATGGAGTATAAAATTAAACTGGCCCTCTTGGAAACAAAAGTAATATAAGATAAGATAAGAGAAGATATAACTTTATTAATCCCTTGGGAAGACTCCTTCAGGGAAATTAAGATTCCAGTAGTATTTCATAGTACACAGGTATAAAAGAACACAGGATATCAAAACGTAAAAAAGTAAACACAATTTGCAGATATAATATTTATATATATATATATATATATATATACATAAATTAATAAATTTAAATAATAAAAAAATTATAATAAAAAAAACATTTCCCTGCGCAATTGTCTTTTGACAATTAAAACTGAAAGTAGTTGCCCATCACTGCATCAGAAGTTGGTCCACTGTGGTCATGAAGGGATGGACATGGTCATCGACAACACTCAGGTAGGCTGTGGGGTTTAAATGAAGCTCAGGTGGTACTAAGGGGCCCAAAGAGTGCCAAGAAATGTTCCCCACCTGCCAGAATTTTTGGTACGATTCAGGATGGATCCATGCTTTCATAAGAGAATACCAAAACAACTCACGTTTGTGTCATTGAGAGCACAAAACATGATGGAAAATCCACCTCATGATGGTCAAAACATTTTATTATGATGACAAATCTGAGACTCCTGGTGATTCTTGAGTAAATACAAGATTTCTGTAAGATCCTCCTGATATAATTTGTATTTTTACAGATTTCCAGATCATGAAATCTAATAAAACGTCAGAAAAACAAACTCAGTCAGCCGTACTGTAATGTTAATGAAGTGAACCAGAGGTGTGAAGGTCGGGTCAAAGAAACACATGAGCGTGCTGTTCTGGTCTTTAATTAGAGATCTATCAGAATAATAATGCAATGATGCAATATCATCACAAACTAATAATTCCTCAGAGCTTTCTTCAGCATGTTCCCAGCTGTCACAGGTATTGTTGATCATCGTACCATGAATAAGTTTACAGAAGTTCATCCACACCCTGTTCGCTCAGACTGCTGTGTTTATCTGTGGTTTTCAGATGATGCAATGAAAGCCTACGGCTGTTTGAGATACGGGCAGCTCTGTCACATTCAGCAGAAGTTTTCAGAAGTTGAGTCATCAACTTTTTTGTCGTCTACGTCAATGAGCTATGTTGCCCAATCATTTCACAAACCACAAATCAGGGAAGGATTTATCTCGGCTGCACCGAGCTAAAGAGGACGAGAGAGAAGCTTCAGAGAAAAACATTTTCCATGTAGAAAAAGTGAGAGATAAGAATAGTTTCCTGAAGTGGGTTATCAGGACATGTGGTTTTTCCAGATGTTAAAAAAGAAGCTGTTTACCAACTCAACGCCTTCATGTTAAAGTATCGTGCAGCAGCGATGGCGTTTGTTTACTAGATGATGCATTACATGGATGTGTAAGTTCACACATACGCCTCCAGTGCTGCAACATCGAAACAATCTTTACTGAAAGAGCACGGCTCCTTAAATGAAGATAAGTGGTGTATCTATGATCACATCGCCTCTCTTCAACACGCTAAATCCTAGAAGTCGTGCACAATCAGATAGGGAGAGGGTCATGGGTGGATGTGACCCTGCCTGAGTTATTCTCAGAGCTATTCCATGAGTAATTCGGCTAAAAATACCGGCATAAGGAAGTGGTACCTCTCTTTTTTAAGCTCAGACGTCAATATGAAGGCGGGTTCTGCTGTGAAATGAGACCGATGTCACGCACTTTATCAGCTGATCAGACTTTTCAAGAATCAGATGTTGCACAAAGAAACTTAAACCTTAGAGCGGTCACATTTTGTCTTAATTCAGGCTCATTTATTCAACTTCTTTGACTGCTTGAGTGTGTTCACAACCACTTCTGTTCAGCATCTAGTTTATTCATAATGAGTGCCCCTGATCCACCTCTATTCTCACCCTCTGAGTTAATATATCAAAGGTCCCCTTCACCATGTAGGCCCAGTATACTCTGTCGTAACTGGTCAGTTTAGTGCAGCTTAGAGCCATCTTTTCAACAGCTCTGCATTCTTTTATGCTCCACACTGGGCCTACAAACCTAAGCCAATGAGCTTAAACTTCTGACGAAACAGGATGAACACTGGTAGGTCTATTTTGGGTCAGGTGTCAGGGAGATGTCTTATTTTTCATAGACTTTGTTGTGATGAACATGTCAGTGCTCTTTTATGCAGAAGAAGCACGCAAATTTCTCTAAAAGGCACAAAAACAAAAAAAAAAGCAGAATATGACCTCTTCAATGACCTTGCAATTTCAGGAGATTGTTTTTCTTGGATTCACTGCAGCCTGAGGATGCACAAAGTTATCTGTATGATATTGGTATTGGTAGACTACAGCTTAAAAACTGAATACATATTGCCTCACAGAAAGAAGAAGCTAGTTTGATAACCGTGTCGGCCATTTTCTACGGGCTCTCCAGCTTCCTCCAGACCAAAAACATGCTCATAAGGTTGATTGGTGACTTCAAATTGCCTTTATGTGTGAGTGTGATTGGTTGTCCGTTTCTCTGCGTGGCCCTGCGATTGGCTGGCTACTGGTTCAGTGTGTACCCCGCCTCTCGCCCAATGTCAGCTGGGATAGGCTCTAGCCCCCGCGACCCAGAAAGGGATCAGTGGTGCAGATAAAAGATGGATGGACCATAATGCTTCACTTTTTTATCACTAAGTGTCTACATTAAAAAGCAGGGATGGGAATCAAAAAACAATTCCCATCAAAAATCAACAACAAATGGCTAAAAGAATTCATAATCATTAGTAGTTTGCGTAATGATTCCCTTATCAACTCCTTCCACATGTATCTGGCTCCGTCCCAAATCATGGATGTCACGCTTTCTTCACAGACAGTCGGCCCAAAGGATGTCAAAGAAGCAATCATGGCAGACAGAAGCAGTCAGTGGTGTAGCTTAATTAAACACAAAACGAGGCCAACTCCACAACAACCTGTGTGATTTCAAACTGAAACATTTTTCTTGGCAGAATAGCAATCAATATCAGGAGAGCCATGTCTTTGGCATTGTTGATGCTAAAAACCACTGTAGACTTACTTCTCACACAGAAAATCTGTATTAATATCAATAAAATCTTACCAATTAACATCCCTATTAAAAAAGTCAATGTACTGTGATAGTTAACCATATCATCATGTAATGAATAAAAAGTGTCATTTTCTGAAGAATAAAATGTTGTTTTTGTGCTTCGCATCCGTTTCCAACACAAATGAACTGTAACCGTGAATGAATAGATCATTTTCCTTAAGACTTTGTGCTCTTATTTTGTGATCAAATTTTTAGTATTTTTCATTGAACAAGACTAATAAAATAACACAACATTAACATGACACAAATTACATCTGCCAATATGACATAATGTCCAGCATAATAATAAAACCCCATCCCACCCTCCCAGGAGAAAAAAAATAACAACAAAATATAAAATAAAACAAAACAAAGACACACACACACAAACACACACATTTATATATATATATATATATATACACACACACATACATATACATACACATACACACACATAAAATACTTATACACAATACACTAAATAATTAAAATAAAATAAAATGGGATGCCACCGGGATCATGCATATAACTATGCATTCTTCCATCAGACATGTTGATCTTGTTACAGATTCTTCCCTATCTGTACAGCAAGAATAAGACTTTGTACTATTGACACAAAATATCAGAATCAACATCGTTACAGGCAATAATGAACTTAGAAAAGTTAGCATATCAGATATTGGTGAAAATCCAGCATCAGTACCCCTAGTTCTAATTATTTCTAGAGCTATTAACTTATACTCAGTGCTTGAATTTCCCTTCAAGCGTGGGGGTAAAAATCTGTACTTGAAGTGCTAATATACGTTTGATATAAAATTAACATCTCAGGTGGGTGGGGGCATTTTTAGGCCTTTACTGACAGGAGAGAGGCAGTGGGCTTGTGAAAGGGGGCGAGAGAAAGTAGGGGAAGACACTCTGCAAACAGGCCACAGGCTAGATTTGAACCCAGACCGGCAGAAGGATGTATTTAGGTCATGCCTGGTTGGTAACCACTCCGCCAAACCAGCACCCCCTCAGCAAGTATCTAGTCTGCTGGAAACAAAAGACGTAGAAGACACTTCGAGGAAGTCAAGGACTGGTAAAGCCACTCCGAGTGGGCAATAACACAAAACATGTAAGGAATGCCACGTGGAAGCACTTTGGGCTCCTCTGTGTGTCGATTATGTGCAAAGCATGAGGACTCAGGAGAGATGTGCTGTGTTGTGAATCTTTAACTTGATACCTTGAGTGTCTAAAGCAAGTTATAGAAAAGTTTGAGCATTACACCCCATCCTAGAGGCAAACTGGGTCACTAGTTCAAAATATAGAGCTATCAGCAAAACCTAAAGAGCATGTGATACATGCTACGATCAAACCGTACAGACAAAAAGGTGACACAGACTAAGAAGACTGTTTTGTTTTTGGGTCAACTAATTCTCATATTTGCAGCCTTGTGAAATGCTCTGTTTATTTCAGGGAATCTGTTGCACGTATTTGCATTTTAACCCACACTACCAGTATACAGTATGTTATTGTTGTGTTTAATATGTCAGGGGTGAAACAAGCACGCCTGTTGTTCATAAAGCGTTCAGAGTGACTCATAACAGGTGGAAACCCCTTCCTCTCTTTTTTTCTTTCTCTTTCTTTCTGTGTGTTCTCTGACCTGGTTAATGTCTGTGTCCCCCCCCCATCGACCTGGGGGCCCACACAGGAGAAAGACCACCTCCGTGAAGATGTCAGACCACCGGAGATGACACTGGGGAAGGAGGGGAACATGAGAGAAAAAGGCTGAGGGGGCGAGGAGAGAGAAGCTCTTGTTGTGATCAGAGAGTGTAACCACCCGAGTAGTTAACGTAGAGCAAGAGCATCAAACCTAGAGCAGGGGCAGACCCAAGTTCAGTGATTTTCAGGATATAAATTACTGTTCAATCTGATTCTCTGTCCCCATTGGCCTCCTTTAACTGCAGGTAGGTGTGATGCATACTGTAAAAATGAAAAAGCTACGAAATTCAAGATTTCAACTGTCTGTGCTGGACTTTTGAGTTGTGGTCAAAGTCATGATTCTAAGTTGTGAAAAAAAACTTTAAAATTAAGACAACAAATCATCTTGTGTCAGCAATTGGACCCCAGGCAGGACTTGTTAAATATATTTCACTAGTCCATCTAGGAAAGAGCCCAGATAAAGTGTTTGGGAATGGGCAGACACTTGCAAAGCATATACTGCAGGTGATTGAACGATCTTTCCATCAATCACATTTATTACAGGCCAATCAGACAATGCAGCAGGCAAAACATGTCCGAAGTGGAGCTAAAATATCCTTCCTATTGGTAAGTGTTGTTGTTTTTCATTTAATAAAGAAATCTGGTCAAAATCTGTTAAAACTGCTACTGAAGCTGTTAGCATCTATGCTAATCTCTGTCACGTCGCACTTGTAGCTCCCACTTTTTACTTTCCCAAAGGGATAAATAAAGTTCAGTCTAATCTCTTCTATCTAATCTAAGTGTTGATGCCTGAGCTCAAACAAATTGTTTTAAGTTTTGCCAATTTAAGCCAAGAAATGAGACAAACTTTAATAAAAAATAATAATAAAGATAGTTGAGATAAAATCTTTAAAAACATTTTTGCTTTACTTACTGAAACCTGTATTAAATGACAGAGTTTAAAGTTTTTATTATTACAGGGTAGAGATAATAAAGGACTCAGTAAGAAGTCAAACACCCTCATAACACATAACCACTAATTAGCCCTCATTAACCTTTTCAGATACTAAATACTGCCTCCTAGTAAAGGTCTCAAAACTCCAAACAAGTCAAAAATATTTCCAACCATCACCGGGGCATGAGTACAGCTCAGTGTTACTGTATCTGACATGCACCAGTGCTCGATCTTTGCATAAGTGAGAGTGTGTTGGAGCCCGGATGAGTCGCGTCGAGCGCCTTCTTTTGATTCCTGTTGATGAGTCAAAGGTAAAAACCCAGAGTCCCTCTGTGGCCCTCACAGATCAGGGGCCTCTCCATGGACTTTTTAAACAGGATACTGGAGTTGAAACTCAGTTCTGTGGAATCTAAAAACTTCTGTTTGTGGCAAACCGCCCTCACTTCCTCTACGCTGCAACCCGAAACTACACTCTCAGGGATCCAGCGGAAGACAGAGATGTCAACACGCTTGCTGTCCTATTTATGGGTAGAAAAAAAAAAAACAGTTTCAATGAAGCTGGGACGCTAATTAAAATCACAACACAATGATTGAGTCTTGTTTTTTCAGACATAGATAAAATTAGATTAAAAACTCATTACATGTTAATATTTATATAGATTGGGAAGCTAAATAAGTCAAATAAGTTTAACTTCTTCTCACTCCTTTTCAGACATGTAACATTTATCCAAGTGCTAATTTTCTTTTTTCTCTGTACTGTTATTTTGCCCTTTTTATATGTTTGAACTAAAACTATCTAATAAAAATCAAATTTGCATCTCCTTTTTTGACCTATATTCAGTAAAATACACTAAAAATACCAGATATCTAATGTTCAAATGGATTAACTTCATTGTTGTTTTGCAAATATACACTTATTTAAAATTTGATGCATGCAGCATGTTCCAAAATAGCTGGGACAGGGGCATGTTCACCACTGTGTTACATCACCTTTCGGTCTGACAACACTCTTGTCAGACCCTCAACACAAGGTCTTGCACCCTTAAACTCCATCACACGTGAACACCTACAAATGAAGTAGGTTAACTTTGCTGGAGGTGCAGACGAGTTGTCAGGAATGATGGATGGCGAAGTGCACACCCCGCATGTGCTCCCAAACCTTAATAAGCATTTGGGAACTAAGAACACTAACTGTTGGAAGTTTTATAGGTGGTATTATTTCCCAGTCGTGCTTGATGCAAGCCTGCTGTTGCTCAGAAGTCTCTGCTGTCATATTTTGTGCTTCATAATGGGCCACACGTTGTCCACAAGAGAGTTTTGGACTTCAGGACGGCCAGCCTAGTACGAAGCCAGGTCATTGGTCATTTGATATATATTTTTTTTTAATAAAAATGCCCTTTAAATGAATTATATATTGAAAATCATGATTCTGCATTTAGACTAAGCATTTCAAATACATTATCTAAAAGTTAATAAGCACGTAATTGTGTGGTTCTTACTGTAAACTATATTTTTACCGAGAAAAAGGCAGAACATGTATAGATTTTTTAAGTTTCTTTAATATCGCACCAAACAATGACCACGAGGTGGAGGACAATTTTAAGGCAAATTCAGTGCTGAACGTAGCTTGGCATTGTCTTGCTGAAAAAAGCAGTGACGTTCTTGAAAAAGACGTTGCTTGGATGGCAGCATGTTGCTCCAAAATGAAAGCGTGGACCCGTCCTGTCTTGTGTCAACATGGTGGTGTGATGGTGTGGGGGACATTTTTTGGCACACTTTGGGTCCCTTAGTCCCACCTGAGCATGGTTTAAACCCCACAGCCTACCTGAGTATTATTGCTGACCATGTCCATCCCTTAATGACCACAGTGGACAATCTTCAGCTCCATGTCTCAAAGCTCAGATCATCTCAAACTAACTATTTTTTGCAGAAAGAAAACTAAAAATCAAGATTTTTTTCTTGACTAACTCCAATTGTAAGTTGTTGCAATGTTTGAAAATACAAATACTGAAAATTTACAGTTTTCTTTGTGGATGGCCCTGTGAGATGATTAGGCTTTTATTTGTTTTTTAAATGAGATTAAATATTGATCAGAGAGATCCATTTAATGTGTTGTGAAAATAGTTTAGAATTTAGTGTTCATGCAGACAAACCTGCCTACATTCAAACTATATTATCAAAGGGACATTCTGTTTAGTTCAGAATAATTTTTTATAACATAATAGTAAAATTTGATTCTCGTATTTTTGTGTCACTTGGAGGTTTATTCCTTGAAAGGGAAAAAAATAGATACAAAATCGTAAATTGAGTTTTGTGAAAAAAAATTGGGGATTTTATTATAGGCCAATCCTGCAGCCCTATCTCAAACTGGTTACTCCAGTGGCCTCCACAGCCACCTGGATCTCCCTTTGAGATGTGGTGGAACAAGAGATTCTGATCATGGATGTGCAGCAACTGTGTGATGATCTCTAAAGGAATGTTCCTGAATCTATGACATGGAGGATTAAAGCAGCTGTGAAGGTGCAAGGTGTACCTAATGAAGTGGCCGGTGAGTGTGTACCACCACAGAGAAGAAGGAAGTGCAAAATAAATAGAGAGCAGATTAAAAAGCAGGATATACATCCAGATCAGGCCTCATGACTCCACAGAGGAAGTGCAGGCAGAGCGGTTGGAGCTGTAAAGAGGAACGTCGGCCTTTAGAAAAACACTTTTCACCGTCTTCATCCTCCCCGCTGCTCAATCACAAGGCTGCGCATTGATGACCCGCACATGCACAGATATTAAATTCATTACAGCAATCATGTGCCATATTCTCCCCCTCTCTCTCCTCCTCTGAATCAGCCTCTCCACCTCACAGCTGCCAGCTTTAATCGCTTCCAGATCTCCGTCTCTTCCTCCCCTCTCTCCTTTCCCGTCCCCGTCTCGCTGTTCTTTCTTCGCCGTTTTCAGACGCACGGGCCAAAGTGGAAGTGGAAATCCGCCGTACTTCAGCCAGTGAGTCAGCCCGCAGAGCGGCCGTTTGAAGCAGAAACCACAGGCAGGGGGTTTTCTTTTTATTCCCAAACACCATGACCTTTGTTTTGTCTATAGAGATTTTAAATCCCCAATTTTTTGTCCAATCAGCCACTTTATCAAGGCTTTCCTGCATTTTTATTGAAAATGTGAGCGATGTTCCTTCCTCTCTTCCAAATAGCGCCATCATCGGCAAATAATGACAAACCATGGTCCTTGCTCACTGTACTAAAAATGCCATTGATTAAAATGTTGAAGAGTACAGGGGCTGATCACACTTCCTTGGGGGGTGCCATTCTCCACTTCTATCTCTTGAGACAACTCGCTACCGACTTTAACCTGTATTGTCCTGTTGCCTAAAAATCCCTAATAGTTAAATAGTCTCCCTCTTTTCTCCTGCATCATGTAAGGCGATTAACAGTCCTTCTCTCCATAACATATCGTAGAGCTTTTTCAATGTCAATAAATACTGCAACAACTGCTTCTTTGTTTGCGATAGCTCTTTTTATATCAACATCTAATTTTGTGATTGTGTCCATTGTTGAGCGACCCTGCCTAAACCCATTCTGGTACGGCACAAAGTATCCTCTTTTCTCCAGCATGTACACTAATCTGTTTGTTATCATGCGCTTCATGATTTTGCATGCCACTGATGTCAGGGCTATTGGTCGATAAGAACTAGGGTCACTCGGCTTTTTCCCCGGCTTCAAAATAGGAATAATAACTGCATGTTTCCATTCTTTGGGTAATTTGCCAGATTCCCCACACACTGTTGATTAATGCTAGCTGCTCCTCTAACACACAAACTCCTGCATGTTTGAAAAGTTGGTTCTCTAGTCCATCTCTACCTGCATTTGTGTCCTTGCCTTGATTTATTGCTCATTTCAGCTCATGTAATGCAAAATAGTTGTTAATAGCATCTGAGTTGTCATTATTTTCCTGCAGCTTACTCATTTGCCTTGTTATTACTTCTTATCTTATTATTTTATTTCCCTCGCTTACATTGTCTGAGCTATGAACTTTTTGAAACTGTTTAACTAACATATCGGCTTTCTCTTTATTATTTATAGACTCCTCTCCTTTATGACAAAGGACAGGTATATCGCTCTGCTTGCATACTCCAGACATTCTATGAACTAAGCTCCACATTTTCTTTGTAGAGGTCTCAGGCCCCAGTTTGCAACAAAAATCTCTCCAGCTTCTTGTCTTTGCCTCTTTTATGATCCTTCTTGCCCTGGCCTTAACTTCTTATATTAATTTACATAACTTTCTATTGGATATCTTTTTAGTCTCATTGTATGCTTTATTCCTGGCATGAATAGCTTTGCTGCATTCATCATTCCACCATGGGACCATGGAACCTCTTTTAGGGACCTTTTTACGAGGGATCATCTCTGCTGCTGCTGACTATACATATTTAGTGAATGATCTGTTCCATTCCTCTATACCATGTTCACTATCTAACAAGCCTATTTCATCATTAAGTTTTCCTCATACTTAATCCAATTTGCTTTTATGAAATTAAATCCCACTGTTAGGTTGTCTGGTTCTTCAATGAGACAACCTTCCTAATTTGCTCATTATTAGGTATATGATCACTCCCCCTACAGGTCCATTACTTCCCATCCACTTATTGCTGCTAATTCTGCTGATACCATTGTTATGTCAATTGCAGATGAAATGGATTGCCCTTCCCTAAACCATGTTGGCTGACCATCATTCAAAACTACCAGATTATTTTTATCCATAAATTCCTCTATCATAACATAACAGGCAGCAACATGCTCAAATCTTTGACATTTAAAACATCTCGTTGGGGGCCTTTCATAGTCTTACTGAGTAGCTCATGTATCCCAGCAACACCCTTTTGGGGAGCTCTTCATCTTTAAATGTTAGTAGTATGGGAGTAAATCCTCTATCATTTTTACCCATGCGCCTCACACAGTTATATTCCCTCCTTTCAAACTCCTCAGCAGACTCTTCCTCTGACACATCATTTGATATATTGTATATCACCCCTTTAGTTTCATCGACAGAGTGCGGCTTGAACACTTCAACCCTTTTGTCCAGATGCTTTTTATTTTAAGTGCCCTTCCTTGCTGAGCCTCTGTCTTGCATATAATAGAAAGCATTCCATTATTCAGGACAGTAGCATGCATTGCATCACCAATATTATCCTTTAGCTCTTTTGTCAATTTCGAGGGACTGACAGAGAAGAACCCAGTGCCACTCTTAACTTTTATCAGGACTTTGTACTGCACCTCCTTGTCAATCTCAGTCCTCCTTACTTTGGCCTGCACATTATCTAAATCATTATCCTGTGAGGCATCCCCCATAGCTGTGCGATCTCTTTTGCATCTGTTCCTGCTCACAGTCTTCCACATTTCCCCACTCCCACCCCTCATAGTTCACGTCCTGACTGGACATTTTTTCCCCGGTATGGGAATGCGGCTCCCTTGTATTTGGGGGACCTGGAGATTGGTCAGAAGTTGGGCCAGAATATCGTCGTACCGAGCCAATTGGCCGTCGGCCGATATCCTACACACAACTCCCCACTCAGTCCACTAGTTCCCCGCTACACAATCCAAAATCCAAAATCCAGAACCCAGAATCCAAAATAAGCCAGTTAGTTCCTTTTAATCCGCTTAATAGCACTGCTTAAACTCACAATACCGCCAACCAACGTTCCGACTTCCGCCTCTTCGACACTTCCTCCTCCCCCGGCCAGCTCTCGCTCGACACTTCCGTTTCCGGACGCGTGCTTCTTCTTCTTCTTCTTTTTCTAATAGGGTTCCAGCAGGCTGTATGCAAGAAAGCGTAATGCTGCCCCCCCACAGGCAGAATTAATTCAATATTTAATGTTTTCTCATGAAGCCCAGACGAAAAGAGGAACTTTAAAACCGCTCTCAGTGTTCGTGCTGAGCTCCAAAAATGGATTCAAGAGAGTACAGACAGTCCCAAATCAGAAAGCTCTTCGTATGGCTGTTGTCGTTCTCTCTTATATTTGTTACATGACTGTTTCTAGACTGCCACACTCATCTCCTTACCAAAAAGTAGTATACTCAAGTATACTTATAAGTATACCTTTTATTAACTAACTATACTTTATGTGAACTAATACTTAGGTAAGTATACTTTTCAGATTACTTTAAATGTTCTATCAGGATATACTTAACAATAGTATACTTAGTTTATACTGACGAGTACACAGACAAAGTTTAAGTATATTCTAAGTATAATTATACTTGATATACTTTATATCAGTTATACTTTATAAAATATACTAGTTTAAGTATATTAGCCTACATCCATTAGTAGTTAAAACTTAGTACAAGTATATAAAAATGTTGTACCTGCTTGCACATTGGCTGCGTGGAGGTAGTTGCCATAAAACATACACTGTGAGTGAACCTGTAGTGTACTGCATCTACTTTACTACATTTACACTTAAATACTACTATATTTTTACGTACATACTGTTTATAGGTTCAAGGTTGCCACACACAAGGTTTGGAAGTATAACTCATCCTAAAGTACCATACATTGTGCCAAAGTGCTTTACAATTTAAAAACATGAAAATGCACAATGCACATAAATCATCACAATCTACTCACGTTCATGTACATCGGCAACATAAAAATGATCAACTTCAACCAAAACCACAATTTCTTCTGGACCATTTGGCCAGATCGCACAAACATTACCAGTCTTCTCAACAACATTAATGAAATTACTGTCTACCCCCAGAGATGAGCATCAGTGTGGATGTAGGACAGGCTGGTACGTTGTAAGACCTGTCATTATGATGGCAGGAGTGTGTGTGTTCCCCGCATTTTATACATGCTTGGCAGTTATTTTTATCTGTACAGTTAAACTTGACTTGGGGGCGCTCGTGAGCCAACAATGGAGTAGGTAGTGTGTTGCTAAGCTCTTCAGAACATCTCGTTATTTAAGATATATTTTGGCGTAAAACATACAAAACATCCAGAATCCTCAACTTTCTTCTTTCCTTAACTAAATGGAGAAATATATCATGGCAAGAAAACCACCAAAAGCCATGATATTAACACTTCGCCGGTCGTGCCTGCTGAAGCTGCTGTGGCGTCACCTCCCGAGACCTCGTGTGACTCAGGTGAGCCGACAACAACGGCCCAAGCCATTGGCGAGCTCAACTGAAATTACTGCCTTCAAGGAGGAACTGCTGACATCGCTACGGGCAGATTTTGTGGCTGTTTTTAAGGACGAAATTCGGACTGTGCTTGAGAGTGGAAATGTCTGCCATCAAGCTGGAAATACAAGCCGCCAAAACAGAGCTCCTTAGCTTCAAGACAGCCATACAAAACCAGGTGGTGGGGATGGAAAATACGATGAGGGAGATGGAGAGGGGACTTTCTAGGTGTTCGGACGACGTTACTGAACTACAGAACACTGTGCAACAACTTTCAACCCAGGTGGCTGCTTTGGAAGGCAAATGTGAGGACTTGGAAGGAAGGTCCAGGCAAATGTCCGTATACTGGGCATACTGAAGTCCAAGGTAGCTGCAGCACAACTGTCGTCTCCGCACTGCTGAAAGAAGCTTTCCAGCTCGATAAGGCTCCACTATCTGGACAGAGCGCACCGGACCTTACAGCCACCACCGAGGCAAGGAGCTCCTGCGCGGGCTGTAGTGGCCCGTCTCCATTACTATCAGGACTGCTCCGACATTTTGCGTCGCGCCAGGGAACGGAGGCGAGTTATGATGAAGGACATGACCATCTCAGTGTACCCGGACTATACTGCTAAAGTTGCTCGTTGCAAGAGCGGCATACAACGGCATCAGACAGCAGCTGCATCTCACAATCTCACAAAACATTACTAAAAAAGGAACTGCTGCTCGTTAATGGACACGGTAAAGATGAGTATTACTCACTCTGCCTGTACTGACTGTCTTGACACAATCTTGTTTATCCTAGACCTAGGCAAGTCTGGTGCTAATAAGTTAATGTCAGTATAAGTTCATCAGTACACACCTCGTACATAGCACAGGCATTGTATACATTTAGATCTTAATGGCAGTATTGTTGATTTATTCTCTGTTTTCTTTCTTTACTGTGGTTAAACTCACAACAATTTAAACTTACCACAATAGAAACAGTTGAAACAACTTTTATCTGATGTATGGTGCACCACACTGTTGTCAAGTCGCTGCCACCTTAGCCTGTTAAAGTGTGTTTATTTCGTACCTTTTCTCCAGTAAAATTATCTGGATTTAGAGACTCAAGTTCCAGTTTGAATAGTATAAAGTTAGTATTGGTTAAACATTATCATAATAAGCTTTTTCATATTTCTACATGTACGCCTAAAAGTGTTTTAGATTCTGTTGAGGTTTGGCTCCTTAGCTCAGTAGCTTCCCCAACATAAGCACATTGTGTGGATATTATTTTGGGGAGAAAGTTCAAGTTCAACCCAGTTCTAGAATGGGTCAGAGGGTAGGGGAAAAAAGGGATTTTGGGATGTTTTTGTATCCAGGTCTATTTCATTTGTCTGTATCATGTATATTTACCTTTTCTTTCTTTTGAGATATGTAATAGAAGGGGCCTAATATGTAGTTCATTTATTATGTCCAGATATACTCATTGTCTCTGGTTATGGCACAGGGCTGTGAACACAGGAGGGGCAGCATCATGTCCAGTTTCATTTGTCAGCTGGAACGTTAAAGGGATAAATCATCCTGT
This sequence comes from Cetoscarus ocellatus, assembly GCA_037902135.1. NCBI lineage: Eukaryota > Metazoa > Chordata > Actinopteri > Labriformes > Labridae > Cetoscarus > Cetoscarus ocellatus. The sequence continues at coordinate 522,066 of JBAMNC010001172.1, forward strand.
TAAACGCAAGAGAATCCTCACACACTTACAAAAGTTAAAAGTAGACATAGCTTTTCTTCAGGAAACTCACCTAAAACTATCTGATCATACTCGTCTGCATGCCAGCTGGGTTAGCGAAGTTTATCATTCAAAGTTTCAATTTAAGTCAAGAGGGGCAGCACTAATCATCAGTAAACACATGCCTTTCACTTCCTCTCATGTTGATGCAGATCCTATGGGTCGATTTGTAATTATCACAGGTAAATTATATAACATCACTGTTACTTTAGCAAGTGTTTATGCCCTAATTGGGACGACACTGCATTCCTCATAAATCTCTTCTCCCGTCTCCCTGATTTAAATAATATAATTTAATACTGGGTGCGACATGAACTGTGTGTTATCCCCCTGCTTAGACCGGAGCTCTGCTAAAAACAACACCAAGCTCTAAGACAGCCGCTTCAATCCGGCAGTTTCTTAATACTTATGGGGTGGCTGACGTCTGGCATACTTTCAACACAACTGCTCGTAAATATTCCTTCTTTTCAGCAGTTCACAAAACTTTTTCACGAATTGATTATATCTTTATGGATAAACGTCTTCTTCCACTCGTTCAGGAATTGTGACTATCATGCGATCATCATCTCGGATCATGCTCCTCATACACTGAAGCTTAATGTACCCACTACAAAACCTCCTTATAGACCTTGGCAACTCAACTCCCTGGTTGCTGTCAGATAATAAGTTTTCAGATTTTATTTCATCACAGATTGATTATTTTCTAGAATTCAATCAAAAACCAAATATGTCACCATCAATAATATGGGAAGCACTTAAAGCATATTTAAGAGGCCAGGTTATTTCTTATAATGCACAGTTACATAAAATCAGGAATGGTCGCATTGCTGAA